>BSBK01004467.1:1942500-2367500 GCA_027943335.1 Chamaecyparis obtusa
GGGTTCCTTGACGTAGAATTACTTAAGAATAAATAAAACAACTAAAGAAAGATAAAAAAAGATTCCATATCATAAATGATACAATTACAACTTACATCAATGAATACAATCCTCATGGACATCCATGATAACTAATAAACTGATATCCACTGCACATGTCACAGGGTATGTAATAATAAATCTAACAAAGAAGTACAATGTCCATATTAGGTATCACATGCGATACTCTAATATAGGACTACATAAATGAAGGTATGATAAGAAACCAATAATGAAGAAACAATGAAGAACCATGAAAGAATCCAACTATAGGAGTATCAATAGTAGCAGCACTAGGACGTCGAATCTCAAATGGTAAACAATCACTACCACCCATTTGTGTAGAACCACAAAGGTCTACCCCACCGTGTTGAGGAGATAACCACAAACCCCAATCGGATGACCAAAACCAAACAAGGATAAAACCATTGAGCAAGGAATCCTAAAAGCTCTCTACTCAAGGTACACAAAATAAAGTAAAAGGTGGAACACACTAATCCAGAGGGATAAACAAATACTCAGGAGATGATCTAGGCTACATGCTACGGGAGTGTCATCACATGTCTATCTACTTGAGTACCCTGGACTGATCACAAAGGACCCCCGACTCTCAAGCATTGAGTTACCCTAGAATTGACCACTCTAGGCCCTAGAACCTCAATACGATCCATGTGGGATTAGAATACTCTCTCTCAGATATGAGGAATTCTAATCATAACCATACTCTAACTTATCTTTTTAATGATCTCTACACATTTTAATTACTATGTTATCACTTAATTACATAACTTACAATAAGTTACCCAGGTACTGACTACTTTGGGTCCCGGCCCCTATTGTAAGCCACTCCCCTAAGATGCACTTAGTCAATCTCCCCTAGGCTCATAATCTCATAAACAACCAATAGGTATACAACCAGGTAATCCTAGATGCAGTTTCACACATAGAAACCCAAATGATTACATAGATACCAAAAATAGATTAAAATCCAACTAGAGCACATAAGATTGAAACAAGAATGATAATTTAGAATAAGTACACAACATCCAATCATAATACTGAAAACAAGTACAACTGACAAAGATCCCTACCTCTGTTTCCCCTAGGCCATCTAATGCCCAACATCACATAAAGCACAAGAATACAGTTCAAGCACGAAGAAGACACAATGCATCATAGAACACTTAAATTCTCAAGAATACCAAATTCCATTTTGAACATAATTATTTTCAAGTACATATACAAAGAATCCCACTAGGATAATCAGAACATAATTGATACATTAATACCACAATTTAGAGATTATTTCTTAGTATTGCCCTACGTCTTTGACAAAATAAAAGACCCAATTTCAATGGATGCATTTCAATTTCAAAAGAATGATCCAATAACAAACAAACATCTTATGGAAGAAATATACACTAATGTAAGCATATATGTCCTATTGCTTTAATAAAGAATGCCTAAAAGTTATTTAAGCAACCAAGATAGATTATCTAATCACACTGATCAAATAAATAAATTCTATATAAATATATATATAAATATATATATATATATATATATATATATATATATATATATATATATATATATATATATATATATATATATATATTACAATCTATAGTTAATTTCCTTTTAAAATTAACTATACTAAACATAACAATAAATAAAATACATACACATAAACTAAGTAACAAATTGAAAATTCATACAGCTTTGTTAATAATAAAAATTAAATTAAACTAAATTATTTATCATCATAAATAACTAATTATTTAACTAATAATCATAATTTAGAAAAAAAAATCAACATAAAAACCAAACCCATAATATAAATTACAAATTTCAAATTACAAATTTTCATTATTAATAAATGAAAATGTTTAAACAAAATTTATTATAAATAAAACAAAGAAAAATAAATAAAATTCTAAATTAATAATCTAATTTTTTTTTTTAATTTAAACAAAAACCTAATAACATAACTTAACACAAAGTTTTAAAAAAAATATATATTTAATATTTATCCTTAAATAAAAGCATACAAAAGAATATTGATTCAACCAATATATTTTTTAAACATATTATAATTCTGGTTAAATTATTTTCTGAAAATAAAACAACAGAAATATGCACAGAAATCTAGGACAGTCACATGCATTTACACAAAAAGATTTATCTTTCCTTTTGACTGTCATAATATTTTCTAGCAAGCATTTTAAGCCCAAAAATTAACCTTTATACCCAGATTGGGTTTTTTTACCAGGGTGATAATTTTTCAACCAAAATTAGATTTTTTTGTCCAAAATTGATTTCAACTAATAGGTGATTAATTTTTCTCCCTATACTATAGTTAAACTATACAACGAGATTGATTTATCGATTTGTAGGAAAACCATGAACAATTAATTAACGAAATTTTGTCAGAGTAACACTACAATGCCAAGTAATAATAAAATACAAAAAATAGCTACACTAGGGTTTCTAAATACCCAAATCTATAAAAAAACACAGAAAGACAAATGAAAGTAGAAACAGAGATAACAGACAAAAGTCAATGCCTACCTTAGATCTAATGCCAGAAACTGAAAATGAAAACCCTTGCAGATCTGAGAACATAATTCTCTCCAAATTCAAGCCCAACCTATAGATCTGAAAACTATGTTGCAAACAGGTGCCTAATCCAGAAGCATAGAGAAATTCAATTCAACATACAGCCACAACAATCCACAAATCTCCAAAAATACCAAGCACACAAGCCTTCTCCAAAAATCCTCTCCAAAAACCTATCTTCCTCCAAAAATGAATGCAAATCTCCTAATAGGAATTCAATTCCCAAATTCATGCAATCCCAAAAGACAACTCAAAAGCTAACTCATAGTTAATTCCAAATCAAAAAATGACTCATAAGACAACTCCTAATCCAACTCCAATTTCAAAATTGAAAGTAAATAAAATTAATTAATTAAAATATCTTTAAAATGCACAACTCCACTTGACTTTTGAAAGCTAGTTGTCTTTTTGAAAACAAACTCCTTTTTCCAATTTGCACATGTTATAATTTAAATTCATTTATTAAATAAATTAAATAATCAGTGCATCACAAATTTCATGCAATTAATTATTTAGTTATTTAATAATATAAACAAGCATACTTCTAAACATTTACCATTTGAGCACATGTTAATAATTAAAACTAAATTAAATATTTAATACATCCTAAAGCATGCAAATAAATATTCAATTATTTAATAATACACTCAAGCATAATTAATCCTAATCTTAATTAAATAATCAAATGATTGACTTTAGATAATTTTCTAAATTAAACATAGGTACATATTTAAATCATTAAATTCAACTATGATCCTAACATTGATAAACATATAAAATCACCTAAATAATCATGAATCAACTTAATCCAGCACAGTAAAATCAAGCACAATAAATCAAGCAAACTGAAACCATGCACAGACTCAAGAACGAGATCCACAAATTCATACCAACTAGATGAATTCGGGTAGGGTAGTCAAACAGACACTTGTCCAATCCTAGGACAATTTGGCTTAGGTTAGGGTTTTGGGTCTGTGTATTATCTCCCCTCTTTACCATTGAGATGAATATTTTTGGGCATGCTCACTCCTACCAATTCAGGGAAGATGATGCCCTGTACCTGCAAACCTATCACCACAAGATGAAGCATGTACATACAATAATATAATAGACAATGATAGGGTACAGTCAGTCATGTGGATCTCAACTATGCAAGTAACTACACCTCCGTCCTCTACCACACAAACATGTCAAATAGATACAGACACATAATCACCATACACATGTAAGTATGGGGTAAGTACATCATAATCAATATAAAACATATAATCTATCATCATAAAACATCATCATCTAATCTATGCATACACCTGATAACATATGTTAATAATCCATAATCATCATTAATGAAACAATAATCGATCACATGAAAAGTGACCTAAAAGAGTTTGGTCAAACATCTAAAACATAAAGCAAACTAAGAGCATCCTATGGGTGGGTACTACATTCACCCCCCCTAGGATTACGCTTACTCCTGGAAGCCTAAAACAAGTAGGGATATTAACCCCCCCCCCCCAAAAAAAAAAACTCTCTGCACCGAAAAGAAAACTAAACTATGGATCACTGAGAAGATCTCTGCCTTGAAAACTGCATCGATTGATTAGGACAATTGACCGCAATGTGTCCATGTTGTGCACAAGAATAACATCTACCTTTACCACCAAATGAAGGTGCCCTAGACTGTTGGGAATGACCTTCACCAAAATCTTGATGTGAACTCTAAGGTTGCCGATCCACCCTATTGCGCAAACTACGCTGCCAGTTGTGATAGTTCCCTAATTGAGAACCACCAAAATTAGTTGCAAGTTAAAGGTTAATCTCTCCTAGGTTCCTTAGCGGGGCGTTACAGAGAGGGGGGGTGAATCTGTATTCTAAAAATTTTATCTTTTGCCCAATTATGGATATAATAGATTATCTTTACACATGTATAACATAAGAAGCTAAATAACATGCATAGCAATAACATCAAAGAACTCATAACACATGATATGTTCTCGAGGAAACCCTGGCCAAGGGAAAACCTAGGTGGGGATGGTACCCACAAAGATTCACTAATAAAAAGTATCATGTTAAGGATATTGACCATATTAGGAGTCTATTACAAGAATATAGTGTATCAGTCCTGATTAAGGGACTATAGGCCTTGTTAGAAGCCTCAACCCTATTAGGAGTTGTCAATACAAAATCTGATTACCAGATGAGCCCACTGCCTAAACAAGTAATATACAATGTATACACAAATAGGTCAAGGTACATAACCTTGTTCTACTTGCATCATGTTGGTTAATAGTTTGTCCTCTTCTAAGATTTTAAATCTTTGACTCCCAAATCACCCATGGTAAGAGAACAAAAGGATGTTACCAACAATTGGGTCAGTGTATATCTTCAATCACTACCCTCTGAATTAACAGGTATAGCTCCCTGATTGTGTATGGTGTTCAATGAATATGTTTTTAAACTAATCACCAGGTTGTCTCTGATGTGTTTTAACCGAATTGCTCATAGACACAAACAATTCAAGCAAGGGTATATATTCTATCTCCTAACTTTAATCTAACTACTCTAATCATGCAAATTCTACCTAGAGAGAATAGGAGCAGAATCATATACGAATAGAAAATAGAATTGCCCTCACTGCAACCTCTGACATGAAATGGAATCCAAGAGAAAATCATAGCTTCATACACAATTGTACTTTCTATTTAGAATGAATCTAACAAACAAGATGAATAGGAGAAGAGTTACATAAGACAAGCAAATGGAATTACTTACTGCAACCACGAACATGAAATGGAATTCAATATGTAATCACAGCTTCATACATAACTATCCTTTCTATTCAAATGCAGATGGAAACTACAGGTTCAACAAACATGAAAACCCAGCAAAGTAAATGGAATCACTTATGCTACCCTTACAAGTTTGCCGACCCTTACATCCATTTCCTTTATAGTATTTATACAATGCTTATAGCCACTGGAAATGATTCAACTTCCAAAATACAGAAAGACAAAGCCCAAAATAGGAACATCCTCGATGAAAGAATTTGAAAAGCCAATCACAGACTTATGACACTTCAATTTGAGACCTCTCATTTCCTCAAACAACACTTGTTAAGCCGAAGTCCATTGGGATTCTCGAAGTCAAGCTATCTTTCAAACAATAGTCAATGCGATCTACAACTACCTTCAACTTTCTTTAAATGTCTCATAAATATTTGGCACGATCTTATTTGACATAATAGCTTTATCACTACCACCACCTAGGGCAACCCATGTTGCATCTTCTCAACTGTAAGCTACAACATACAATCATCATTAGGATTATACTCTTTCATTCTTTCCTACCTGTGATCTCTATCGAGAGGTCGGTCATAACACTGTATCAATAATCCCCTCTGTCCTTAGTCTCTTTTGATTTTGCTTCTTTATGCCAACTTGAAGTTTCATAAAACATGCTACTCGGTTCATTTCATGATCAAACTAAATAGGAATGATAACCCTTGGCTCTCAATAATTGTGGCTTCTTATTATAAAGATCTTTCAAACCCACTAAGACACGTGTCATGATCCCGCTTTCCCTCAAAGAATATTTGACAACATACGGGTACCGCTGATTAGTACCTTGAAAAATATAATAACCGCGGGCAACTTTTCAGACTGACCACACTTCATTATCACATGATCACATGGTATTATTTTATTCCATGTGATCATGTGACCTCTCTCTCATTGGCACATGTGGACTACACCGTTGGTGTTCATGGGTCCTAGCAGAGTGCGTCTGCACTGTTGGCGTACATAGGTTCCCTTTTTGCCTTGTCACATGATCGCATGGCAATATAATAATCCATGTGATCATGTGACCGCTCTATTTTTCCATGCAATATAATTTCAAATGTTAAACCTTCACTTGCCCGGTTTGTCGTATCTGCGCTGTTGGTACACGCGGGTCCCAACAGACTTCATTGTCACATAATCACATGGCAATATTTTAATCCATGTGATCATGTGACCACTTTGCCATTGGCGCTCATGGACCCCAACCTGGCAGGTGGCACCTTGTCATTATTTTGCATGGATTAAACATTGTGTAACTTTTTTATGCGAAATAATGACAGCTGTAGATTCTGATTGAAGATAGAAAAAGGAACCGAGCCCACATCCGCTAAGGAGTACTCATGTCTTAATCCTGCTTTCCCGCTAAGAAAGAGTGACATCATCATGGGGAAGCGGTGATCATTGATCTGTGCTGCACAATAAAATCTTGCGGTCCCACCAGTACACGTGTCTTCATCCTGCCAAGCATGATGACTTACGCTATCGTATGATCTCATGGTAATATTTTAATCCATGTGATCATGTGACTGCCCTATGATTGGCTCGCAGGGATCCAACATATTTTTATTTAACCTTTCCTATCTTTTCGTTGACTTTCCTTATCTGCACGGGCTACCATTGTCGCATGATCTCATGGTGTTTTTTAACCTCATGCGATCATGCGACCGCTCTATCATTCATGACTACACAACACTGCTCTTTGATCCCATTATATTTTTAGTACTTGATTCATTGCTATCTCTGATCAATATAAGTAATCCAGTACTTAGTTTGGTTTGACACATGTTCAAGAGCCAGAAATGTAATAGATGTGATAGCTATTTGATGCACAATGTAGAACATAATATAATGATCGAGCTTCTTGTTATTGCAAAGTCTTCAAATTCAGTAATGTGCTAAAATCTTGATTTTCCTACCAACATTGCTTATGTGTAATGTACTAAACTATAACATTCCCATATTCAAGATGCCACATCTTCATTTTGATCATAATGCAACCTGTGGATTAATGAGTCACAACATAAAGGCTGACAGGATTATGTGACCGAATCATTCACCATTTTATTTATTTCATCTTCAAAAGACACTGAATACAACCAGATCTTTGACTGTCCCAAATTCTGCTATTATCATCAAATCATACAATGTAATACTATCACCTTCTTGATACTGGGATAAATAGTATGTCCTTCTAAGGTGATTACCTTAATTATTTTGCATTAAGAGGCTTTCAAAAACTGAATCTAAGTTCATGTCTATCCAAACTTTACTTTTGAAAATTGAATCAACCTTCTTCTGATTCCTTACAAGTGCCTGAAAGATCATGACTTGGAATCATCATTTCTCTTGAGAAAAATTACCAATCAAATCATGTTATTCTTGCCAGGTAGGTATCTATCACTTACCCATGATGACAAGGTTTTCAAGGCAACCCACCCAGCTTGAAGCAAGAAGGCAAGGAACCCTTGCAAGAATAGCCTATCTTAGAAAAGTTAGACCTAGACACCAAACTTGACAAGACCACATGACTCCAACATTACCAAAAAAATGGGTGACTAAAAGTTAGACAACACATCAATGTTCCTTTTCTGCTCTTATCTCTGCATCATCACTATTACATTCACTTCACAATTACATATATTACATCACTTTTTCATCGCTACTTCTCTTTACAATTACAATTACATATATACAAGTGATTAAGGTTAATAAGTTTTCATGGTTAGCTTCCATATATCTTTATCTAAGGATTATCATTTAGGATTTCATCCCTTTATATTTTTAAGTCATTATTTTGATAAACAAAATAATCCCTTAACTCTTTACCAATTCTGCCTTCATATTCTATCCTGTCGGCTTCACACTGTCTTCGATAAAACTATCATAACTAATTTCGTACATTCTGTACTGACTTGCAATCTAAGATGGGTCATCATTAGTCATCATAGAGTCTATGTTCAAGTGCGCAAGCACTGAACTTACTCCAGTCAACATCACAAACAAAAATTGTGTCCTGGTGCACTATGAAAAAAATGTCTAACACTTAGACAAATTTGCAATGCGCTCTGCTATACTTGCTCTTTGTCTTGTGTGATCTTCATGAGGATCATATGTTGCCATAATGACAACATCTAAGTACTCACTTCAGCCAAATTTCCAACAGATAAGAGGATCCAACTAGTGGTGTCTGCTTCTCAAGAGTTCCATAGTCAATGAAATTTCATCTAAGTGAGATCCTCCAATATCCCCATGGATGTGTATTAACCCTTTGTCATATTTCCCATGTTCTAAACACTTAGGGAGAGTACACTCTATATTTCTCATAGTCATGTCATTAGCAATGGGGATATATTGATATGCACTTTTGAGAAAGGCAAGATGGAGTGAAGAGTGTGAAGTATGAGAGGTAATGATGGTGGAATGAAGTGAGTTATGAGAATTTGGAAGCTTGAATGGAAACTTTGATTTTTTTTTAATGTCCAAGTCTTATAGCTTCAGAATCCACATGGCTTTTGATTTTTATTTTATTTGAGATTCTTTTGATTGCAATTTTTATAAGATGGATTTTGAGATCCATTTTTTCTTTGATTTTATTTTTCTCTTTTAGGACCTTTTTGGTCTTTTGAATATTTGTCTTTGCTTTGTAGTCACATGTCTATTAGATGGGACATGGTAAATTTGAGATATAAGTGGATTTTTTTTTGTGTGTTGCACATCCAAGTTACTTAAAAAAGACGTAGGAGTTATGGATGAGGGAGGCTAATATGACTAGTTTAGATAAAGAGGTGGATGAGAAGTGATAGAGCCACTTAGTTAAAAAAGGAAGGGAGATAAGGGGTCAACGGGTTCAAGTGAAAAGATACCAATATCATCTTCATCATTCATGAATGAGACAAATAGATAAAGAAAGTTATCTACCATAGAATGTTGTTGATTGTGAGTTTTCCTAAAAGAGTCAAATGAGTTTAGGGGAGTATTATGTGAGTCTAACCAAGATGGTCGATTCTGAGAACTAGTTCCTTCTGTAGGTGGAAAGAGTGCATGAATAGGAAGCATTTCCATTCTAGATTTGCATATATTCCATGAAGCTATAATAGGATGGGGTCCTATGTACCCATGATTCACTGGAGAAATTGAAGTGTTTCTTTGAGTAGGTGGCCTAGGAGACATAGGAATGATTTCCATACAAGGGTGGAAAGGATCATCATCAACTTCTTGATCTTGGGAATTATAACTTTCTCCTTGTTCATAGTTAGTAAGAGGAGTATATCTATGTATAAAATCAACTAGAATTTTTGTAGTAGCATCTGATTAAGAGTACCACTCATATTCATTTGATTCTATCTTAATGTTGTGATATTGTTTGATGTAGTTAGTTAGAGACATTGTAGGAGGTAGATTTTCTTCATCAATGTCTTTTGTTGTAGGAGTATTCTCAGTGGTAGGATTTTGTTCAATAACAGGAGTAGCAGAGCATTTTTTAATAGGAATACCCAAAGGAATATCCAAGATGTGGGAGACATCAACTAGTTGATCCTAATTAGGATCAATAGTATGTTCAGCAGTAGCAGTAGTTTTTTAGTAGTTGGAACAATATTTTCTTGGGTAGGACCAGGGTCATGTTCTTGAGGTACTTGAGTAGGTAGATAAGGCTCTCCTTTATAATATAGATTATAATTTTGAATGTGTAGGAGCCTTTCATAGGTCATAGGCTAGATTTATGCTTCATCCTCATCATCTAGTTGTCATATGCATTAGTACTACTGCTAAGTTTTCTAAGCTTGTGTTCATGATAACCAACACTAGTTTTTTCCTTAGCTTCTCTGAATTTAGTGTGTATAGGTTTGAGAAGACCTTTTCCTTTTCTAAGATGACTTTTTCCATCATGTCCCATGTTCTTCATAAGATAATATCCCATACCATATTTTTGAGGTAAGATTTTAGGATGTTTATCTTTCAATTCAAACTCTTTTTTTTTAAGAGTGAGGTAACACTTTCATCCCTTTCCAATTCTAGGGGAATTTTAACCTTAATCATCCCAATACCCTTATGAATAACATGTTTTGAAGTTGATGGAGATGATATTCCATAGGATTTTAAAGAGAGAGGGAAAGTGTCCACCCGATAGGTTCCCATGCTAGTAGGTCTGACAAGTATTCTTTTCCCATGATCTGATAGAGATTTTGTTTTAGGAGGTGATCCTTCTTTATCATGGGAAACCATATGGTCTGATTGTTTAGGATTATTGGGAACACATAATGAGTCTGTAGGAATAGT
The DNA here is from genome assembly GCA_027943335.1 of Chamaecyparis obtusa. NCBI lineage: Eukaryota > Viridiplantae > Streptophyta > Pinopsida > Cupressales > Cupressaceae > Chamaecyparis > Chamaecyparis obtusa. Next base: position 1,953,276 of record BSBK01004467.1, read on the forward strand.
GATCTCAATTTTGTCATGAGGTAATTTTATGCAATGATGGTATTTTGAAGGAACTACTTGTATAGAATGGATCCAAGGACAACCCGAGAATATTTTATAAGGCAAAGGTATATCTAGGACTTTGTAGATGATGTCCAACTGAACAAGACCTACTTTGATTGGTAAGACTACCATGCCTTACGAATATCATTCCTTTTCATCATATTCTTTGATTTTTATTTTATGTCTAGGATCAACAACATGCTCTGAAAACCCAAGAAATTTAACCAATTTAAAAGTGACGATGTTCAAACCCACACCTCCATCTATCAAAACACACTTGACTCTAAACTAATGAATGGAGACTTTAATTTGAAGAGGTTGATTGTAGGGATGACTAACATAGGTGTCATCTTTGTCTGAGGAAGTGAGAGGAGGTGAAGTGAGGTGTCCGACCATGGACTAGAACTTGTCAACATTTTCTATAAGAAGGGATTGATCAACAATCTCCTTGTGAGAAGGAGATATGTCAAGAAGTTTAGGCATTGAGATCTGAGCTATAGTGTGCTAAAGTTGGTTAACCAAATCAAGATCCTATGCAATTGTGAAGGTAGCTGGTTGAGTTAAATTTTTCTTAGAAGAAGAGGAGGAAGATGATCCTTCTCCTAATGGTTCTTGAGAGATGGTTTCCATATTGGATGATTCAAATTTACCTTTTCCTTAAGTATGATCAAAAGATTCAATCATGTTGATCACTGTTGGATACAATTGTCTAAAGGACATTGTTGGATTAGCTATGTGTTGTCTTTGATGTCACACAAATGTCATATTAATTATCACTCTCAGTATCTACTGAGTTCAGTCGGTCAGCTAAGTGGTTCTCAGTATCTACTGAGTTTAGTAGGTCAGCTAAGCGGTTCTCAGTATCTACCGAGTTCAGTTGGTCAGCTAAGTGGTTCTTAGTATCTATCGAGTTCTCTCGAGTGTCTAAAGGAAACATGATAGGGTAACAGTGTTAACCGAGCCTCCTCAGTTATCGAAGGAAAATTAGTGGTTACCAAGCTCTCTCAGTCTCCAAAGGATGTTGTAGAATTCACTGTGGTTACTGAGTTCTCTCGGTCAACGCAAGAAATCTTTTCAGGATTAATGTTTACCAAGCAAGGTCGACCCTTTCAAAAAAATTTGTTATTACAATCTGTTTATCCCAGCCAACTGTTATAATAATTATTAGTGCCGACTTGACAATCTAAATGATTATGAAATGGCATATATATATAGAAGGTCAAATGGTGAATAAAAGATATACAACATGAAGAAATCATTTTGAAGAAAGGTGTGTGCGAATTTTGAAGGATGGTCAGATATCCTTGAGGAGCAGCAAAGATTTAATTGATCAGTAAGGATCTAGTGAAATAGAACAGAGATCTATATTCAACAATTCAGTTGTAGGTCATTTCATTGTTACTCTCTAGCAATTGTAGCAGTGATATCAAAATCTCTTAACTGAGTTGGTTTAACAACCATTTTATAAATCCTCTAACAAGGTAACAGTTCTATTGAATTGTTTCAAGACCTCTTACAAGGCCACTCCTAGTAGGGTGATTAAATCCTCTAACAAGGTCACACCTAACAATGTGTTTTGTAACCTTTTACCGGGTTGGCTTCTAACCGGGCATCACTTTAGAAGAGTGAAAAATAGTAACTAGTTACATTGGTGGTTTTTCCCATATTGGGTTTCCATAGTAAATCTGGTATCTCTTGTGTTCATGTTATTTTCTTTATTCATGTAAGTTAATCAGTGATGAATGCTTAAGAACAATTTAATTATTAAACACTTCAAGGATCAAGTTTTCAGCATTTCTCTGTATATTTACCGAGTGGCACATTAAATAATTTGACAACACATGCCAAAGACTTAACAGTAATAATAATTTGGTTCATGCAATAATTCCATGCTAAGTGTACAAAATTCCCTAATGTGATCATGAGGATCTTTTCTACCATCATATTTCTCAAATTTAGGAAGTTCAACCTTGCAAGGAAAAGTAGGCATATATAGGTCTATGTCAAAATAAAATGAACAAATAGCCTCAAGTGAGAAAGATGTGTTTGGTTGTTATTTCTATTTTTCCAAGTGTTACATATGTTTCACCATGTCTTCCATCTATTTTCTCATGATTTCCATTTTAGATGGCTTTTCCTTCTTGATTATATTTTCAACATCAAAGTTGTAATTTAATTTAACTACTTTAGAGGGAAAGTGAAAGAAGTATTGGTCTTTGTTTTGATTTAGAGTCAACTTCATGAGTCTTTGTAAGCATTAATCTTGCTAAAACTGCAAGTTATCTTCCTTAGTTTTTTTTTTCCTGAATCACTGCCTTGTAAGCCATGTGATCCATGTATAGTGTGTTGAGAGCCTTGTTGATAATCGTGTTGATATCCATGTTTATAATTAGGACATTCTTCATTTTCTTGTCCAAATTATTTATCACCAAGTTGTTTTAGGAATTATCTAGCCCTCTTACTTTGTTCATCCATGGTTGGAGTGTAAGAAACACTATTTTCTAGCCTAGGAGAGGATAGAGTGGATTCTCTAGAGATTTTAGAAAAAGGTTTGAATCCCCAAGGTAGAGTACCTTCTTTAGTTGTGTTGTCAAAGATAGCTTCAAGTTTTTTTCCCTCACGGATCTAAGATCTAGTTATGACCGACAAGAAAGAGAGTTTCCAAAAGCCAAATAGGATGAGTTATGATGACTTGATGTTCAAGCTAAGTAAGTAAAGATGTTCACTTGTCCAAAGTATAAAAGTGTAAATAGAGATAGAGAAAAGATAATTCACTACAAAGAGTCCAAGCTGTGGGGAGATCCCTATGTATGACACTTGTAAAAAAGAAAGATATTGGATAGAGAATCCAAGAGAGTCGATCAAAGAGGTGGTGGAAAAGTGAGCATTCTACTAGCCAAGTATGTAGACAAGAGACCAAAGTAATATTTTCTAGCTAGAGGAAATTCATAACATGATGGAATGTACCAAATAACAAGAGGGGTTAAGGATAGAAATGGAGAAGCAATGTTGACAAATTTTTAAGCTTAGTCCAAGAGTTAAAGTTGAAAGAGTTGCAAGGTGAGTGACAAGTTTTGAAGCATTTCCTAGACAAGGTTCATTTTGAAAGCACGTAATATGAAAAAGCAATAGTCTCAAGATAGTACAACAAGGGCTAAAGAAACCTTGTGGATACAAGCACATGTGAGGTCTAGTAAGGTGTCAAGTATACCAAGTGTATTATGTTTATGTTCAAAAAATGTTTCCACTAGTCTTAGCACAAGAAAGCACATCAAGAAAAACTACCTAAGGTCAAGGCTAGTATCAAAACCATTTCCCACAACTTGGTATCCCAAAGGATTACATATCATGAGTAATCTTGAGGTGATCCATGAAATCACTTGGATCAGTCCTTGCTTAAAGATTGTGATACTTTCAGACAATAGGGAAGCCTCTAACTTAAGGTGTCTAGTAGAAATCCATTCATGACTATACCCTATAGTTTTAAAAGATATTGACCCTCTAAGGAGTATATTACATATGTATAATGTCTTATTCCTTGTTAGAGGACTTAGGCCTTGTTAGAAGCCTCAAACCTATTATGAGTTTGTATTACAAAATACAAAAGTATGCATGTAAGATGAACTCACTTGTAATGTCCCTGCCAAGGAACCCATAAGGAATTAGGTCTTTTGATGTAAAAATACAACTAACAATTTTTTTTCTAACATTCTAACATTACATTATTAACATTCACAAGTGCATTCCTTAAGGTTCCCTATTCAATTCATTTACCATATCGAGCATTGCATTTAATAAATTAATCAAATGAATCCTATTTCCTTTTCTTTGCATTTCAGAATAAGAGATAAAATATTACAACTACATCTTTTACTTCCTACTTCATTTTCATTCCTTTTTCCTATACATCGAATGTCTACCTTTTCACCTTAATTTACATTGAGACTTTACTTTAATTCCTCATCAATACCAGTTACATTAATGAGCCATTTGAAATCATTTTCTTTAAAAAACTTACATAATGTTTACTTTGGAAATGCAACAAACACACATTACTTATCATGTCCACTAAGTACATTTATCCTTTCCTTTTTAATTTATTTGTACACATAAACTTTCCATTTAAAGTCCTTACTTTTCTTTTTCCATTTCATTGAATCATTTATCACAAGTCTAACTACTACAAATCATCATTTAAAACATCGTACACATCTAGTTAAGGATTGAGATGAAAACCTAGTTTAAATAACCTTTCATCATTTGCATAAGACTACACATTTAAGATCATTAGAATAAATTACATCTCATTACTACTTTCAATAACATACACCTCTCTGGTTAAAAGCATAAATGAGCATAAGGGGTCTCCTAAGAAGGTTGTCAAGCATGAGGGTTTGATTTTGTTAATATATGAGCATATGAAGAATAGCATTCCTACCCCTAGCTCTACTCCCTCTTTTGGTAAGAGTAAAATGAGCCCTAATCCTAAGGTTGGGTCAGTAAAGCAAAAGGTGAAGGACAATTTGGGCAGTAGCTCAAAGAAAATTTTCTCAAATGCTACTGAGGAGGGGGTTTACTCTAAGGGTTTAGAAATGGAGGACTCTGAGGATGGGGAATCTAACAATGCCCAAGAGAAGAAAAGCCCTAGCAAGGGTGAGGAAGAGACTAATGATTCTGAGGCTATTTCTAATCAAGATGAGTGCAAGGAGGAGACTAATGATGAGAACTCAGTAGAGGATAACAATGAGGATACTGGGAAGGGGGATTAGTTGAAAAATGATACTAATATGTAGGGTATTGATGATTCTCAGTGGCTGGGAGATGAGACTGAACCTCTTTGCAATGAGGAGAAGGAGACTACCATGTGCAAGGAAGATAAAGACATTGCTGAAGCCGAGGACCCTGATAATAAAAGCCAAAAGAATACTGTTGAGGAGAAAGGTAAATATCTAGATGAGGCTATTTCTGAAGGCACTGGGAGGTGTAATTCTCATAGCCTTGAAGACTTGGTTGACAAAGCCATCTAGTACATAGAGAATCAGAAGAATGACCGAGACTTTAATAAAGAGGAGGTTCCCATTCTAGATGATTATGTCAAAGGTATGAGGCACGACATGCCTATATCTCAAGATTCTGAGGACAATAATCAGGAGGGTAGTGAGGAGTCTAGTGAATGCAAGGATAGAGAGTTCACCATCAAGTTCATATTCGAAGACTTCAATGACAAAGAAGAGGTGACTAGTGGTGTTTTGTAGACTACCAAAGCTGAGGCCCTGTATTCTTTCAGGTTCAGTAAGTGGTGCTTTCATGAAATTGAAAGGCTCCATTTGAAATGTAGAAAGCTTGAAGCTAACAATGACATCCTCCAAGAGAATGTGGAGTCTCTTCTCAAAGAGAGGGCTTCTAACTCCCCTGCTATTGATCTGAAGGAAAGAGTGGATAAAGCTGATAATACTCTTATCAACATTCTCTAGCACAGTATGGATAGTATGAAGGCATCTAGTACTAACCTTAAAGCTCTAGTTAATTTACTAGATAATGCATCTGAGGATGATACTTAGATTAGGAATGCTCATATGCTGGATAGTGGTGGCCCTAGTTCTCAGACCTGTGGAAAGAATAATTCCCCTAAGATCAAGAACAATCTGGATGAACTGAAAAGTGTTATTGGTAGGATGGATAACATCTAGGCCAAGATGGAGAAAACACTGGATGAAAAATCTAGGATTCTAGATGTGGATGCTTAACTTGGTGCTCTTGCTAGTGTTTTTGTTTTCTCTGCTATCTTTTTGGCTGGACTTTTGCTATTTTTATGCTAGCTTTGTAGCCCCTAGTATGGGTAGTTTGTTATTGTTTATCTATTTTGTTGTTTATGCTATATATTTCCAATCTTTTGATCCTTAAGCTATAAAGGGTTTCGGGTCCCTTCAAAACATGTTTTTCCAGTAATCAGAACATAAATGTTTCCTTTCCCTTATTAGTTCACTTGGAGATATCCTTCAACCCTTAGCATATCTTTTCACTATTCCACATATCAAAATTAGTTTCCTTTAAGAAGTTTTCATCTATTAATACATTTGCAAAAGCTTACATAGAATCATTAATTTCAATTTAATTTAAAATTCACAAGAGAGATAGGGTAGGAATTACTTAAACATAATCCATGCTTGATTTACCAATATTCATTCCCCTTTTGAAATTCCTAAAACCACCCTTCCCAAATACATAACTTCTTTCTCACAATTTCTATTTTCAACACAATTAGAATTATAGTTGATGCACCTAGCCCAAAGGCATACAAATTTGTTTTTTACGTCAAGTTGTTGAAAGGCTTACAAAACATCTTTACATCATGATTTAAAAGGATAGAGATACATGATACAAGACATAAATAGTCATAACTAAAAAAATCATAATCTAGGCCATGACACGAACCATGAATAATACCTCAAAAGAGATTTGCCACCCAACCATATGAAACTAGTAAAGTTCCACCCCCCATGCTAGAAACTAGAACCAAGGTACTCTCAAGACCTAAGGAAATCTAAGTCTCAAGAACCAATAAACCCAAGACTCAAAAGAACAAGAACAAAGCACATAAAATATCATCATACTATAACACCAAGGTTAAGGTTCTAGGGTACCACCTAAGTGAGTGTCATCACACCACCTATATATTGGGATCCTCCTTGGCAACCATGTAACTCTGGTACCCCATTTATGAGTAGGGATCCTACTTGGAAATTATTCCTGGTCCCAATACTCAAATCTGGTCCGTGTGGCCATTATTATATTTTCTTTCATTATCTTTTGAATCCCCCCTTCCTAGGTTAATTTTTTTAAGGTTATAACTTTTTAAAAACCCAACCATAGGATCATCTAGAAAACTCTTTAGGGTTCCAAAACCTATGGTGAGCCACTCTCCTAGGGTTCCTAGTCCCTTACACCATCACAAGAAAAAGATACAAGATAACACTTCCAAGTCTCGATTCATAGGTTTAGAAAACTCCCCTGCACACTTAGGCCCTCAGAGCGAGTCCTAACCTTAGACATATACATAACAAGAACCATTGGAAGGATTTATATTACAAGACACATCAAGAAAATCATATAGTTTTCCACATGCATAAGTATAACTTTCTACAACCTATTTATAGGTCTAGGGAACCCTCCTGTGCACACATGCCACCAAGACAAGTACTAGCCTCATAAACTAAGCTCAAGTATATGCCAAGTGAATAAAAATCATAAGTAACACCATATAACATTAAAAAAACAAGTAATGAACATACATAGGTGATAAAAATTTCCACATGCATTAACACAACATTCCATCTATGGAAACCTCATGTGCCTAAAATTTGGCTAAGTCTGAAATTTTTCAGAAAATCCCAAAATGTAGAATTTGTATCTTAACTCCTATAAAGATGGAACCTATCTCAAACATCTTGAAAGGTATTTATACAAATATAACTCAAAGTATAAGAAATTATATTTGTATTAGACTTATACTTAAATGTTATATTTGTATAAATCCTGCCTCCACAATGATAACTAGCCTCATAAAAATATCACAAGTACATTCAAATTACTAAAACATCATAAGTGACACCATATAACATGAAAAAAACAAGTGATGGACATACACAAGTGGGAAAAGTTGCACTCTAGTCACAGGGAATAATTGCATAAGTCACATGACCAATCCCAAGCCCAAAAATAGAAAAATGGAAACCCTAGGACCCCATATGGCCCATTTGAGTATTCTCATAGGGCCATACAAGTATCCTCATAGGCCTATATGAGCATTCATCCTGGCTTGTATGAGTAAACATGATCAGGGTTCTTTACTTGTACGAGGACTGTCAAAAACTTGTCCAAAATTGTCCCAAATGAGAGTTTAAGGTGTGGAGAGTGCTTGGGGAAGGTTCCCTAAGGCATGCATAATTTAGGTGCCTCAATACCACATCCAACACACCTCCTCAAAACACCATTACACTTAGAATTAAATACAAGAAATTAAAACTGAAAACACAAAACATAAATGTGCAAAATCCATGGAAGGAAAACTCACGGTACTTCTTCCTAAACCACTCTAATCTTCCCTAAACATTCCTAATTCTACCTAAACCAATAAAACACAAAAAAAATACACCAAAATACATAAGTACAAACATTCATGAACTCCCAGGAAGAAATTTGGCTAAACACAATACACATCACATCTTCCTAGTAGTGATAATTTTTAAACACTAAATACCATTCTATATCTTCCTATCATTACATTAATGTGAAAAAAAATATGAATAATTCCACAAACATACACACAATCACACAAGAAGCAATAAAATATTTTGAATCTAGATCCTACTTGGAGTCCTATGGAGAAGTCTCCTCCAACAACCAATCTTCCTTCCTCACATAGATCTTCCCAATTGTACTCTCAGAAAGGTGATGAATAATACACAGAAAAAAAATTCTGCCAAATGACTTCCAGATTGATATTTACATAAACTCCCAAATTCTCCTCCAAAAACTCTCATCCCCAAAACTCCCCAAATCCAATAAATTTATCCCCCAACTATATGGTTGGAGGAGTTTCTTTATAGGAAGAATCTTCTCTGACTTCCATAGTTGGTTGAAATATTTAACCAAAACTTCCTGTAAATAATAATAAATCTTTTAATTATTTTAATTAAAATACCCTTCTAAAAAAACTCTATAATAACCATAATAGACAAAATGCTCTCAAGGAAAATACATAGCACAATTGGAATCCAACTAGCCTAACTTCTAGGAGGTCTGAAGTTCAACTCCCTCCTAGATAGCTAGTTGTACCCCAAAGAGATTTTCTTTTATAATCTCTTATTATTACTAATAAATTTAATATACTCTATTTAATAAAATTTATGTGTATATGTGTGTGCACCCACATATACATATACCTATATAACATACATTCAATTATAACATAGATATAAAATAAATAATATAGGTATATATAAGGACAATACTAATGCATAGCATAAATATCAGAACAACATCAAATCATAAATCACAAGACCACACCATATACTGCACTCAAATCCCCCAACTAGGGTAACCTCCTAAACAAAAATATAAGTCTGTGGGTAACCTTGAGAGTAATCTTGGTAACATCTCCACGCAACAACAGTTCAAGGATTTTTAAGGCATGCTCGGACCTATGTAGCCAGGTGGAGTAGATGCCTGGTACCTAAATCTTGCAACACCAACCAACCAACATACATACATACATACATACATAGATATATATATACATACATACATACATACATACATATATATATACATATACATACATATATATATACATATATATATATATATATATATATATATATATATATATATATATATATATATATGTATATATATATATATATATGTATATATATGTATATATATGTATGTATATATATATATATGTATGTATATATATATATCTATGTATGTATGTATGTATATATATATGTGTGTGTGTGTATGTATGTATGTATGTATGTATGTATGTATGTATGTATGTATCTATATATATATATATGTATGTATGTATGTATGTATGTATGTATATATATATATATATGTATGTATGTATATATATGTGTGTCACACTCTTCATCCTTGGTTGCCACTATCTCTAGTTGCCACTGTCTCTTTATATATATATATATAAAGAGACAGTGGTAACCAAGGACGAAGAGTGTGACATCATGTGGACCTCCTATAGGAGTAACTACGACTGCCTCCCCTTATCCTACACTCACATAAGACAGTGATATCAACAAAGCATAAAAGGATTAGTGTGATTAGTACCAAAATAATCTCTATTCCATATTGCATCATAACATAATCATGTAAATGTAAATCATCTATTGACTTTCACAACCTTGTTTAACCATCAGGCATGTACTCATAATGTTTCATTACCAAATCAAGATAAAAAAATCACACCATCCTCAATATAGAAATCATGTCTAATCTCGAGTATAACAAGTAAAATAATTAGAGTAAGTAACACATCTAACCCCTTTAAGTGATTATAATTAATTAACCTAAGATAATCTTAAATATAAATAATGAGGATCTCACATAGAAGCATATAATTCTATCAGGTGATCCTTTTAACATTAAGGTTCTAAACTATCGCTGACACAAAAGAAGATGTATAGGAACATAGGTCTATGTAATATGATTCTTTCACACATTAAAATATGAAGTTATGATGAGTTGGAAGAGGTTCAGTTTAAGCAACCATCACAAGAAGCATCATTCTCACATATAGCTCTTCCTAATTTCTAGTGATTATAACCAAGATTGTTCAGGTTGGAGGGGCATTACATCATGCCTCCCTAAGGTTTGAATAACTATTATTATACTACTACCTTGGTAAACATTTTCAAACTAAAAATCATTCAAATATTGAATTGCCACATATAACAACACACAATTTTATGAGATTATACAAAAACAATTCTCTTTATGCAACTAGTTACTTTTTCTCATAAGGCCTATGGTAAACTTATAAGTGAATCACTAATATCAAACTTACACACAACCTACAATACACATCCTTTTCAAAGAATGCAACATAAGACACCTTTTTATGTTTCTATTATAACAATTTATTAGTGTTTATTACAAAAATACACATAAAGATAATTTGAATCAAGAAAAAAATTGCATTTCCCAATCCAATGCTGAAGCCGAGTATGTGGTTGTTGTAGTGAACTATTCAAACCTGGTGTGGATAAAGCAATTGTTGATAGGCATGAAAGAAGAGATCACTGAACTAGTTGTTATCTTTTATGACAACACAAGTGCTATCAACATCTCTAAGAATTCAGTAATGGATACAAAGACCAAATACATTGCCATCAAGTATCATTACTTGAGGGAATTGGTATAGAACAAGGAAGTTAGAATGGAATATGTGAACACAAAGGAATGACTAGAAGACATATTCACTAAAGCTTTACCCAAAGAAGCTCATGAATATTTGAGAGGACAATTAGGGTTCCTTCCCCTAATTGAGGCTACCTAGTCAAGCTAGGAGCACTGCATCAAATATTCTATAAAAGAATATCTGACAGATTGATGTAGAAGAAGGTCACACTTTAGGAGCATCCTAGAGTTGTGAAAAGAATAGAAAAACTAAGAATCAGTCATAAGAAAGATGAAAGAGGGAGAAAATACTGAAAAGATGACATCTACATTTTCAGGATGTATGTTTTAGTTCCTGCTTTGTCATTTTTGTCAAAGAGGGAGATGAATAGAGATGAAAACACATGATAGAGATGAAGAGGTAGAATGAACAGAGATGAAAGATCAAGTAAGAGGGAGAAATTCAGGAAGAATTTTATTGTGTGGATGATCATATAAGCAAGGCTAATTGATTCTAAATCAGAATGAAGCTAAGGATATTATAAATATTTGTGATGGATAGATAAGTTTTTGGATTGGTCGGTAATTGATGTGTTATTCATATGGTGTTTCCATTAATGCCAAAGAGGGAGATTGTTGGAAACTATAATTGAAACAATTGTTGTATTTTCATTGATGTCAAACCTTAACTAGTAAGACAATTGCTACTTAAGAAAGTACTATATCTATTTGAATGTTTTGAAGGGGTTTGACACAGGGGCAAGGTAGATACAAGCAGAATCAAGAAAAATTGAGTCCACTTGAATCAACAACAAGCCCTACTCAGAGTTACACAATGGAAGAAATATGTATACCACATGAGATAAGAAGAAATACAATGGATATGATACAATCAACTAGTAGAAATAATAGAGAATTTATATTATTTCTTTCAACATGCCTGGCTATGAGGCCTTCCGGGTTTCGGCCTTAAATACAATGAAAATTATAAATTCAGAGTCTCAACTCACATCCTATATTTGTCTCCAATGATGTTTCTTGACAATTATGTTCTTACTATCTTCTTTCTTACCTTCTACATTAACCAAGACCCCTTATATAGCCATCTAAGCCACAGGTCGGTCAGTTAGGCATTTAATTGCAATATAGGTCCAATCTGGAAGATTTAAACTAAAACTAATGCTAGAATGATAAAAAAATGATGCACCTTTGGATTTAGGTCCAAAAATGACCCAATAACATGCCCCTAACTTCTCAAGGCCCCAATTGATCACATGGAACAGTGCAAGAAGAAACACTCCACGTTTCACGTGTAAACTGGTAGAAAATAGGTCCCCGAGAAAAATAGGCATAACTTTTTACTCATAATGAATTAGGACTTTATCTCTTGGGAAATGATATTATTTTACATCCTCTTAAATTAATTTAGATAGAAAAGAATGATTCTTTAAGGATCAATGTTGCCACTACGCGCAATCAGCACCAAAACTATAGGAAAATACGGCTCTGACGGGAAGGAAAATAGTTGTAACTTTGAAACAGTCCATCCAATCTTTATGTGCTCATAAGAGAATGTTCCAAAATAGGTCCTCAACATAATTTCAGCTTCAAACATCATGAAACCATTAAATTAAAATATTATAATGCAAACAATAGAAAATAGGTACATAAATCAAGAAATGTTTTTGGTTGATGCAAGATTGCTCAAAGACCCAAGATGCTCCTGCACCAGACACCTGGGGTGAATAAAGAACTGATGTCCACATCAGGCACTATTCATATTATAACTTGAATCATAAATATCCAACTCATCTTGTGTAATCTATGAACTATCTTCAACCGGCTTGTCTATCCACTGAACTAGATATTCCATGTAGTCTTTTCCTCTTGTGCTCTTACTCACTCTTTTGTTCAAGATCTTCTCAATGCTATCTTTATTTTTCTTAGGATAATCCATATCATCTTCTATCTCATCATTTGATTCAAAGTACTCAAATGTATCAGCAATATTGAATATAGGTGATATATCCATGTCCTCTGGTAATTCCACTTCATAAGCATTTCCACTGTCAAACTTCTTCAGAATCTTACAAGGTCCAAAGTTCATTTTCAGCTTGTTGTAGGTCCCAACTAGAAATATATTCTTATTCAAATGAATCATAACCTCATCTCCAACTTCAAAAGATTTATGTCTTCTTCTCTTATCAGCCCTTTATTTATATTTCAGGTTACTATCCTCCAAATTCCTTTTAACTTCATCATGTAAAGTTCTCATGTATTATGTAAAATGATGAACTTCAACACTTCTTCTTGTCTTAGTAGGTAAATCACTCAGCTCTGTGGTTCCCTTAGGATGAAATCTAGTAATAATCTCAAATGGTGTCCTCTTAGTACTTTTGTTCACATAATTATTATATGAAAATTCTGCTTGTGCCAAAACTAAATCCTAATTAGCATGCTTATCTCCAACTAAACATCTCAACAAGTTTCCCAAACTTCTGTCCACAACTTCAATCTATCCATTTGTCTGAGGGTGAAATGTAGAACTAAACTTCAATTTTGTATTCATCTTCTTCCAAAGTGTTCTCCAAAAGTAACTAGTAAACTTAGTATCTTTGTCTGAAACAATAGATTTAGGAAAACCATGCAATCTTACCACTTCCTTGAAAAATAATTCAGCTACATGCAATGTATCAGATGTCTTCTTACAAGGTATGAAATGAGCCATCTTAGAAAATTTTTCAACCACTACCAAAATAGAATCATTACCTCTCTGAGTTCTAGGTAGTCCAAGAACAAAGTCCATACTCACATCTGTAATACCCCAAAAATGGGCTATAAGTTCATTAACCTCCTACATCTACAAATCAAATGAAATCAACATCGAAGTCCTAATCTAAGGCACATCTAAACATCATCGAATCATAATTGATTATCTTAAATTCTGCATCAGGGAATATTCATAGCAATATTCCTAATTATCTTAATTATCTTTAATTTAATGATTATTTGGTGATAAATCACATTTATCCTAAGTTTGATTAATTGAATATTTTCATATTTAATTAATTAGATTTAATATCTTGCCACTTAATTATGTAATTAAATTTAATTCTATCTATTATTAATTGTATTATTTAATTTTGACAATAAATCCAATATCCTATGAATAATTGATTAAATTTTTATTTAATTAATTAAAGCAAGTTTTCATTATTTAATAATATAGTTTTTAATAAAAGTTTGATAAAATACTTAATTAACCCATAAATTAATTATTTTATTTCAAAAATCAGTTAAGTTGAGCATAAATCACTTTATTTATTTATTAAATCATAATTATCCATGTGTACATTCAAGGACCAGTTAAACTCAAATTGGAAAATCAATGCAAGTTGTTAGCTTTTTGAAACTCAACATCTTTTTGAGTTTTAAAGTTGATCTAAACTTCTAATTCGAGTTGAACTATGCTTTTGCATGATTTTTGTGACTTAATTATCTTTATTTAAAAATAACTCAAAAATCAACCTAAGTTATTTGAGTGATTTATGGCTTTCTTCCATGCACCTCCAAAGCCCTGGATTTCTATAAAACCAAGGCTCAGCTCTTCATAATTTATCTCTCAAATTTGCATCCACAAATTTGCACAATCATGCTAGAGAATTGGAATTGGGAAAATCAAAGCTCTTGCGAATCGACACCTTTGTGAGATCAATCTTGTTTTTATATTCATTTAGATTCATTTTCATATCATTTCTAGATTAGCATTGCATATCAATTTTCATATTAGCATAGATTCATATTAGTTTTTCATTCTTATTGCATAGAAAATACCAAAAAAAGAAAGATTAATTGCATTCAATTCATATCTAGATCAATTGCATTCAAATCCTTCATTTAGGTGTCGTCTAGGTCACTGATCTCAATAGCAATCTGAGAACATTAATCTCGCACCTACTAGAAGGCAGTAAATCACTTGGTTAGATTAGATTTCAATTATTGCATGATTTTGTTTTTTGCTAACCTCTAATGTTTTACTGAAGTGTTGTGTCTACAGATCAGGTACAAAATTCACACACACATTTCTGGTGCCCACTGTGGGGCCCTGAAATGGGCTTCCCTTCATTTCTATCAATCTTCTATCATTTCTCTATCAGAACTCCCCTACTGTTGCCTATTTTGGTGGTATCCTCAGTAGGATGTTATTTTTTATTTCTTTTTTGCAGGCAGTTTGTTAGATTTGATTTTTAGATTTTGACTAATAGATAATCTTAACAGTTGGAATTCTCTATTTTTGATTGACTCTTGCTGGTTTTGATTGAAAAAAGTGTAAAGTTTGCTAAAATCAGGTAAAAATCTACTAAGCTCATTGTGAGGATCTCAGGTATTCCACTTGTGCTGATAATATTTTGATTTGGGCTTAAAATAAATCTCTCGTGTGTCTAGCTTGGGTGATTATTTTCATACTTTTTTTTTACACACTTGCATAATTGATACTAGGTTGTGACCCCTTAAGGATTCATTAAGTAGTCTTAGATACTTGTGATTGATCTTGATTGCTATCTTGGGTTATTAGACTCGCTAATTTTTCGGCCCCTCATTCCACCCCGTGGTTGCAATCTCAGCGCCATAAAGGGGAGGGGTCTACAGGAAATAAGTGTTAAGTGTTCCACTTGGCAACCCATTTGTCCTTTTAGGAACTCACTTGTTTTCTAAATTGGGGACTCATTTTCAGCTTGTGTGAGGTGTTCAGTGTTCCACCTTGTGGACTCATCTCATATTCACTTTAAGCATTAACTGTTCCTCTTTCTTCTTTTTGGGTACTTTTGGTACATTTGCTTTTGGAAACATACATCTATGCTCACATAGTAATTAGGCCCTATGAACACTATTCATGATTCTTGAGAGATTGGATTCCTAGCGAAATCCTTCTTGATGACAGAATCCTTGTAGGTAGGGAGGATACTTAGTGTGTTTCACATTCAACTTGGTTAGTGCATCTTCTCTTATTGATCAATACATTCTCTCCCAGGAGAGGTTGATAGATCATGTGGGGTTGACATCATGAGCTTTGGTGAATCAAAATTGGTTAGTGTGTCTTCTCTTATTGATCGATACATTCTCTCCCCAGAGAGGTTGATAGATCACGTGGAGTTGACATCATAGACCTTGGTGAAGCAAAACTTTGTCTTAGCGTGTCAGATTAATCTTCTTGCTTTGTTTGGGTTAAAAGTGAAGAGGCATCAAAACCTTGGATTTGGAGCCAAGTCCCCTTTGTGGTATCATACTATGAGTCACCTTTAGAGAGGGTTAACCGTAGCGGACAATCCCTTCATAGGGAAAATTGCGTTGATAGAACCTCAAGCGGTAATAGCCATTTTCACCATGGTAGTGACAACCGCTATATAAATGTCCTTGTGGAAGAAATCTCCATGGGTATGGTTCATTGTTGGGTTGTCAAATCTCCCTAGCAGCTCCTAAAGATTAAGTTCTTGGACTGTGTCAAAACCCTGGTGCACCGGGATTGGAGTTCACCCCTTTGAATCATAAAAGTTGCAGAGTCAAACCATTATTAAAAACCCTAGTGAGGCCAAATTTTCATTTTATAGGGTATATGTGCATTATTGCAAAACATTTTTGGAACATACACAATTAGCACTTCTGAGGATTAGAATGAATAAGTCACTTGATTGTTCATGTGCAAGGTTGCTTTTACCCTTTTTCATTGTTTTCAAACATGCTTGAAATCACTTGCTTGCTATTTTGCGTGCTTGTTTATCTATTTGGTTACTAAAAATGAACAAATCTGTTACAATCCTCAAATCTAGACATTGAAATTTGCAAACAATCCGAATCTGCAAACTCAAAATTTTGCAAAATTGAGGTAAAATCCTTTTTGGAGTCAAAAATCATTTCAGGAAGTCAAAAGTCATACGAGTTTTTCCAAGTGTCATTTCATTACAACCCATCTATCATATGATTGAGTACCCAATGTCATACAAGTTTCCATGCCAGCAAATTCTCAAAGTCAAAATCTTGCAACTGTCGTACGAGATTTTCAACTATCGTTTCATTACTACCCAATTGTCGTACGAGTTTTTCAACTGTCATTTCATTGCTACCCAACTATCATAGGAGTTTTTCAACTATCATTTCATTGGCTACCAACTATCATACGAGTCTGCAAAAAATCATTTGAGAAAATTTTGAAAAGTTGTCAGAAAATTGTCAGAATTGCCAGATATTTAGCTTTTTCAGCCTATTTCTAGAATATGTCGAACAAATCACTGTGTCAGGAATAGAGCATTATCTATTGAGAATTATTACACATGTCTCAAAGAATTAGTACACAAGAGGAAGAAGCTCTAATCACCACTATGATGAAGCAGCTGCAAGCTATGCAAGTTGAACTTAACAATCTTAAGAAAGAAAAGGAACCTAAAGAGTTCTCCATGGAATCTCTATACTCTTTTCCATTTGATAAAGACTTGTACATGTCACCATGCCCCCAGATAGAATTTGAGCAATGTGATAACCCTTATGATACCTCTTCCATGGAGAGTGACACATCCATCTTTGGAGACTATGATGACTATGACGACAAACAATGTAATGATACCTATGACACCTATGTTCCTAAGAGTCCTCCTCGTTGTGTGTTCTTGCTTACTACAAATGGGCCATCACATTGGATAGATCATGATGGTGATCCATATGATTTTGATTTTGAAAGAGATTTTGATGGCTTTTGTGGACAATACCTTGATTATGATCCATCTACTACTGCTGAGGACTATAAAATGCATCGTGTTAGCTTGAAGCATCAATATTATAAGAATCCTTCTCCTAAGGACTCTCCTGCTGAAAATAAAGATTATCTTCTCAAGAAAGATCATGTTAATGCTGAACCTTTGTTTGGTGATGGTTCCCTTCCATCCCCTACTTCCTCCAATACCCATACATTTCCTAAAGCTTCTGAGTCTTTCAAATCTTTCATAGAACCTTCATCCGACACAAGCCTTGATCTTTTCATGTGGTTCCCTATAGTTATCCTCCAAGGCTACCTCTTAAAGATACTCAAGCTAACCTTCACTTGGCTGCAAATACTTTGAATAATGCTAAACCTAAAGAACCTAAGCCTTTATATGCTATAATGCCTACTTCAGCTAGTCCTTCACCATCTTTGCAATAGCCTTCCATACAATCCCAACATGCTTCCTTGTCCTTAGAAGTGGCTCCATGTCAAGAGGACTCTAGAAAAGATAAAGAAAAGAACATACAGAAAGATCAAGATCAAGAACCTTCCATGTCATCCACTTCTTTTCACAATGTCTCTTACCCGTTTCATGGTTCTTTTGATCCTGCATGCCCTTTTCAATGCATTCCATCATGTCTTAAGTCTTCTCCTAAGCAAGATCAAGCTACTACTTACACTGTTGAGCTTATTGACAATCAAAATAACCTTACCCCACTTCCAATTTCCAAAGATGATACTTCCATTAAGGTTGGTAAAAATGGTGTTGCTACTTCCAATGTTAAGCCTATTGAAAATCAAGAAAAAAATTATGAGCTTATGCTATCCAAAGATCCTTGTCAAGATCAAAGTCTTTCATCTTCTTATTCTACCACTCCATGTTCATTTTCACTTTCTACTCTTCCTAAGTCTTCGCAAGCTTTGAACAATTCTATCAAAGAAGGTGCTCATATTCAAGATGTCCACGATTCTATTGAAAATTCTAATGCTCACTCTAAAGATGCTAATATCCTTGGTTGTCATATAAATGTTGATGAACTTGTTGATTATCCTTTTGCATCTTCCACTTCCATCCTTGGACCTCTTCCACCACTACTAAGGGCTTCACGCCTTCCTTCCATCTTGGGTCCTTATGTCCCTTCACTTTCCCCTCCTAACATTCCTAATTCACCATCCATCTTGGGTCCTTACATACCTCCATCTCCTATCTTTGCTCAAGATCAACATAGATGCATACCCTTGAATCCTTTTCATCCACCCACCCATCTAAACTAGTCATATCCTCCTTTTTCTTCTAGAAGTCCCAAGTCTTTTGGAAGTAACTTGAATGTTCAATACAAGAAAAAGAAGCAATACAAAAATCCATCAAAAAAAGATCACCATGTCTCCTCTAATAGACATGGAAACATAAAGTCAAAAGAGATATCTAAGAAAAAAATTACAAGACAAGTATGGGTTCCAAAATCCATCATTAAAGATATTCTCTCTAGATCATCAAAAAGAAAATAAAAATCCTGCGGCTATATGGATTCCAAAGTCTCTCTTGAAAGAGTCTGGTGTTGAGCAAAAAGTGAAGTTGACATTCAAGCTTCCAAAGGCTTCCACTTCATCTCCTTCCAAAAACATTCTTCTATTCCATGTGCCTAAACCACAACCTCTGCTATCCATTCACCATATTCCTTCACGTATTCCTTCATTCACATTTCCTCCATCCTCTTGCCACCCTTCAAGGTATGTGTTGACGTTGATCTTTCCTTCCTTTCCACCTACCCTTTCACAATCCTTCCATGCATTATCCTTCTACCTTCTATCATTTTTCCTCATTTGCTTATTCCTCCTATCTTCCAACCTCACTCACTTTACATAAAACCTTATCCTCCATTTCTCTCTTCCATCTCCCTTTCCCTATCAACATCTTTGAGCGTATCATTTTGAATCCTTGGCATATCATAGTTTATCCTTTCAAGGAGCATTATCTAAAATGCTTGCCTTCTTCTAAAAGAGAAATTTAAAAAAAAAAAAATTTGAAAATGTGCCTTGGTGAAAACCTGGAAACAGAAACTTTGGTAGCAAAAGTAAAGAGAAATAAATTCATCCTATGGTGAAAACCACTTCCTTGTGGCACCTTGGATAAGTACCATGATGAAAACTTGGCAATCAGGCATCATGCGTAGTTCTTCTACATATTTCATCCATTCCATCTTCTCTCTTTGATCTTGACAATGTTGATCTGTACACAAACATTTGGCTATTTTGTGAGTTGTCTGATGATGATCTTGCTTTTATTCCCTTCCTATTTAGCCTTCATGTCTATCTTCCTCCATTCATTTTCACCTATCGCTATCCTTTTCCCCTTTGGTCTTGATCTAATAGAAGAAAGAGTAAAACATGGTGTTATGAAGCCTCTTGACATGTCTACTCCTTTGGACTACATCCTTTCCTTCTTTGGCATTACGCTTTTGTGACTTATCCTATGCTAGCCTTTCATTTCTTGTCCCAATGCACTTTACATGACAATTTTTCCCTAGCTTGGATATTCTTGAGGAGTTTTCCCTTGAATATTTCTTCCCTTCATTCTCCTTCATTCTCTTGTCTTCCATCTCTTTCACCAGCTTGCCAATCCCTCTTGCTCTCCACCTTGCTAGACATTGGGACTATACGATATGATCTTGCTTGGGAGTTTGCAATGGAAAAAGATGCTATCAAGTATACCAAGTATTAGAACTAGTATCAGAACCAAGTATCAGAACAATTATCAGAACCAGTATCAGAACCAATATCAGAACTAGTATCAGAACAAGTATCAGAAGGCCCACTGGGGCTACACCTTTCACTTTAGTTTATGGGTCTGAAGCAGTACTGCCTATTGAGGTTGAAATCCCATCACTAAGAATCAGAATGCATGGTCTAGTAACTGATGATGACTACAGAATGTCTAGGTTACAAGAACTAGAACTACTAGATGACCGCAGACAAGCAGCGTATGATCATCTCAGAGTATATCAGAAGAGAATGTCTAGAGGCTACAACAAGAAAGTCAGACACAGAGAATTTTAGGTTGGCAATCTAGTTTTGAGAGAGAATCCTAAAAATCAATCCCATTGAGAACGCAAGGGGAAGTTTGAACCCAATTGGCTGGGTCCCTAAGTAATCACTGCTACTTTTGGCTCTGGTGCCTATAAACTCTCAATGACTGAAGGAGAACAGCTCCAAGAACCAATCAACATTCTCCATCTGAAGAAATTCTACGCCTAAGGCATTCAGTCTATGGTAAAATGTCCTGAAAAAATTATAAAAATCAGAAAAATATCTTGAAAAAATGAACATCTTGGTGAAAACCTAGCAATAGGCGCCTTGATGATTCACAAAAAAATTAGAAAATATCAAAAATTCAAAAAAAAAAATGAAAAAAATGAAAAATACAAAAAAATGAAAAAAAAGTTGCCTTGTTGAAAACCTGGAAACAGGTGCCTTAGTAGCAAAAATAGAATCTCTGCCAAGATGGTGAAAACCTAGCAAACAGGTGCCACTTGTTCAAAATGCTCCATCTATCAACGCAATCTTGGTCTTTCCTAGCTTTCAGTCTTGCTTTAGTTTGTACATATCTCCCAGTTTGTTTCTGCATTTCCAATTTTTCAATAAGTCGGTCTGTCCACCAATCTACTCAAGTGTCTGTATCCCATCAATGTTCAAACTTGGGGGCAATCAATGTCATATCCTATGGTCTCTAGTATATTTTAGACGTATCATGTCCAGTCAGAGTCCTTTGAAGCTTCATTTGAGTTAGTTTATTTGTCTTGTCTCCAGAAAGGATTTTGCATCTACAACAATGCAATCAAACATCAAACTGAAAATAATCTATGCTTTTTTACATGGTTTTATCTCCTTGTATGCTTACTGATTCGCATTGAGATTTTTTCATATTGTGTCCCTTTGAGCTCTTCGATGATGTCCTTTATAAGATTTAGAGAGTGATGACTGGGGGCATAATCTTTTCTTTGTTTTCTTCTTGTATGTAAAAATCTAACAACTTTAGAAATTCTGGATTGAAATGGTGTCCGACTGTAAGAGCCTCTATCTCAAATTGGATGGCCATGCGTACCTCAACCATTGATACCCGGATGATTCAAAGAAGTATTGATATAACTATTGTCTTTTTGAGTGAGTTCTTTCTCCTATTGTGAAACATGATCTTACCTAAGGATGTGAATGATAAAGGGTCACTACGGGTAATTCACACTGGATTTAGAATGATCTCTTGACTATTTGATGTGTTTGAATGCAAGGTGTATTTAGGTCATCATGACATATATGTTTTGATGCTTATACAAATTGCTATATCAAAATGGACATGATATTCAGGTCATCCTAGCGCTTATGCCTTGGTGCTTGTATCTAATCTAACATTTCAAAAATAAAACCAATATTCATATGTCCATGGTTGTTTGACCAGTGGGTGTTGTATTGGTTCTTGAGCATACAAATTGATATTCATATGTCTATGGTTTTTAGAGCTAGTGGGCATTGTATTGATTTATCTGGTTACCTAAAAGTGCAATGATGATAACAAATTGACACATGATCAGTGACTAGGTCCTAGGTCTTAGGTTGCATTTCATTTTGCATGTCTCTTTGCATTTTGCATATTTGCATGATCTCACAATGATTAAATGAACTTCAATGCTTAAACAATTCTCCACTCACATCTTCAAATCTAACAAGAGCTGAATCCCACACGAAGGTTCCTCCAACAAAACAGCAAGTAGAATCCTTTTTCAGGATCAAAATTCAAATCTGAGATCATTCATATTATTAACTACTTGCATATTCAACCTTCAATCATCACAGAAATCCAATATTCAACTTAACTGATTATCTTACATCAAACTATCAAAATTTCAACTTGGTCAACCATGGTCAACTCATGGTCAAACCTAGTCGAACTTGGTCTTTTGGACCTCCAAAAGATGCAGGATGCATTCTTCAATGTGTTTAACCATTTTTCAAATCAATTAACATGCTTCTAACCATATCACGCTGACTTTTCTTGTCAGATTTCAATTTTAATCCTGAAGGGGGCATGGTATTGCCCATCATTCAAAGTTTGTAAATCAAATTCTATCAATCTTTTATCAGTGATCAAGACAAAAAATCACGTCTAGTTACTGATTCATCAAAAAAGACCTCATCGCTTGGGGCAAATCTATCATCACTTGGGGCATATCAGATTCATCAAGATCTATATCAATTTGGTATTCTCCTAATCTTGTAAACTATATCAGTTTTTGCAACCATTGGATCATAGTGTTCTTTCCTTGGTTCTTCAGCAACTGAAGGGTTCGGATATGATACTTGCTAGTTCTACTAAGACAATCAAGTCTAGAACCGGTCACTCACTTCTTTGCAATCCTAAGATTTGGAATCAGGCGTTTTGACACTTTTTCACAATCATAGGTTCATTTGCTGTTATAGTGAACATTATCTTCGGTCATTCAGGATCTATTATCTCCATATCAAATCAATATCAATCAGCTTCTGTCTCATATCAATTATCAATTTCAAACATCAGTTTCATATCTTTATCAAACACAGACTATCTTTGAACCACTACGCTTCACACAGTAATTCAAAGAGGGGCAAAATGTAATACCCCAAAAATGGGCTATAAGTTCATTAACCTCCTACATCTACAAATCGAATGAAATCAACATCGAAGTCCTAATCTAAGGCACATCTAAACATCATCGAATCATAATTGATTATCTTAAATTCTACATCAGGGAATATTCCTAGCAATATTCCTAATTATCTTAATTATCTTTAATTTAATGATTATTTGGCGATAAATCACATTTATCCTAAGTTTGATTAATTGAATATTTTCATATTTAATTAATTAGATTTAATATCTTGCCACTTAATTATGTAATTAAATTTAATTCTATCTATTATTAATTGTATTATTTAATTTTGACAATAAATCCAATATCCTATGAATAATTGATTAAATTCTTATTTAATTAATTAAAGCAAGTTGTCATTATTTAATAATATAGTTTTTAATAAAAGTTTGATAAAATAGTTAATTAACCCATAAATTAATTATTTTATTTCAAAAATCAATTAAGTTGAGCATAAATCACTTTATTTATTTATTACATCATAATTATCCATGTTTACATTCAAGGACCAGTTAAACTCAAATTGGAAAATCAATGCAAGTTGTTAGCTTTTTGAAACTCAACATCTTTTTGAGTTTTAAAGTTGATCTAAACTTCTAATTCGAGTTGAACTGTGCTTTTCCATGATTTTTGTGACTTAATTATCTTTATTTAAAAATAACTCAAAAATTAACTTGAGTTATTTGAGTGATTTATGGCTTTCTTCCATGCACCTCCAAAGCCCTGGATTTCTATAAAACCAAGGCTCAGCTCTTCATAATTTATCTCTCAAATTTGCATCCACAAATTTGCACAATCACGCTGGAGAATTGGAATTGGGAAAATCAAAGCTCTTGCGAATCGACACCTTGGTGAGATCAATCTTGTTTTTATATTCATTTAGATTCATTTTCATATCATTTCTAGATTAGCATTGCATATCAATTTTCATATTAGCATAGATTCATATCAGTTTTTCATTCTTATTGCATAGAAAATACCAAAAAAAAAAATAGATTAATTGCATTCAATTCATATCTAGATCAATTGCATTCAAATCCTTCGTTTAGGTGTCGTCTAGGTCACTGATCTCGATAGCAATCTGAGAACATTAATCTCGCACCTACTAGAAGGTAGTAATCACTTGGTTAGATTAGATTTCAATTATTTCATGATTTTGTTTTTTGCTAACCTCTAATGTTTTACTGAAGTGTTGTGTCTACAGATCAGGTACAAAATTCACACACACAACATCATCCCAAGGTCTATCAGGTATAGGTAAAGGTGTATACAATCCAACGTTCTGACTAGTTCCTTTTTTTGTTTGGCAAATTATGCAACCTCTAACCATTCTCTATACATCCCTATAAATCTACGGCCAAAATTATCTTTCTAAAATCAAATTCAGTCTTATCAATCCCAAAATGTCCAAAAAGTCCACCACTATGTTTCTCCTTCATTGTGTTCTCTCTCATAGATCCTCTAGGTATGCAAAATTGAACTCCTTTAAACAACATGTCTTCTTGAATGAAATAATCAGTCCACTTATCACTCAATGTGTGTTCCTTACAAGCTTTCCAAGGTTCTGCAAAATCAATGTTAGTCTCATACAAGAACTTCAAATCATCAAACCAAGTACCTCAACTCTCATCTCTGTCAGAAAACTTCTTCTTTGGCTCAAGGCATCAGCAACCTTATTTGACTGTCCACTTTTATGCTTCAATGAAAAGGAAAAATTTTGCAAGAACTCAACCCACTTCATATGTCTCTGATTCAATTTATTCTGACTTCCCAAATATTGCAAATCTTTATGGTCAGTATACAACACAAAATCTTGAGGCATCAAATAATGTCTCCATTTCTTCAAAGCTTGAGCAACAACATAGAATTCTTGGTCATAAACTGAATATTTTCTCTTAGCATGATTCAACTTCTCACTAAAGAAAGCTATATGTCTTCCTTCTTGACTCAAAACAGCTCCAATTGCACTTCTACTAGCATCACATTCAACTTGAAAAAATTTACTAAAATCAAGCAAAGCAAGTGTAGGCAACTCTAGAATTCTTTTTTTCAATGTTTCAAAACTCTTTTGTGCTCCATGTGTCCATTTGAAATCCCTTTTATCTCCTCTCATAGTTTCAGTCATAGCATTACAAATATAACTAAAATTTTTGATGAACTTCCTATAAAAACTTGCCAATCTGTGAAATGATCTTACCTCTCCAACATTCTTTGGTGTAGGCCAATCAAGTATAGCTCTCACTTTCTTAGGATCCATCTTCAATCCATCAGCTGAAATTACAAAACCAAGGTACACAATCTCTTCTTTCATAAATGAACATTTCTTCAAATTAATCAGCAACTTTTCTTCCTTCAATCTCTGCAATACTTGTCTGATATGTTCAAGATGTTCTTCCTTACTCTTACTGAATATCAAA
Source organism: Chamaecyparis obtusa (assembly GCA_027943335.1). Classification (NCBI taxonomy): domain Eukaryota; kingdom Viridiplantae; phylum Streptophyta; class Pinopsida; order Cupressales; family Cupressaceae; genus Chamaecyparis; species Chamaecyparis obtusa. Next base: position 1,979,093 of record BSBK01004467.1, read on the forward strand.
ATGTCATCAAGATATACAATCACAAACTTACCCAAGAATCTTTTCAGAACTTCATTCATCAGCCTCATGAAAGTACTAGGTGCATTAGTCAAACCAAAAGGCATAACCAACCATTCATACAAACCTTCATTAGTCTTAAAAGTAGTTTTCCATTCATCCCCTTCTCTGATCCTAATTTGATGATATCCACTTTTTAGATCAATCTTTGTGAAATACTTTGCTCCACTCAAACTATCCATTATGTCATCCATCCTAGGCAAAGAAAATTTGTACTTTACTGTTATCTTGTTTATAGCTCTAGAATCGGTGCACATTCTCCATTCTCCATTCTTTTTAGGTGCTAATATAGTAGGTACTACACAAGGACTCATACTTTCACTAATCAAAACTCTCTCAAGCAATTCTTGCACTTGTCTATTCAACTCAGTCTTTTCATCAAGTGTCAACCTATGTGGTGCTTTATTAGGAAAACTAGCTCTAGGTATCAAATCCATACAATGACTTATACTTCTCATAGGTGATAAACCATCAGGTACATTATCATAAATGATGTCATGAAATTAATTCAATAAAGGCTTAACCTCAGGTGCATGTTCTAACTCATCTTGTTTCTCAGTCTTTCTTGGAATTAAAGAAAAGCAAACATTTTGTTCTTTCATTTCTCTTGCAAAATTTTTACCATCAACCAAACATACTCTGACGATGGTACATTGAATTTCATCAAACTTCTCTATCAAAGGGAACAATACTTGTTTCTTTCCATCCATCCAAATAGTGTATTGATTCAATCTACCATCATGCAAAAATTTCCTATCATACTGCCAAGGTCTACCCAAAAGAATATGACAACAATCCATAGGCATAATATCACACAAGACTTCATCATGATAATTCCCAATTTTGAATTTAACAAGGCATTATTCACTTACAAGTAGTTTATGCTCCTTTTGGATCCAAGCAATATGGTAAGGCTTAGGATGTTTTAATCTCTACAACTCCAATTTGTTAACTAGCTCTTCGAATGCCAAATTATTAGAACTTCCACTATCAATGATTACCTTGCAACATTTATCAGCGATCTTACATCTAGTTCTAAACAAAATTTTCCTCAAAATAGGTTCCTCATTAGCTTCTTCATTCCACAAGATCCTTCTTAGCATCAAGTTTTTCACCATGTTCAAGTTCATTAGACATTTCCTCAACTTCTTCACAAGCCAAATTATTTATGCCATTAACTCCAGTCTTCTTTCCAGAGTTAGTACATTCAAAATCTCTATGTCCTTCTTTACCACATTTGTAACAAGTACCTTTAAACCAAGACTTCTCTTCTCTTTTCCCATTATTGTTATTCCTAGAGTAACCAATATAGCTACTTCTAGAGTAATTACCTCTTTTAGCAGGTTCATCTTTCCATTCTTTATGTTGTGCTACATTGTCAAATCTACTAATTTCTCCATAAGATCTTCCTCTACTTCTCTGAAATCTGCCACCTCTTCCTCTTTGTCTTTGTTCATGTCTCTTTGTTAATCTCTCTTCTGCCTTCAAAGTAAATTGATATGCTTCTTCCACACTTTCTATCTTCACATAACTGATCTCATCTTGAATTGATGCCCTCAGGCCATTTAGATATTTAGCCACCTTCTCAACTTCATCATCCACATGTCCAGATCTGATATCCAATTTGTAAAATTCCTCAGTATATTCTTTCACACTCACATCCTTTTGTCTCTAATTTTGCATTTTTCTCATCAGACTAAGTTGGTAGTTAGCTAGAAGAAACTTCTTCTTCATCTTTCCAAGCATCTTCATCCACGTCTTGATCTTTTGTTTTCCTTTCTTTTGTCTCTCAGTTTGCAAATGATCCCACCAAAGAGATGCATGCCCTTTCAACTTTGTGACTGCTATCTTAACCTTCTTATTATTAGGAGTACCTTCATACTCAAAGTACTTATCCATCTCAGAGATCCATTCCAAAAGTGCATCAGTCTCAAGTCTTCCATCATAGAAGAAACTTTAATTGCAGGTCTGGAGTTGGCCTTAGACAAAACTCTCAAAAGTCTTTCCTCATCTTGTTCAACTTCAAATTTAGGATTAGGTGCTGCTTCTTCTTCTTCATCACTAACATCTTCAAGATGTATGCCTCTTCTCTAGGCTATCTCTATAGCTTCAAGCCTAGTTGTAATCTGTCTCAACATATCCATGATAGCATTATCATTTCCTCTACCACAAACCATCTTGACAATCAGGTTCAAGGAAGATCATAACCTTATGCAAGTTATAGGTTAGATCTCAGATTTTCCACCCTACAACCAATCCAATAAGGTTCTCCATGATCCAATCCACAAGAAAGAAAGAACTCTAATACCACTTGATGCAGGGGCAGGGTAGATACAAGCAGAATCAAGTAGAATTGAGTCCACTTCAATCAACAACAGGCCCTACTCAGAGTTACACAAAAAAATAAATATGAATACCACATGAAATAAGTGAAAACACAATGGATATGAAACAATCAACTAGCAGCAACAACAGAGAATTTATATTATTTCTTTCAACATGCTCGACTGTGAGGCCTTTCGGGTTTCAACCTTATACAATGAAAATTATGAATTAAGAGTCTCAACTCGCATCCTATCTTTGTCTCCAATGATGTATCTTGACAATTATGTTCTTAATACCTTCTTTTTAACCTTCTACATTAACTAAGACCCCTTAGATAGCCAACTAAGCCACAGGTCAGTCAGTCAGGCATTTAATTACAATATAGGTGCAGTCTGGAAGATTTAAACCAAAAATAATGCTAGATTGATAACCACATGATGATATTTTGGATTTATGTCCACACATGACCCAATAACATGCCCCTAACTTTTCAAGGCCCCAATTGATCACACAGAACCGTGCAAGAAGAAACACTCCATGTTTCACGTGTAAACTGGCAGAAAATAGGTCCTTGAGAAAAATGGGCATAACATTTTACTCATAATGAATTAGGAATTTTCTCTTGGGAAATTATATCATTTTAGGTCCTCTTAAATTTATTAAGAGAACAAAATCTTATTCTTTAAGGATCAACATTTCCACTATGCGCAATCAGCACCAAAACTGCAGGAAAATATGGCTCTAATGGGAAGGAAAATAGCTGTAACTTTGAAACAGTCAATCCAATCTTTATGCGCTCATAGGAGAAGGTTCCAAAATAGATCCTCAAAATCATGTAAGATTAACACAACATGAAACCACTAAATGTAAATATTATAATGCAAACAACAGAAAATAGGTACAAAAATCAGGAAATGTTTTTGGTTGATGCAAGATTGCTCAAAGACCCAAGATGCTCCTGCATTAGGGTTAGAGAAGGATGGTAACAATAGAACCTATGGGAAAGGTTGAGTTATCTTGATAATTCAATGAGTAATTGATTATGTTTCACAATGATGAGATAATGTATTATTTATCTTAGTAAGAATGAAGACTAAACTGGTAGGCTTAACTAAGAAAAAGTGAAGAAATCAAGTTTAAGTTGAGTGATGTTAGTGTCGACCGAGCTTGTATATGCTGAGTAATTTTAGTATTGACCAGACATTAGTTAATTGTCGAGGAAGATAGTATTAGCGAAGGAAACAATTTTAGTGGTGACTGAGCTTTCTAGTGAAGATCGAGAAGTTGAACACTATATTGACTGAGTGTCAGTAATATTTACATTTGAGGAAGAATTCAGATTCCTAGCCGACATAGTTGAATTCTTGGATTATGTAAACCATGTTGACTTTTTTATTGATTGTATGAAAGCATTAAATGCACTGTAAAATGTTTTATTTTAAATCTTAAAGATATTTGAGATGTTTCTAGAAGGAGAGATGAAGAACATAAAGTTAGAAGGATTCGATGAATCTAACCAAACCCTAAGATCTACGGAGAAGATTAAGTAGAAAATGTTGTATTCACCTAATTGAAGAGGTATATAGGAAAACTAAGTGTGAGGTTGAGCATGGTATGTTGGTGTTGTTGATGTTATTGATTATCTAAGCAGAAAAGGCTGAAGGAGAAGTGTTGTGATCACTTGAAGGGATTTTTGAGCAAATCAGTGATGGAGATGGAAAAGATTTATAGTCAGTATGCCATCATATGTGTATAGAATTGGATGTAATATCTACAAAGTGAGTTGTATGTCTATAGATCAATATTACTGTTACTTTCTAACCATTGTATCAATCAAAATCTTTTTAATAGAGGTTGACCTAATAGTCATTTGTATAAATCTTTTGAACAAGGTTACATTCTAATGGAGTACATGTAAGTCCTATAATAAGGTGCACTTTTAATAGAGTGGTTGAAATCCTTTAACCGGGTCACACCTGACAGTGTGTATGTAACCTTTGACAGGGTTGGCTTTTCATAGAGCTCACTTTAGAAGAGTGAAAATAATAGTAACATGTTACAAAGTGGTTTTTCCCTAATTAGGTATTGTTAATATGATTTATAACAACAAAGAGGGGGGTTTGAATTAGTTTTTCTCAGGTCTAGATGTATAAAACAAACTTTAAAACTCTTCAATAGATTAGATCTAATAACCAACAACTACTCGGTCATTACTGATTGCATAATAGAAACATATAACATTGTAGTCCACTACCCAACTATACTTAACTTGTAAAACAAATAAATATTCAAACCAAAACATTCACACAAGTATTAACACCAAGATTTATAGTGGAAACCCTATTAGGGAAAAACCACTTTGTAACATGTTACTATTATTTTCACTCTTTTGAAGTCAGCTCTGTGAAAAGCCAACCCTATCAAAGGTTACATACACACTATCAGGTGTGACCTAGTTAAAGGAATTCAACCACTCTGTTAAAAGTGCACCTTGTTATAGGACTTACATACACTCCTTAGAATGCAACCTTGTTCAAAGGATTTATACAAATGACTGTTAGGCCAACCTCTATTAAAAGGATTTTAACTAATACAATGGTTAGAAAGTAACAGTAGTATGATCTGTAAACATACAACTCACTTTGCAGATATCAGATCCAATTCTGTACACATATTCTAGCTTATTGACTGTAAATCATTTCTATCTCCATCACTAATCTACTTAGAAATCCCTTCAAGCGATCACAACACTTCTCCTTCAACCTTTTTTGCTTAGACAGTGAATAACATCAACAACACCAACATACCATGTTCAACCAAACACTTAGGTTTCCTATATACCTCTTTAATTAGGTCAATATAACTTTTGCTGCTTAATCTTCTTTGTAGATCTTAGGGTTTGGTAAGATTCATCGAATCCTTCCAACTTTATGTTCATCTCTCCTTCTAGAAACATCTCAAATCTCTTTAAGATTTACAATAAAACATTTTATAGTGCATTAAATTCTTTCATACAATCAATAAATAAAGTCAACATGGTTTGTTGTTTTGGTTTGAACATTTATGTGTTTTAGAAGTTAAGTACAGTTGGGTAGTGGACTGCAATTTTATATGTTTCTATTATGCAATCAATAATGACCGAGTAGCTGTTGGTTATTAGATCTAATTTGTTGAAGAGTTTTAAAGTTTTTTTTATACATCTGGACTTGAGAACAACTGAATGAACCCCCCCCTCTCTGCTGTTCTAAATCATATTAACAATACCCAATTAGGGAAAAACCACTTTATAACATGTTACTATTATTTTCACTCTTCTGAAGTGAGGTCTGTGAAAAGTCAACCCTATCAAAGGTTACATACACACTATCAGGTGTGACCCAGTTAAAAGATTTCAACCACTTTGTTAAAAGTGCACCTTGTTATAGGACTTACATACACTCCATTGGAATGAAACCTTGTTCAAAGGATTTATACAAATGACTATTAGGTCAACCTCTGTTAAAAGTATTTTGACTGATACAATGGTTAGAAAGTAACATTAATATTGATCTATAAACATACAACTCACTTTAAAGATATCAGATCCAATTCCATACACATATGCTAGCTTACCAACTATAAATCTTTTCTATCTCCATCACTGATCTGCTCAGAAATGTTAGGAATAGTCCCAAGATGTAACTGAGAGGGGGGGGGGGTGAATCAGTTATCTACAAGTTTCAATTATTTATCTAATTAATTATACTTAAACATAAGCATAAATACAAGAAAGAACACTTGAACACAACACCAATATTTTGGTTATGGGGAAACCCAAATAGGTAAAAACCCTAGTGGGAATTGACACCCACTAATATTCTGCACTAGAGTATTATGATCCTTGTTAGAAGATCCTTAACCCTGTTAGGAGTTTCTATATAATATATTTAGTATAATAGACATTGTCAAGGGTCGAACCCTATTAGGAGTCTTTTACAATAGTCCCTATTAGGGGAGAGGACACACTATCTAAGAGCACACTGCTCAAAGGGGTGAAGATTATAACCTTATGTTTAATAGATACACACTATATGCGGATCTTGGTGAACTATGCTTTAACTTTCTATCTGGATTAGTTCCAATGTATAGGAAAAATATTTTACTTTGTCACATAGAACTTCTTTTGATGGCTCAACATTTCGCACACTCTGCTCTTCACTATCAATCATGAACCACACTCTGGAAATTATAAATGACTACCTATAAATATCTTTCCTGTAAATGATATAGTCATGTTAGCCTATTAGATCCACCTTGAAATCATATTAGAGAAGCCATAACAAACTCCAATAATACCTCAGTTGGCTCTACTAAGTACGCAACACATTTTGGGACCTGTCTAGTAAGATAATTGTAGACACACGCTACACACTGTTGGCTCTACCAAAATAATGGGATCTTTCTTCTCAAGCTGAATTACTTCATGCACTCTTATAAACTGAACATCACTAACTCTCCTTCAAGCTCTAATGCAAGGGTGCATACCAAAATGATAGGCACAGCTCGACAACCAATATAATCTCTGTCAGCTCTTTTGAATAAATATAGGAAACTGCTACTAGCAAGTAGTGATTGCATAACTTTCCTTCTACTAATCATCAGACTCTACATCCATCAATGTAACATTATTAACATGTCTCCATAACATATCTATATGCACAAGGCTCCATGGTAACTATATGGACAATCATTCTCAGAACACTACCTATTACTCTGTCAGGAACACTACTGACACAAGCTACTATATAACTATCTATACTAACAGTTAACCTCTACGTCCATGATATATATACAAAAATATTACTACATAAGTCTTCAATGCATGCTACTTACCATATGTTGTCATCAATGACAAACATATAGTTAGCACTGGCTTGCTGGCAAATCTCCAACAATCTCCCTCTTTGGCATTGATGGCAACATATAAAATGAAAAACACCACCAACACAAATGAACAATTATTTTATAACATTCTCCATTTCCTCATCAAAAACTCCCCCAAGGATGAATCCTCCATCTGTCGCAATACTCAATTGAACTACTTTCATGACTGAATATTACTCCCCCTTTAGTACTATTTTTCATAACTGTATACTACTCCCCCTTTGACATCAATAACAAAGGGTGTCTATCAATTAAAGCACCAGTACTACTCCTAAAGTAGAGTAGCCCATCATCCATCAGTCCCTAAGGACTGATGCTCTTTATTTTCTTCTAAGTAGAATTAGGGAAGGGAATTACTCCCAACTTCTCCCTGAGATACTCAAAAGTATCCTTTGGCAAGGGTTTTGTGAATATGTTTTCCAACTAATCTTTAGTACTCACATAGTCCAACTTGACTTATTTCTCTTCCACTTTCTCTCTTAGGAAGTGATACTTGATCTCAATGTGCTTTTTCTTTGCATGCATCGCAGGTTTCTTTGACATGTTAATAGTGCTAGTGTTATCACAGTGAATAACAATAGGATAATCAATTTGGGTTTCAAAATCCTTTATCATTTTCTTGATCTAAACAATTGTGGAACAATTCAAGGCTTCTACAACACACTCCACTTCTACTATTGACTGAGAGATACAATTTTTCTTCTTTCTTGTCCAAGTGACAAGTCTATCACTAAGAAACACTGCTCCACTTGATGTACTCTTTCTATCATCAACACATCCTGCCCAATCAACATCAATATACACGTGAAGCTCAACATTTTCTGAATTAGGATGCCATAGACCATAATTTATAGTGCCCTACAAATATATAAATATTCTCTTGACTACCATAAGGTGACTTTGTTTAGGCTCTGTTGCAAATCTTCTAACTATGCCAACTACATTGGAAATATCAAGCCTAGTTTGAGTAAGATATATGAGTTTACCAATCATAGACTTGTACAATTGTTGTATCTACTGTTGGGGAATCATCTTCTTTTGTAAGCTTGCAACCTGTTACCATAGGTGTGCCAATTGGCTTGTAATCATCCATCTTGAATTTCTTTAGTATCTCTTTCACATACTTGGAATGATTAATGAAAATACCTTTCTCTGTCTGCTGCACATTTAGTCCCAAAAAGTACTTGATAGGACCAATCATGCTCATCTAAAACTCACTCTGCATTTCTTTATCAAATTCTACACTTAGTTTTTCATTACCCCCAAAGATAATGTCATCAACAAATATAGCCACAAGTAGTAGTCCTTCAGATGTCTCTCTAATGAATAGATTACAATCTGTTGCTCCTTTCTTAAATCCAATCTTTGTTAGATATATGTCAAGTCTCTCATACCATGCTCTAGGGGCTTGCTTAAGTCCATAGAGGGCTTTCTTCAATCTATATACCATATCAAGTTTGTCTGATAGGGTGAATTCTTTTGGCTACTCAATGTACACTTCTTATAAGTCTCCATTCAAGAATGCTGACTTAACATCGATCTGATAAACTTTGAAGTTTTTGAATGTTGTAAAGGCTAAAAACAACTTAATAGCTTCTAACTTTCTTAGTGGTGTAAAGCTGTCTAAATAATCAATATTCTCTTTGCACATATCCCTTACATACTAACCTTGCTTTATTCCTTACTACTATCCCATCTTCATTCATCGTGTTTCTCAATATCCACTTTATTCCAATTAATTTCTTATCACTAGGTCTTGGGACCAATTCCCAAGTATCCTTCTTGATAATCTAATCTAGTTCCACTTTCATAGCTTCATGCCAATATGAATCATTACATGCATCTTTAACACTTAAGAGTTCAATCTGAGATAGTAAACATACCACCTCATTACCTACAGAACTCTTAGCTTTTGATCTTGTTGTAACTTTGTCACTCTGATCTCCAATGATGTCATCCTTAGAATGATATCTAGATGTATACTTTATAACTTTAGGTGATTTTGACTCATCTTCCTACTGAGTTTCTTCTTCACTTGTTTCAGGGTCACTAAACAATATATCAATACTGTCAAACATTTCTTCAACAACTATCTCACTAGTGGAAGGTCTGGGTTCTTCAATCATAGGTGAGTAATCATGATATCTTTCTTGAACCATAAACTTTTCATTAATCTTAACATGAGCACTTTTAGAGATCTTCTTTAATCTTAAGTTAAAACATTTGTAAGATTTAATTTTAGTAGAGAAACCAAGAAAAATACCTTCATCACTTCTTGCATCAAACTTGCCTATTGCTTCATCTCTCTTGATGTTGCACTTGCTTCCAAAAATTCTAAAGTATTTCACTATGGGAACATTACCAAACCATAGCTCATAAGGTTTTTTGTTCGCGCTAGGCCTCAATTATATTTTATTGATTGTATAGACTGTTGTATTAATTGCATCTCTCCAGTAGGTGTATGCAACTTTTCCTTCAATCATGATGGTGCATGCTATATCAAGGATGATTCTATTGCTTCTCTCTGCAATCCCATTCTGTTAAGGGGTTCTAGGTGCACTCAACTATCTTTCTATGCCATGTTATTCATAGTACTCATAGAATCTTTTAGATGTGAATTCTCCTCCTCTATCCGATCTTAGAGATTTAATCTTTAGTCCAGATTCATTCTCAACCTTAGCTTTGAATATTTTGAACTTCTAAAATGCTTCTGACTTATCATTTAAGAATGCAACCCACATCATTCTAGAATAATCATCCACAAATAAAATGAAGTATCTTTCACCATAGTATGGTCTTGTTTCAATTGGTCCACATAGGTTTCTATGAATTAGATCCAATTTGTTCTCTACTAAGTTATACTCACTTCTGAATGAATTCCTCACATGTTTTCCCATAACACATTCGCTATAGATAGTATCAACTAGTTTTGCTATGCTAGGTAGATCTCTTACTACCTTAACATTACTGATCTTTACTATGTTATCAAAATTGATATGACATAGCCTTTTGTGCCACAGCCAACTATCATCTACTTTAGCAATAAAAAAAATTGCTTGTGGATTGAGATGAAAAACATTACCTTTAGTCTTTTATCCTGATGCAATTATTTCTCCTTCTTTGTTGTTAATGATGCACTTGTTTCCATTGAATTCCAATCTGTAACCTTTGTCAAATAACTGCCCAACACTTAGTAGGTTATGTTTTAAACTATCAACATCAAGGACATCCTCAGTGATATTCTTTCCATCCAAGGTGATGGCTCTTCTTCCAATGATGGGCTTAGGAGTGTTATCTCCAAATATAACCATGCCTCCCTTGTAGTTGTCCAAATGAACAAACCTATCTTTATCACCTATCATGTGATGTGAACAACCACTATCAATGATCCAATCTATCCTGATGTCAGCTTGTGAAATTAGTGCTAACTCCTATGAATTCTTTTCATCTTCAAGATAAATGAATCCAATTTCTTCTTCTACTAATTCTTCATCAGATACTCCATCTCCAGCATACTAACATTCCTTTTTATACTTAGGCTTGTAGTTATTATTGTACTTTTTAACTCTTGTAGGAAAGTTAGATGCAAAGTGACCAATCTTGTTACATGAAAAGCATTTGAATGGTAATTAACCTTCATATTTTCCTTTTCCTTTCTTTTCTCTTTTAGCAATCATAGAAATGAAATCATCTAGAGTTTTCTCTTCATCATTATCATCAAAATTACCAGAAGTGTTTGCAGATTTCTTACCATGGACTGAAGCTTTGAAGGTTGTTTCACTTTTTGGCTTTGTCTTCAAACTTGATATCTCAAATGCAACAATCTTGCTAATTAAGGTTTCTCTTTTGAAGTTTTCTAAAAATTGCATAGTCTCATCAAGGATGTTGATCTTGTTCTCATATTTTGGTGTCAATGTAGTCATCAGTTTATCCATGATGTATTCTTCTAAAATTTCTCCACCATTATTCTTGATTCCAGCAACTGCTTCATTAATCCTTTGATTGTAGGCTCTTATATTCTCCTCAGGTAGCATCTCTAAAGTATTGTACTTTTTCTTCCATGTTTTTTTGTGCGCATTTTTTGCTTGTTTATCTCCTTCAAACATGTCTTCTAGGTGCTTCCATATCTTGTAGGCTGTCTACTTTCTTTATTTCTGAAAATTCACTATCAAATAATGTGTTGATAAGGGCTTCTTTTTCTATTGCATTCTAATGGAAAAAATCCTTTTACTTGCTAGTAGCATCATCCTTTGCAAGATCTTCTAGAGAAGGGATATGAACTTCTTTCATAGCCACTTCAAAAAATTCAAAAGCAATGCACTCTAAATGTGTCATCATCTTGTTCGTCCAATCAAGATAATTCTCTCCATCAAACTTAGGACTATCTTTTCTAAAGAATGTCATCTGATCAACCTCAAGCTATTAAAATTTCTCTCTGAAGTACTTGGCTCTGATACCAATTGTTAGGAATAGTCCCGAGAGATAACTGAAAGGGAGGAGGGGGGTGAATCAATTATCTACAGGTTTTAATTATTTATCCAATTCATTATACTTAAACATAAGCATACACACAAGAAAGAACACTTGAACACAACACCAATATTTTGGTTACAAGGAAACCCAAATAGGTAAAAACCCCAGTGGGAATTGACACCCACTATTTTGTACTATAGTATTATGATCCTTGTTAGAAGATCCTTAACCCTATTAGGAGTTTCTTTATAACATATTTAGTATAGTAGATCTTGTCAAGGGTCAAACCCTATTAGGAGTCTTTTACAATAGTCCATGTTAGGGGAGAGGATGCACTATCCGAGAGCACACTGCTCAAAGGGGTGAAGGCTACAACCTTCTGTTTAACAAATACACACTATATCTAGATCTTGATGAACTAGGATTTGACCTACTATCTAGATCAGTTCCAATGTATAGAACAAATATTTTACTTGGTCACATAGACCTTCTTCTGATGGCTCAACACTTTGCACACTCTGCTCTTCACTATCAACCATGAACCACACTCTAGCAATTACAAATGATTGCCTATAAATATCTTTCCTCTAAATGATATAATCAAGTCATCCTATTAGAACCACCTTGAAATCATATTAGAGAAGCCATAAAAAATTCCAATAATACCTCAATTGGATCTACTAAGAACAAAACACATTCTAGGACCTATCCAATAAGATAATTGTAGATGCATGCTACACACTATCGGCTCTACCAAAATAACTAGATCTTTCTTCTCAATTTGAATTACTTCATGCACTCTTAACCAAAAATCACTAACTCTCCTTCAAGCTCTAATCCAAGGGTGCATACCAAAATGATAGGCGCAGCTCCAGAACCAATATAATCTCTGTCGACTCTTCTAAATAAACATAGGAAAATGCTACTGGTGAGTAGCGATTGCATAAATTTCCTTCTACTAATCATCAGACTCTACATCCATGATTGTAACATTACTAACATGGCTCCATCACATATCTATATGCGTAAGGCTCCATGATAACTGTATGAACAATCATTCTTAGAACACTACCTGTTATTCTATCAGGAACACTACTGACACAAGCTACTATATAACTGTCTATACTAACAGTTAACCTCTATGTCCATGATACCATGCTGATAACATGTCCATGCTATAAATACAAAAAGCATAATTCTTCAATGCATGCTACTTACCATATGTTGTCATCAATGAAAAACATACCGTCAGCACTGGCTTGCTAACAAATCTCCAACAGGAAATCCCTTAAAGAAATCACAACACTTCTCCTTTGGCCTTTTCTACTTAGACAGTTAATAACATCAACAACACCAAAATACCATGTTCAACCTCACACTTAGGTTTCCTATATACCTCTTCAATTAGGTCAATACAAATTTTTTCGCTTAATCTTCTCTATAGATCTTAGGGTTTGGTCAGATTCATCAAATCCTTCCAACTTTATGTTATTCATCTCTCCTTCTAGAAACATCTCAAATCTCTTTAAGATTTACAATAAAAAATTTTACAGTGCATTAAATACTTTCATACAATCAATAAATAAAGTCAACATGGTTTACATAATCCAATAATTCAACTATGTCGGCTAGGAATCTGAATTCTTCCTCAAATGTAAATTATTGACACTCGGTCAATATAGTGTTCAAATTCTTAGTCTTCACTAGAAAGCTCGGTCACCACTAAAACTATTTCCTCAGCTAATGTTGTCTTCCTTGACAATTAACTGATGTCGTGTGAATACTGAAATTACTTGGCATATACTAGCTCGGTCCACACTAACATTACTCGGCTTAAACTTGATTTCTTCACTTTTTCTTGGTTAAGCCTACCAATTTAGTCTTCATTCTTACTAAGATAAACAATGCATTATCTCATCATTGTGAAACATAATCAAGTACTCATTGAAGTATCAAGATAACTCAACCTTTCCCCTAGGTTCTATTTTTACTATCCTTGTCTAACCCCTTCATAAAATTCAAATAGATATAGTACTTTCTTAAGTAGCAATAGTCTTACCAGTTAAGGTTTGACATCAATGACAATACAACAATTGCTTCAATTGCAGTTTCCAACAATCTCCCTGTTTGGCATTGATGGAAAAACCATATGAATAACACATGGATTACCAATTGTTAGGAATCAATGCTAAATATATCCTATGGGAGTATTAGCAACCATTCTATAGCAGTTTTTGTTGCATTCATGACTGTGATTGTCATTGATGTCAATACAGTGATCTACTAAAGATTAGCAGAGAAGCAGACAATGTTTGAGTTAGCACACTTGGGATATTGAAGATGAAGCTATGAAAAGTTGACGACTTACTCTATAATGTTCTATGAGATCATGGTTAAGAGCATAGATAGTAATTCATTTATTCATGGAAGTTATGAGCATTTTAGTGGAAGCAGTATTCAGGTAGTGTCCTTGAGTAGCAGTTTGTGAAAATTGGATGATATCTCCTAATCGGGATGGAATCTAGTTATGTGTAATTAGAGAGTAGTTGATGACATGTTGATAGTGACATGGATGAGAGTGCAAGATCTGATGTTGCACGAGTGAAGAATTATCTTAATTAGAAGCTGATAGTTTTGTGTAATTTTGATGTAACATGTGGAAACTTTTGTTTTTTAATTTGTATGCCGACTCATTTGTAATTACTTGAGTGTGGTATAAAGGAAGGAATGTTTTCCTTGTAATATGAAGTTGTAATGAGCATGATGATATGGAATTTTAATGTAATTGTGAAAGAGAATATGTGAAGTACATAGATCTGGTATTGAGATCTGTTGTAGCAGTGGTCCAGTTTGTCACAGTCAGAGAAGGAGAATTTGATTGTAACACCCTGCCAGGGAACCCAAGAGAGATTAACCTATAACTTGCTACTAAGTTTGGTGAACATTTTTTTTTCTTTTAAAGTTAACATACAAGATAAACAATAGTATAGAAGCAATTACCATTTACTCACATTGAAACAACATCCAACACAGATTACAAAACTCGAGGGTCCCATGACGTAGAATTACTTAAGAACAAAAATACAACTAAAGAAACATTACAAAAAATTCCATAACATAAAAGATATACTTACAACTTACATTAATAGATACAATCCTCATGGACATCCATGATAACTAATAAACTAACATCCACTGCACATGTCGCATGGTATGTGATAATAAATCTAACAAAGAAGTACAATGTCCATATTAGGTATCACATGTGATAATCTAATATTGGATAACATAAATGAAGACAAGATAAGAAACCAACAATGAAGAATCAATGAAGAACCATAAGGGCATCCAACTGCAAAAGTACCAATAGCACCAGCACCAGGACATCAAATCTCAAATGGTAAAGAATCACTCCCACCTATTTGTGTAGAACCACAAAGGTCTACCCCACTGTGCTGAGGAGATAACCACAAACTCCAATCAGATGACCAAAACCAAACAAGGATAAACCACTGAGAAAGGAATCCTGAAAGCTTTCTAGTCAAGGTACACAATAATAAAGTGAAAGGTGGGACACACTAATCCAGAGGCATAAATAGAAAACTTAGGAGATGATCTAGGCTACATGCTATGGGAGTGTCATCACATGTCTATCTACTTGAGTTACCTTGGACTGGTCACTCTAGACCCTGGACCCTCAAGCATTAAGTTACCCTGGACTGGCCACTCTGGGCCTGGGCATTAAGTTACCCTCAATATGACCCATGTGGAACTAGAATACCCTCTCAAGAACATGAGGAATTCTAATCATAACCATACTCTAAATTATCTCCTTAAATGATCTATAAAGTTTTAATTACTATGTTATCACTTAATTACATAACCTACAATAGGTTACCCAGGTGCTGAACACTTTGGGTCCTAACCCCTATTGTAAGCTACTCCCCTAAGATGCACTTAATCAATCTCCCCTAGGCTCATAATCACCTAAACATCAAACAGGTATACAACCAGGTAATCCTAGATGCAGTTTCACACACAAGAAAGTGACATGATTAGAATGATACCATAAATAAATAATATCCAAAAAGATCCCATAAGGTCGAATCGGGAAAGATAATGTAGAATAAGAACACACAATAAACATGATACTGAAATACAATCCAACTGATACAAAACCCTGCCTCTGTTTCCCCTAGGCCATCTAATGCCCGAAAATCACATAATGCACAAGAATGCAGTTCAAAAACAAGAAGCCAACATTCACAATTTACATAACTGAGGAAGGAATACAAGCACCTAAACCTCATAATAAACATGATCAAATAGAACATAGAACACATTATACTAATAAGAGAAACTTGACAAAATAATCATATTAATGTCACTTAATAAAAGAAAAGTTCCCTATTAATGTTCTAGGAATTCAGTAGAATAAAAATACCAATTTTGGTACATACTTAAGCATTAGCAAATAGTTGTTTCCATAACAAAAGAATGATCCACATTTTCCGATATCAGTTTTCAAATATATTTTAAATCTAATATTCAATTAAATCCCTATAGTATAGTTAAGATGCAATTCGATTCAAAATTACCTTCATGATTAATTTCAATCATTTTCAATGAACAGACTTATCCTATCCAACAAAAAGATGAAATTGCAACCATACCAATTTTAGTAATCCAATAAAGTTGATTTACTAATAAACAAAAATATAACTACTACTAACAATTATCCAACTCAAATATTAATAAATAAGTAAAAACAACCATTTAGAATAAAATCTAAACATTACTATATTAATTACAATTTAATAAGAAAATGAAATATTAAATAACATTTCAATTAAATATTTATTTATTAAATTAAATAACATTGAATAATTAACATTAACTAATAAACAAATAACATTTAATAATAAAATAAAAATAAAAATAAAATTAATAAACATAAACTATTATAATTTTAAATTAACAAAACAATTAAATTTTAACATATTAACAAATACTTAAAACAAAATAAAATAACATATGGGGGGGACCTTGCGGGCCCCACGCCCCTGTCTCTATGGTACCCCCACACTGGTGCAGGGCAGTACTCGGTAGTATTCCCTCTGCCCCGGCAGAGTTAGTACTATCATCGGCAGTACTCTCTGTCGTCGTGCAGGGAGAATGGGGGTTGGGGGGTGTGGTGGCCCCCGCCCCCATAAAAATATGTAATATTTTTTCAAGATTTCAATAACATTTTTTTTTTAATTTTGTTTATTAAAACAAAACAACTCCAATGCACATTTTATAAATTATTTCATTTCAATGCATTGCTATTTCTTTTCCATTTATTATTTAATATCTATTTTTTTTAAAGCCCTATTTCTAAAAATGGAAATGTAACAGAGACTTGTATTTTTTCCAGAAAAGGTAACAGGTCATTTCCTTTTACTTACACTTCACATGAGCATTCTTTTTGTTTTATAAACCTACATGAAAATTTCTAATGTTATAATTTTAAATCTAAACATATTTTTTTGTCTTTACCAGGCCATTATTTGACTGTATTTTTATTTTATTTTAACAGAGCATATATTTTAACCAGAATTGGGTATTTTAACATGATTCTTTTTAAACCAGAATTATTTATTTCATTCTCTATAGTCAAACTATTGCCCAGATTTAATATTTCAATTTGTAGGAAAACTATAAACAATCATTCAACGAAATTTTGCCAGAGTAACACTACGATGCCAAGTAGTAATAAAATATAGAAATCAACTACACTAGGGTTTTTGAATACCCAGATCTACTAAAAATATAGATCTACCAAATAGAAAACATAGAAAACTATAAAAGCACAGAAAGACATAGATGTGAAAATAGAGATAACAGGCAAAATTAAATGCCCACCTTAGATCCAATGCCAGAAACTGAAAATGAAAACCCTTGTAGATCTGAGAACAAAATTCTCTCCAAAATCAAGCCCAACCTGTAGATTTGAAAGCTATGTTGCAAACAGGTGCCCGATCCAGATGCACAGAGAAATTCAATTCAACATGTAGCCACAACAATCCACAAATCTCCAAAAAAATACCAAGCACACAAGCTTCCCCAAAAATCTTTTCCAAAACCTGTCTCCCCCAAAAATGAATACCATAATCTCCTAATAGGAATTCAATTCCCAAATTCAAGCAATCCCAAAAGACAACTCAAAAGCTAACTCACAGTTCAACTCCAACTCAGAAAATGACTCATAAGACAACTCCTAATCCAACTCAAATTCTAAAATTGAAAGTAAATAAAATTAATTAATTAAAATAACTTTTAAATGCACAACTCAACTTGACTTTTGAAAACTAGTTATCTTTTTGAAAGCAAACTCCTTTTTTCCAATTTGCACATGTTATAATTTAAACTCATTATTTAAATAAATTAAATACTTAATGCATCATAAATTCATGCAATTAATTATTTAATCATTTAATAAAATATGTAAGCATAATTCAAAACATTATCCAACTAAGCACATGTTATTAATAAAAAAACCAAATTAAATAAATTAAATATTTAATGCAACCTATAACATGCAATTATATATTCAATTATTTAATTATACACTCAAACATAACTAATCCTAATTTCAATTTAATAATCAATTAATTATAATTAATCAAATAATTGACTTTAGATAATTTTCCAAATTAAACATAGGAACATAATTAAATCATTAAATTCAACTATAATCCTAACATTGATAATCATATAAAATACCCTATATAATCATAAATCAACTGAATCATGCACAGTAAAATCAAGCACAATAAATCAAGCAAACTAAAACCATGCACACTCTCAAGAACGAGATCCACGAATTCATGCCAACTAGGTGAATTAGGGTAAGGTAGTCATACTGGTACTTGTCCAAACCTAGGACAATTAAGCTTAGGTTAGGGTTTTGGGTCTGTGTATTATCTCCCCTCTTTACCATTGAGATGAATGTTTGTGGGCATGCTCACTCCTGCCAATTCAGGGAAGATGATGCCCTATACTTGCAAACCTATCATCAAAAGATGAAGCATGTACATACAATAAATAGTAGACAATGATAGGGTACGGTTGGATGTGTGGATCTCAACTATGCAAGTAACTACACCTCCATCCTCTACCACACAAACACGTCAAACATATACAACACAAGATAACCATACACATGCAAGTATGGGGTAAGTACATCAAAATCAATATAAAATATGTAATCTAACATCATGAAACATCATCATCTAATCTACACATACACTTGATAAACATATAATAATCCATAATCATCATTAATGAAACAATAATTAATCACATGAAAAGTGACCTAAAAGAATTCGGTCAAACATCTGAAACATGAAGCAAACTAAAAAGCATCCTACGAGTGGGTACTGCATGGATTTTTGAGATTAGTAATCTTTTGGTATTATTCTATTGAGTAATACAAAGATCAGTTGGACAGTAAGTTCAGTGATCTTCACCTAAAGTTGTTTGGGCAGTGGGTCCTTCTGTCTTCTATAACTCCTAACAAAGTTAGAATCTTTTAGTAGGGATTCAAAATCTCCTAATAGGGATTCATATGTATTGAATGTATTTTATAAGACTCCTAACAAAGTCCATCCTTTTACAAGGAACATTTATATTAGTGCATCTTTTGTGGGCATCATTCCCACCAGGGTTTACTCTTTGATCAAGAGGCTCCCTAGTCAACATATCTTGTGTTATTGTATCATTGTGTATGTATATCTTTCTATGGTTGTTGATTACATTATTTACATGGTTAAAATCTATTAAAGTTGATAAAATGTTGTAATTATCAAATAAATGATTCACCCCCCCCCTCTCAGTTATCTTGGTGGACTTTACTTTCTAACACCAACCAATCCAAAAACTTATTTGTCCATCAAAAATATTTATAATATCTTTAGCTTCATTCTGATTCAGAATAAATTAGCCTTGCTTATATGACCATCCACACAATAACATTCTTCTTGAATTTCTCCCTCTTACTTGATCTTTCATCTCTGTTCATTATCCCTCTTCATCTCTATCATGTGTTTTCATCTTTGTTCATCTCCCTCTTTGACAAAAATGAAAAAGCAACAACTAAAACATACATCCTGTAGATGTAGATGTCATTTTTTTCAATATTTTCTCCCTCTTTCATCTTGCTTATGACTTATTGTCAGTTTTGTTGTTCTTTTCACAACTCTAGGTTGCTCCTAAAGTGTGACCTTCTTCTGCATCAATCTATCAGATATTCTTTTGTAGCATATTTGATGTAGTGCTCCTAGCTTGACTAGGACGCCTCAGTTAGGGGAAGGACCCCTAATTGTCCTCTCAGATATTCATGAGCTTCTTTGGGTAAAGCTTTAGTGAATATGTCTGTTAGTTGTTCCTTTGTGTTCACATATTCCATTCTGACTTCCTTGTTTTGTACCAATTCCCTCAAGTAATGATACTTGATGGCAATGTGCTTGGTCTTTGTATGCATTACTGGATTCTTAGAGATGTTGATAGCACTTCTATTGTCACAAAAGATAACAATTGGTTTAGTGATCTCTTCTTTCATGCCTATCAACAATTGCTTTATCCACACCAGGTTTGAATAGTTCACTACAACATCGACATACTTAGCTTTAGAAGTGGATTGGGAAATGCATTTTTGTTTCTTTCTTGTCTAGGAAACTAATTGTTTTCCAAGAAAGAAATCTCCACCACTAGTACTCTTTTTATCATCCACATTTCCTACCCAATCAGTATCAGTGTACACTTGCAATTCAAACTTTTCATGCTTCTTGTAATACAGACCATAGTCAGTAGTTCCTTTCAAATATCTCATTATCCTTTTGATAGCCATCATGTGTGTTTCCTTAGGATTGGCAGAGAATCTTGCCACAATCCCAATAGCTAGTGCAATATATGTTCTACTATGTATAACAAACTGTAATTTTCCAATCATAGATCTGTACAAAGTCTGGTTTACTTCTACAGCCTCATCATTCTTTGACAACTTTTGTCCAGTAGCCATAGGAGTACTTACTAGCCTTGAATCCTCCATCCCAAAGGTTTTTAGTATCTCATGAACATATTTAGACTAGATGATGAAAATGCCTTTTTCCATTTGATATACTTGTAAACCAACAAAAAATTTGATCTCTCCAAACATACTCATTTCAAATTCAGTTTGCATTTCTTTTGAAAATCTCTTACACAAGGAATCTTGTCCACCAAATATAATATCATCTACAAAAATCTTAGCCAACAAGATTCCTTTACCTTCTTCATCTTTCATGTACAGATTGCTTGTGTCATTTGTCCTTGAAAATCCAATCTGTATCAAGTAGTTGTGTTGTCTTTCATACCATGCTCTAGGAGCTTGCTTCAATCCACATAGTTCTTTGTTTAGTTTTCAAACCATGTGTCTCTTTTTTGGATCAACAAATCCTTATGGTTGTTCAATGTACACTTCTTCTAATATGCCATTTAAAAATGCAGACTTGACATCTATTTAGTATACCTTGAAATCTTTGTAGGTAGCATATGCAAGTACAGTTCTTACTCCTTCCAATCTTGCTACAGGGGAAAATGTCTCCCCATAATCTATTCCATCTTCTTATGTGTAGCCTTTTCATACCAGCCTAGGTTTGTTTCTTGTGATTTGACCATACTCATTCAATTTATTTCAGAACACCCACTTTGTTGTTAGAAAGTAAAGTCCACCAAGATAACTGAGAGGGGGAGGGGGGGGGGGGTGAATTAGTTATTAGATAATTATAAATTTTATCAACTTTAATGGAATTTAACCATGTAAGCAATATAATTACCAACCATAGAAAGATATTCATACACAATGACACAATAACACAAGATATGTTGACTAGGGAACCTCTTGATCAAAGAGTAAACCCCAGTGGGAATGAGGCCCATAAAAGATGCACTAATATGAATATTCCTTGTGAAAGTATGGACTCTGTTAGGAGTCTTATGAAATACATTCAGTACATATGAATCCCTGTTAGGAGATTTTGAATCCCTGTTAAAAGATTCTAACCCTTTTAAGAGTTATGGAAGACAAAAGGACCCACTACCCAAACAACTTCAATGGCAAGATCACTGAACACACTATCCAACTGACCTTAAGATTATTCAATAGAATAATATGAAATATGTTACCTCCTCACTGTGCCAAACTACACTCACTACTACACCAGATCTCAATTACAGATCTATGTACTTCGCATGTCTTCCTTCATAATTTTGCTTTGACAACTTCATTGGCTCTTTTCTTCACTTCATGCATACATTCACTTTCAACCATAATCAATGATACCATACATCCTCTTCAACAAGGAAAAAAATTTCTTCCTTTATACCACACTCAAATAATTACAAATGAGTCGACACACAATTACAAATAAAAGTTTCCACACGCTACATCAAAATTACACAAAACCGTTGGCTTCCAAATACAATAATTCTCTACTCATGCTACCTCAAAGTTTGTGATATCATCCCTGTCACTATCAATGTGTCTGTAACTTCCCTTTAACTATGTAAAACTAGATTCCATCCTGATTAGGAGATATCATCCGATTTCCACAAACCGCTACTCAGGAACACTACCTGAATACTACTTCCACCAAAATGCTCATAACTTTCATGAATAAATGAATTACTATCTACACTCTTAACCATAAACATATTACATATCAAAGAGTATATCCTCAACATCGCATAGCTCCAACTACAATATACCACATGAGCTAATCAAAACATTGTCTTCTTCTCTGCAAGTCTCCAGAAGATCACTATGTTGACATCAATGACAATCATAGTCATGAATGCAACAACAACTAGTATAGAATGATTGCCAAGCATTCAACATTCATTCCTAAAATTTGTTCCAATGACATTTTTATTTTTTGGTCTCGGCACCAGAGTCCAGGTATCATTCTTCTCTATCTAGTCTATCTCCTCATTCATTTCTTTTATCTAGTCTTCATTTTCTAATGCCTTACTTGTTGTCTTAGGCTCAAATTCACATAGTAAACATGTAGGGTCTCTTATCTTGCTTCTGGTCAGAACTCCAGTATCTTTGTCTCCAATTATCTATTTAGGCTTGTGATGTCTCCTTACATATTTTGTCAAAATAGGTTCTGCTCTCCTTTCCTCTAGCTCTTCAGGTTCACCAACAAGATTGTTAGATTTAGCTTTTGAATGCTCGACAACCTCTTCTTGATACTCGGTAGCTTCCTCCTATCACTTGGCATGTTCTTCTTGTCTCTCAACATTATTTTCTTGATTCTTGGCATTTCTTACCTGAGACATAGCATCAGGTGCAAGTTTATCACTTGCCTCTCCTTCCTTAATATATACAAAAGATCTGTAATCTTCTGGTTCTCTCTTTTTTTTAGCTTCATTTTTCTCTACATACTCATCAACTTTAACATTCACACTTTCCACAATTTTGTTAGTGTTAGATTTCAAACACTTATAAGCTTTACTTTTTGTAGAGTATCCTAGGAATATGCCCTCATCACTTTTAGCATCAAATTTTCCATTCCTATTGTCCTTTAGTATGTAGCATTTGCTTCCAAATATTCTAAAGTACTTTACATTAGGTGCATTCCCATGCCATAATTCATAAGGTGTAAGGTTTGTACCTTTTATGATCTGTACTCAGTTAAGAGTATAAAAAATAGTACTTAAAGCTTCTCTCCAGTACTTTTGTGAAACATTATTTTCAATCATCAATGTCCTTGCACAATCCAAGATAAATATGTTTCTTCTCTCAGCTATACCATTTTGTGGAGGTGTTCTAGGTGTAGACATCTATCTTTTGATCCCTCTATCATTGCAAAATATATTAAATTCATTGGATATAAATTCTCCACCTCGGTAAGATCTAAGACACTTTAGGTTCCTACCTATCTGCTTTTCAACCTTAGCCAAATACCACCTAAAGAATTGAAAAGCATCAATTTTTTCTTTTAAGAACATTACTATCATCATTTTGGTATAATCATCAACAAATAGAATAAAGTATCTAGCACCACAATAGCTTTGTACACCCATAGGTCCACAAAGGTCAGCATGAACCAAATCTAAAGCATTCTCAAAAGTAAAGGTTTTTCTCTTAAAACTTGACTTTGTCATCTTTCCTAACTAACATTGTTTGCACATTACATTCTCAGGTTTCTTCAATCTAGGCAGACCTCTCACTTTCTTCTTTTTACTAATTTCTGCTAGATTATCAAAGTTAACATGACATAGCCACTTATGCCATAACCATATATCATCAAGTTATGCAATCATTCATGTCTCTTCAGATAGGTCAAGATAGAAAAAATTGCCTCTTGTCTATTCTCCACTTCTAATTAGCTCACTAGTGGCATCGAATATTTTAGCCTTTTTGTGATGAAATTCCACTCAGTATCCAGTTTTGTTAACCTGTACAACACTCAGTAGATTATAGTTAAGACCTTCAACCCAATAAGCATTCTCACAAGTGATCTTATCAGTCATCTTAATCAATCCTTTTCCTCTAACAGGCATGGTGCATCATTACCAAATTTCACACTTCTACCTTTATAAAGATCTAAGGTATCAAACTTACTTTTGTCACCGGTCATGTGATGTGAACAACCACTATCAATATTCCATTTATCATTTTTTTTCACATAGGAAATCAATGTAGTTTTCTCATCCTCATCAGACTCATCTTTCATTGCAACATAGACTACCTCAATTTCAAAATCATCATTATCAGTGTCAGTCTCTTCTTCAACAATATAGCAGGATTTCTTACCTTTTCCCTTGTAGTCCTTGTACCTTCCATAACTTCTATCATCTCTTTTGTCTTTATGCTTGATGTCTCTTTCTTCATCCTTATCATCCATGTTAGGACATATAGCAACTATATGACCAACTTTATTACTTGAAAAGCATATAATAGGGTGTTGGAAAAATGGTCAATGCTCCCCTTGGGATTCATGACATGGCTTAACCACCTCATGTGTCTTCTACAAGTCTAGTGGTTGTATCAGGCATTAACAGGTTGATCTTTTGGTGCAGCGACAACCACTACTTGTAATAAGTGGTATCAGAGCTTGGTCACAAGTTTGAATCCCCTCAAGTAACACTAAGGGGGAGATTGTTGGAAAAATGGTCAGCGCTCCCCTCAAGATTTGTGACATGGCTTAATCACTTCTTATGTCTTCTACAAGTCTAGTGGTTGTATCAAGCATTAACAGGTCGATCTTTTGGTGCAATGAAAACCACTACTTGTAACAAAGGGAGTTTACCTTTGTACTTTCCTTTTCCCCTTTTTAGTCTTCTAGCCATAAGAGCTTCTCGATCCTCAAGTTCTTCATCAGATGTGTCACTCTCACTTTCACTTTCATTGATACACTTCTCTTTTTCTTTATTTGACTTATTCAGAACCATTTGTGACTTAAAAGCATATTCAAAATTAGCAACAATGAAGTTATCATATTTAGAAAGCTCAAAAGTAGTAAGCTTACCAACAAAACTTTCCAAAGTAAGTGCATTGTTAGGATTACACCTAGATTCCTAAATTGCTGAAATCTAAATAGCATAGATAGGACACAGAGTTCTCAATACTTTTCCTTTTATATTTTCATCATCAATAGTTCCATTTTCTCCTCTAATAGCCTTTACAACTTCTTTTATTCTACCTCAAGATTGTCCAATATTCTCACCTTCTTGCATTCTCATTTCATCAAATTTACCTCTAAGGCTCTTAGGTTTAGCTCTCAGTACATTTATATCACCACCATAGATGTTTGCAAGAATTTCCCACATTTTATTTGCATTTGTGCAATCTTTGATGTCCTCAAATTCTTGATAGCTTAGGGAAGATGCAATTTCCAACATTGACTGTTTATGCTCTTGTTTAGTTCTCATCTCCTCAGTAGTCAAAGGTGTAGCCGGTGTGACATAATCATGCTCAACATAATAATTTGCAGAATCACCAATATCAGCTAGATGCAACTTCATCAAACTTTTCCATGTAGGGAAGTTCTCCTTATTTAGCTTTGGTGCCTCCTTCTTGTACATTCAGATCATTTGCTTCAAGCACCTTAAAACTTGTTCTCTGTAAGCACCAACAAAGCTCTGATACCAATTGTTAATATGATTTAGAACAATAAAGAGGGGGGCATGAATCAGTTGTTCTCAGGTCCAGATGTATAAAAAAAACTTTAAAACTCTTCAACAGATCAGATCTAATAACCAACAACTACTCGGTCATTACTGATTACATAATAGAAACATATAACATTGTAGTCCACTACCCAACTATACTTAACTTTTAAAAATCCTAAATGTTCAAACCAAAACATTCACACAAGTATTAACACCAGGATTTATAGTGGAAATTAAATTAGGGAAAAACCACTTTGTAACATGTTACTATTATTTTCGCTCTTCTGAAGTGAGCTCTGTGAAAAGACAACCCTATCAAAGGTTACATACACACTGTCAGGTGTGACCCAGTTAAATGATTTCAACCACTTTATTAAAAGTGTGCCTTGTTAGAGGACTTACATACACTCCAGTAGAATGCAACCTTGTTCAAAGGATTTATACAAATGACTGTTAGGTCAACCTTTGTTAAAAGGATTTTGACTGATACAATGGTTAGAAAGTAATAGAAATATTGATCTATAAACATACAACTCACTTTGCAGATATCAGATCCAATTCCATACACATATGTTGGCTTACTGACTGTAAATCTTTTCCATCTTGATCACTGATCTTCTTGAAAATCCCTTCAAGCGATCACAACACTTCTCCTTCAGGCTTTTCTGCTTAGATAGTGAATAACATCAACAACATCAACATACCATGTTCAACCTCACACTTAGGTTTCCTATATAGCTCTTCAATTAGGTCAATACAACTTTTGCCTCTTAATCTTCTCTATAGATCTTAGGGTTTGGTCAGATTCATCAAATCCTTCCAACTTTATGTTCTTCATCTATCCTTCTAGAAACATCTCAAATCTCTTTAATATTTACAATAAAACATTTTATAGTGCATTAAATGCTTTCATACAATCAATAAATAAAGTCAACATGGTTTACATAATCCAATAATTCAACTATGTTGGCTAGGAATTTGTATTCTTCCTCAAATGTAAATTACTGACACTCGATCAATATAGTGTTCAACTTCTCGGTCTTCACTAGAAAGCTTGGTCACCACTAAAATATTTGCTTAGATAATACTATCTTCCTCAACAATTAACTGATGTCCAGTCAATACTGAAATTACTTGGCATATACTAGCTCGATCGACACTAACATCACTCGGCTTAAACTTGATTTCTCCACTTTTTCTCTGTTAAGCCTACCAGTTTAGTCTTCATTCTTACTAAGATAAACAATACATTATCTCATCATTGTGCAACATAATCAAGTACTCATTGAAGTATCAAGATAACTCAACCTTTCCCCTAGGTTCTATTGTTACCATCCTTGTCTAACCCCTTCACAACATTCAAATAGATATAGTCCTTTCTTAAGTAGTAACAGTCTTACTAGTTAAGGTTTGAGATCAATGACAATACAACAATTGCTTCAATTGCAGTTTCCAACAACATCCTTTTCAAAGAATGTAACCTAAGACATGTTTTTATGTTTCTATTATAACAATTTATTAGTGTTTATTACAACAATACACATAAAGATATTCCTAAGAAATTTTAACATAATTCAATAAGCCATAGTTTCATCAACATTACTTATTAACTATCTATTTAACCAATTCCATATCCCAAGATTTCATAATAAGCTTCTTATGAGTATATATTTTCCCAACATTAACAAGTTTATTTGACTTTACTATTTTCCAAAATAAAAGTCATAGATATTTAAATAAAGTGAGAGAGAAATGCATGAGTCCTACAACCACCCTCTCATTCAATCTGATTAATATGTTCAACCCACTAACCTTTTGTACATACATTTCACATTTTATCTCAATAAAACACATTTGAAGTGTAACCACATGCATTGTAATCCTAATAACATCACCTAAAACTACACATTCTTCTAATATTTCCATTTTTCAGAAGGATAAAAAGTTTGATTTAAATCTGTGCTAATACACATCATTATTCCTTTCATAACAACTCATCATTCCTATATACTAGCAATGTTATTAGCTTCAACTTCCCTTTCACAAACAAAATGCCAACAAAGTAATTAATTACTACACAATTTTGTTTAACATCATATTGTTTCCCTATAGTTGATGACTTTTCATTGGTTCAATTCACACCACTTATGAGGACCATATATAATTCATAATTCCTACCATAACATTTCTCATTTCAAAAATTGTGTACTATGATCCTATTTATTACCAAAACCTTCAAGACATAGGTCCTTTACCCAAGGGTTTCCTCTAGCTAAGCACATTCTCCTTAATGGCACATTGATTTTTCCTTCTATTAAAATTTAGTCTTTTAACCATATGTTTCTTGAGAAAGAAGGGAGCGTCACATCTGATTCAACAATAGATTTAATTTCTTGAGAGGGTATATAAAAGAGAGGTGCTTATTGATTTTACCATATTTCAAAATATCAGTTATTACCTAAGTTCAACATGTTATCTTAGTTTTCAAGAAAATATAAGTTCATAAATCCCTAAGTTCTCAAGGAAGGATAAAAGATACATTTACTAGACATGTTTTAAAACCATCCAATATTACAATTCTTTCTGTCCTAGGAACATGAGTATGCATATAATCATACCTTATTTCCTATCATAAGTTCAACATGATTCAAATCTATCTTCATATTTTATATTACTATCTTTAAATAACAAATCACGATGTTACCTATCATTTATAGGAAAATAGAGTATATAACTTTTTGAATCACTTGGAAACTATTTTTCCAGCCATTTATAATAATCATCATAAGATCAGGAGATAAGATTAACAACTTTTTCTACTATTGTTTAAGATTTTCTTAGAACAAGGATAAGAATACAACATTCAAGCATCAAAAATTCTTGACCATCTATTTGGACCACTTAAATAATCCTTTCAAACAATGCTTTCTTGCAAGATATAATAGTGGAAATATAGAAAACATACCTTTTTTGTCTAGTGCTAAAGTTTGTTAACATAAAGATGATGCATAATGTATTCAAGTTTGTTTGGCAAAAGGAAAATATCAAATGAAGAAACACAATAAACTCAAGTGTTATGAGTAGGCCAAGTATGAGTCCCAAGGTTCTTAGTAGAACAACTTAAGGCTTATATTTATATCCCTATCATAATGGTCAAAATAAGTTGCCTTCTCTAGGATAACTTTGCTTTTGATGGGTTCTAGCCTTAGAAAAATCAGTTATCAGGTTTGTCTCATTTGAGACCCCTCTGAATCATTACTCAAATTTTTTTCTCCTACATATTTGCATGGAAACTTCCTTTGTTGAGATGATGAGGGAGAATCTTGAGCTCACTCCTAAGAGCCTTTATGATGCTGGAAAGCATCTTGGAAGAGTGTTACAACCTAAGGATAGGTATTGGGTTGACATAAATTAATAAGTAGAAGGAGAGACTAATTTAAATTCAAATAGGCCCTAGATCTCCCAGTGTAGCAACCTAGGGCTTTGATACCAAATGTAATGTCCCTGCCAGGGAACCCATAAGGAATCAGGTCTTTTGACCTAAAAATGCAACTAACAATTTTTTTCTAGCATTTTAACAGTACATTATTAACATTCAAAAATGCATTCCTTAAGGTTCCCTATTCAATTCATTTACCATATCGAGCATTTCATTTAATTACTTAATCAAATGAATCCTATTTCCTTTTTTTTTGCATTTCAGAATAAGAGATAAAATATTACAACTACATCTTTTACTTCCTACTTCATTTTCATTCCTTTTCCCTACACATCGAATGTCTACCTTTTCATTTCAATGTACATTGAGAATTTACTTTGATTCCTCATCAAAACTAGTTATAGTAATGAACCGTTTGAAATCATTTTCTTTACCAAACTTGTATAATGCTTACTTTTGGAAATTCAACAAACACACATTACTTATCATGCCCACTATGTACATTTATCATTTCCTTTTTCATTTATTTGTACACAAACTTTCCATTTAAAGTCCTTACTTTTCTTTTTCCATTTTACTGAATCATTTATCACAAGTCTAACTACCACAAATCATCATTTAAAACATTGTATACATCTAGTTAAGGATTGAGATGAAAACCTATTTTAAATAACCTTTTATCATTTGCATAGGACTACAGATTTAAGATCATTAGAAGAAATTACATATCATTACTACTTTCAATAACATACATGTTTCCTTTCCTTTATTAGTTCACCTGGACATATCCTTCAACCCTTAGCATATTTTTTCACTAGTCCAGATATCAAAACTAGTTTCCTTTAAGAAGTTTTCATCTATTACTACATTTGCAAAAGCTTACATAGAATCATTACTTTCAATTTCATTTACAACTCACAAGAGAGATAGGGTAGGAATTACTTAAACATAATCCAGGCTTTATTTACCAATATTCAATCCCTTTTTGAAATTCCTAAAACTACCCTTCCCAAATACATAACTTCTTTCTTATAATTTCCATTATCAACATAATTAGAATTACAATTGTTGCACCTAGCCCGAAGGCATACAAAAAGATAATTACATCAAGTTGTCGAAAGGCTTATAACATGTCTTTACATCATGATATAAAAGGATAAAGATACATGTTACAATACATAAATCTTCATAACTAAACAAATTAGAATCCAAATGATGACACAAACCATGAACAATAACTTGAAAGAGATTTGCCACCCAACCATGTGAAACTGGTAAAGTTCCACCCCCCGTGCTAGGAGATAGAACCACTCTCAAGAGCTAAGGAAATATAAGTATCAAGTACCAATAAACCAAAGAATCAAAAGAATAAGAACAAAGCACATAAAATATCATCATACTATAACACTGAGGTTAAGGTTCTAGGATACCACCTAAGTGAGCGTCATCACACCACTTATATATTGGGATCCTCCCTGGAAACCATGTAACACCGATACCCCTTTCTGAGTAGGGATTCTATTGGATATTGCTAATGCATGGGGATGTGATTGAGACATTTTATATGTTTAATCACTACATTACTAAATGGGAACTCATATTGTTTTCATTTGAGTTTTGTCACTGATGTCAACGTATGTTTCTGTGAGGAGATTATGATGGTTATCAAAATATACAGACATTGTACGAATGTTTGAAATGTTGTGAAATTAGATGAGAGTTCAAGAAGGTTTTATGATCTTCTATCCAAGATCTCATCATGTAATGTTTCATATTGGATGAGTTACAGATGTTCTGGTGAAGACTGGTCACTAGACTATGACAGTGAGAAATGACAGAGTTATTCTCTGTGTTTTTGGTATATCTTCTAGATGATATGGATTCAAGGTATGTGAGCTTGAGGGATGATAGAAAAGGTACTAAAGGATATTCATTGGTCAGTACAAGGTATGGAATTCTTGGTGACATTAGCCGTGGTGTGTGTTCTAGAGAAGACCTATTTGGAAGCTGACTTAGGAGATGTAGCATGTGTTTTTCTTGGAAAACATAAATTAAGGATGTAGGTCCTTAAGTATTGTAATGTAATCATTGTATACATATTTTAGATACTATGTGTATCTTAACAAGGGTTTATGTAATTATTTTGTAATTAGGAAAGGCTTATGGGCTGACCTGATCATGAGAATTGTAATAAGGTATAAATTAAAGGTCTTTTCTTTAGAAAATACATGGATGGGAAAAAGGTGATATAAAGAGGTTGTGAATGCTCTATTGGAAAGTTGTCTATACTAAAGTACATAACTAGATATAGTGTTTTCATTATGGAAACAAAGTCATATAGCAGTTTTGAGTTAGCGCACTAAGTGCAAAGATCAGAATTCAGTTAAGTGTTGAAGACTGGACAGTATATAGAGTACTAGAGACTCAGAGCATCAACGCACATGTGTATAGATGACTTATGGTATGTGCCCTAGAATTTAAGTTTTTTATACTATACTTATGCTTAGTCTATGAGCACATAAGTAGATACATAAAGATGTGAAAGTTACAATCAGTTGAAGTTGCACAGCCAGTGTGTGCCAATAGTGAACAGAGCATGGAGCCGATAGTGACTATTTTGGTTTGCGATTATAAATTAATGTTGTAGAGGTTATGCACCCATTTTATTTAGGTTTCCAACATATGTACATGTATAATTGTAAACATGATTAAGCCAATTCATTTGGAAGTGTTATTTGTAATTAGTTATAAGGCTGACCTAATTATTTTGTTTATATGAGCATATAAATATAAGATGCACCCATTGTATTCAGTATAGAAGTTATGGAAGTTGAAATAGAGTTGTGCTAAGTAGAGAAGAGGTATGCTAAGAGAGCATATAATGTATTAGAGCTTTTCTAGAGGTCAAAGAATTAGCACACCAAAGGAATTGATCAGACAAGCAGTGTCACAACAACAGTTCACCGGCAAATATACTGTGTATCTAATCTCAGAAGGTTGTAGCCTTCATGATTTGAGTAGTGAGCTCTAGGATAGTGAATCCACTCCCCTAACAAGGATCATTGTAAAAGACTCCTAACAGGGTAAAGGATCTTCTAACAAGGATCACAAAACACTAGGGCAGAATATTAGTGGGTATCAAGTCCCACCGGGGTTTTTACCTATTTGGTTTTCCCCGCAACCATATTGGTGTCATGTGTTGATTTTATGTTTCATGTTTAATTCAGTACTTAAACAATTATAATTCAGTATTTAGATTAAAGTGAAAATTTAAAATAAATTGAACACTTATTCACCCCCCCTCCCCCTCTCAGTGTTCCTATTCCTAACATGCTGCAAGATTGTGTCTAATGTATGTAGAGAAGAGGTTTACTTGTGGACTTCATTGGAACTGATCAAGCAAAGAAAGTTGATGTCGAACAATTCAAAAGATGATGTATTTCTTCATATACAATTATGTTGCAAACAATGAGTTCTGAAGGTGGATTTAACCTTCTTTGGGCAGTGAGCCCTCCCTTTCTTCTTGACTCCTAATAGGGACTTTCATCTAACAAAGACTATGTACTGTAATGTTTCAATAAGCTCCTAACAGGGCTAAATCTTCTAACAAGGACACTATACTCTCAGTACATCATTTGTGGGCTCTAATTCCCACCGGGTTTTTTCCCTTTAACAGGGTTTCCCTGAGACCAAAATATTTTGTTATTGTGTTGTAATTCATTTTGTTCATTAGATTTGATATTGTTGCTACTCAAAGTTTAAAGTTTAATAATTTGTCATACAACTAATTCACCCCCCTCTTAGTTTTATTATGGACTGTTATTCCTAACAATTGGTATCAGAGCTTGTGGTCTTCAAAGAGAAAGTTTAACAACTTGAGGTGATCTTGGAGATGCCACTCTATAGGAAGGATGGTCCAAAATTTGATCCTGAAAACTTTGACAGTTGGAAGAACAAGATGTGAACTCATTTGCTATGTTTTGGAATTGACTATTGGTTGATCACAAAGAATAAGGTGGCTGTAAAGAATGAGAGTGATTTTTCATCAGATACTAACAATGAAAAGAGGGTATTCTCATACAACATGGCCTCAAGGGAAGCACTAATAAGCGCACTTCTGTAGGTGAGTTTACTGAAGTTAAAGATTTGGATTCAACATAGGAGATTTGGAGAAGATTAGAAGCTTTATATGGAGACAAATATACCAAGAAAGAAAAGTTACAGAATTGGAAAACCAAGATGGAGAAGCTACAAATGAAGGATGATGAAAGCATTAGAGCCTATGAAAGCATTAGAGCCCATATTGGTGTCATGTGTTGATTTCATGTTTCATGTTTATGTGAATGTTTAATTTAGTACTTAAGGATTTATAATTCAGTATTCAAATTAAAGTGAAAAGTTAAAATACAGTGAACACTGATTCACCCCCCCCCCCCCCCCCTCTTAGTGTTCCCATTCCTAACAATTGGTATCAGAGCTCTAGTCCTTAGCAAAGAATTTTAACCACTTGAGGAGATCATGGACAAAGCAGATATGAAACATTTGAAGAAGAATCTTGAAGTAGCTCTTGAAGAGCTGGACAATTTAGAAAGAGAAATTGAAGAACTAAAAGAAAAATTCAGTGATGCTCAATTAGTTATCAAAAGACTAAGAAAGGATTTGAAAGGATGCTCTAACAGTGATCTTGAAGAAAAATTCAAGAAGTTGAATGAAGAAAATGCATCCCTACTGAGTTAGCTTGAAGAATTTGATGACAAACTAATGAACAATAAAGATGTCTACAATGAACAAGTCAAGGAGAACCTTCAACTCAATGAAGAGTTAAGGGAAGCCAATTTGGAAATCTTGGATCTAAGGAATTACAAAGCAAGATTGGAGTCTAAATTGAAAGAAGCAAAGAATCACATTGACAAATTGCACACCAATTCTGATTTGATAGAATCTTAGTTGTATGAAAGAAGACTCAAAGGAGACACTAGCTATATTGGATACAATGAAGCTCAAAATTAGATTGATATGATGCGAGCAAGAAAGGAGACACAAAAAGAATCTATTGATACTAAGAAGACTGAAGATCAATCCAAAGACAATAGTGGTCCTCCGAGGAGAGAGTGCAAGCCTGTAGAATGGACCTATTTTTCATGTAAAAAACATGGACATATTGCAAGGAACTATATAGAGGTAAAGAATTTTAATGGTTATTGTTATACATGTAATAGATTTGGTCATAGAGCAATAAATTGCAAGACTAGTAAGAAGAACAGGATTCAACATGATCAAAGAAATCAAAATCAGACAAATGTAAGAAGCTCTCAGGATTTTACATGTCAGATATGTAACTATAATGGTCACTCTACTAGAACATGTAAAATGGTGACTCATGTCAATGCACTTAGGAATAATAGACCTCCAGTGATTTGTCACACCTGTAACAAGGCTGGACATATCTCAAAGTTTTGTAGATCAAGGACGCAAGTTCAAGAAAGCCCTAAAAAGACTGAAGAACCAATTTTGGATCCTAAAGTAGAAGTCAAGTTTGTGAAGGCCTCAGAAGATGCGAGCTTGATTTGGTTAGAAGGAAAGAAGGATAATGTTGATGAGAATGTATTGGATGCATCCCCAGTGGACGCACCCTCTACATCTGTATGAATGGCCCTCAAGGTCATAGGGGGAGCTAATTTAGATCTAGACCCCTATGTGGCTGGTATCCTCATCTTTAGAGTATACACCTTTGGACTTAAGCTTTTTGAGTGTATTGGAATGTTTGTGCAAGAGCGCACATGCTGATTGTAAGTGGAGTTCAAGTTTGAAATTTTGAAGTGATAGCCTAGTTTATGCGAGTTGCATTAATGGTGGAATTCTTACTTTAAGTACACAAGAAGTTGTTTGTTCACTCATTGCATTCATATTCAGAGTGATTAGAGAGTAGAAGAGCCTTGGAAGCTATTATGAAGACTTGGAGATTGAACTATCATTATTTGCACTACATTTGATTACTTGCAAGAAACCCTAGCTCGTTGCGCCAATTCGGAAGCCGTCAGAACATCTTAAAGATCTATTGGAAAGTGTTTATCAAGTTAGTCATGCCCACTCCTATTTTTTATGATGTTGCTAAGAAGAAGAGGTATGTTTTCAAGAGGCACCCATTTAAATCAACCCTAGATGATTTAGAGGGAGCATTCTCTCGCATGCCAATGGGCATCATGCATGTAGAAGACATAAGGGCCTAAATCTATTGTAAGAAGGAACCTGTTGGACTAGATAGGTTAAGGGTGCACATGGACACAATGTTGAAAATAGAAAAAATGTTCATGGATGAATACACCAAATGGAACAATCACCCCATTGTTGAATATGCCATGGCATATGAGTTCTATGAGGAAGAATGGATAAAAATCTTGTTGTGCAGAATCCATGATGATTTGTTTTGGATTTGAGATGTACCAGTAAGAATCATAGGAGACTTGATTCATGAGATGATAGGTCTCTCTAAGATAGGTGTTGTCCTTCCAATGGGTAAGGATGTTAGGAAAATGGTGGAGCAAGTGTGTAAATCAAGGAGTGATAAGCACGAAATGACTATTGAGCCGATTGAGTAAGCATACATCAAATTGATGTCAATGATACTTGGTTATAGATTTAATCACACTTGCAGGGTGAATAGTGTGTCTGTGGGCACTATTCTAGCAGCCATCCAACTTGTGCAATAAGATGGAGAGTTCAACTTGTGTGAGATCTTGCACGCATAGTTGATAGAAAACATCAAAGCTATCAAACATGACAAAGAAAAGGTATTCAGGTTTGGGTCCCTAATCATCTATATGTACCTTCATATAGTTGGTAAAGTATTAGACTTGTATCTAGACAATTCCATTCCAACCATGCCATAGATATCAAACAAGGCATGCATTGAAAGTACCTTAAGAGACTATATAACCTTGGAATTGAAGACCTTCAGAGCAAGGATGCAGATGAGGTACAGGATTCCTGAGAGTATTGTGGAGAAGTATTAAGACACAATATGCTTCATGGTGGAGATTGATACTACTTGTATGGAAGCTTTTGAGCCTAGAACTAAGTGGATTCATCCACTTGGCTATCAGGTTGAGGAACAAGTTCTTAAAGCTTATGCATAGGTACTACTATCAACACCTAAAAATGATAATGAACCTAGGTGGGGAACCTATGAAGAGAAAACTAGAGAAGTTGATGCTAAACTGAATAGTGTTGCAATAAAAAGAAAGGTTGCAAAGGTTACTAGTGAAATCTTAAGAATACATGGTGCATCTCAAGTAGACCTTGACAAGGCAAGGGAAGAGAAGATTTCCCTAGAATTGAAAGGTGCAATAGCAGAAGAAGAACAAGAAGATCCCAAGATGAAGAAGATTAAAATTGGAAAAGATGATGACACTCCTTCTGCACCCAAAGAATCCAGTGATCCTATTGCTCCTTCGAATTATGAACCAATAATCTGAAGGAAGAAAAAATTAAGCTCTAGCCATCCATCCTCATGAGCATTAAGGAGCAAGAAACCCAGTCAAGCACCTCCTAAGGTAGGATTTAGACCTAGTCTTAAAAATTTGAGCATAAGAATTATTGATGAAGGTAGAATTGATTAGGTAGGAAAGTTCTATGAGACATACAGTGAAATTGATAAGTTAGAAATACATGGTATGATTATCAAACACATGATCAAATTCAAGAAAATAGTTCTTGAATTATAGACCTCTATTCTTGATAAAGTGTGGAATAATTTAGAACACCTAAAGAGACAAGAAAATGAAGAGGATATTAGGATAAGAGAAAAAGTGTTACAAGATACTCTGCTGCTATGTTCCAAAGAAGAAGAGGCACTAATTTTAAATTTGGTGAAGCCACACTTGAGAACAAAAATGAGAACTTTACACATTATGACCAAAAACTATGACTTGATAACTCAAGAAACAAAGAAGGATTTTGAGAAGGTACTCTTGGAGCAACAAATAAAACTACCTACTGCGCCCATCACTCTTGCTTCAAATAAGAAAGACAAAGTAGTAGAGACCTCCAATATGCCAGTAATAGGTCCTCAAGACTCAACGCCCATAGCAGAAGCACAATCAGAGGCAGAAAAGTCCATGCCCATGTTAGGATCACTCAAGGATAGCACATTCATCATTGATAATGTGGAGATTGCCATGATGGCCACTGACATAGAATTGGATAAGTTTGAGGAAGCATTTGTTAGTACTAAGGAAGCTAAAATCCTATGCAGGAATACTCCTCCCACTCAGCAAGAAGAAGTAATCATAGAAGATATATTTGATAAGAAAGAGGAAGAAGAGGTAGAAAAGAAAGATGAAGATACTATTATTGGATTAGTCAAGGTAAAGAAAGAGGTGATGGACAGAACTCCCATCACTCCCTCCTCAACATTGTTGTCAAGTTTGACACCTGACACAAGCAGTTTGGACTCCTGGAAGGAAGAAGACATGATTAAGTTCAATGTCCTAGCTATGGAGAAGGATAAGGAGAAGTAAGTAATGAGGAATCCCCTCCTAATGGAATCAATAAATATTTTGAACAGTTTGTTGCCAAAGGATAAGAAAGTGGTAAAGGTACATTCAGTTGATGATGTAAGCACAATCATTTCATAGCTCAAAGTGAATTTTTTAAGCCTAGAAGAATCTATGGCCATAGTGGTAGAGGAGAAGTACTTAAAGAAGAGACTCAATGAACTAATGAGTAATTTTGCACTAGACTTGAATTCTCTTAAGTTTGGTTAGGCATCCTTGAAGGAATTTGCAGATCAAGGAAGGAAAGTCATTATAGAATCCATGAATCAGGATAAGCTAACTGATGCCCATCTTAAGAAGATCAAAGATGCAGAGGCAATAATTGAGAAGGTGAAGAATTTAGTGCTAGACACATCCACTAATGTGAATATATGTAACAATGTCTATCAAGGTCAGTTAGACATAATCGAGAAGGCAGAGAAAGAAATGGAGAAGATAAGGTCTAGGCAGACTCAATTGAGGAATGCTCTTGCACCCTCACTAGACATTCTCAACCAGAACATAAAGGAGATTGATGTGACCATGATTACCTATGACCAAGGTTTGAACATAGAATTGGAGAAGATGGAGAAGATTCAATATGCAATATGCGCCCATCTAAAGATAGTTAATTCACTGATAACCTTTTGGAAGAAGGAGATCCAGAAACTCAAGATTGCATATCTAAATGTTTTCCCTCTGTAAGTGTATGTAGATAAATTTTTTAATGCACCTTTTCCATTAATGTCAAAGGGGGAGTTGTATATAATATGGAGTTATAAGATGTATAGGGAGACATTAGAGTATGTATAAAAATGTATAGAAGACAAAAAGTTTTGTGTAAAGGGACAGTTAGAGGCTTGGCCATATTCCTTTGTTGCCATCAATGAAAAAGGGGGAGATTTTTGGAAAGTTGTCTATACTGAAGTATATGACTAGATATAGTGTTTTCATTATGGAAAAAAATTCATATAGCAGTTTGGAGTCGGCGCACTAACTGCAAAGATCAGAATTCAGTTAAGTGTTGAAGACTAGACAATATCTAGAGTACCAGAGACTCGGAGCATCGGCGCATGTGTGTATGGATGAATTATGGTATGCACCCTAGAAGTTAAGGTTTTTAGACTATACTTATGCTTAGTCTATGAGTGCATAAGTAGATATGCAAATATGTGAAAGTTACAATCAGTTGAAGTTGCACAACCAGTGTGTGCCAGCAGTGAACAAAGCATGGAGTCGATAGTGGCTGTTTTAGTTTGTGATTATAAATTAATGTTGTAGAGGCTATTTTCCCATTGTATTTAGGTTTCAAAAATATGTACATGTATAATTGTAAGCATGCTTAAGCCAATTCATTTGGAAGCATTATTTGTAATTAGTTATAAGGCTGACCTAATTGTTTTGTTTATATGAGCATATAAATATAAGATGCGCCCATTGTATTTGGTATAGAAGTTATGGAAGTTGAAATAGAGTTGTGCTAAGAAGAGTAGAGGTATGCTAAGAGATCATATAATGTATTAGATCTTTTCTAGAGGTCAATGCATCAGCACACCAAAGGAACTGATCAGACAAATAGTGTCACAACAACAGTTCACCTATAGATATAGTATGTATTTGATCTCAGAAGGTTGTAGCCTTCATCATTTGAGTAGTGAGCTCTAGGATAGTGAGTCCACTCCCCTAATAGGGATCATTATAAAAGACTCCTAATAAGGTCTGACCCTTAACAAGGTCTACTATACTTAAATCATTGAAAAGCTACTCCTAACAGGGTAACGGATCTTCTAACAAGGATCACAAAAAACTAGTGAAAAATATTAGTGGGTATCAAATCCCACTAGGGTTTTTACCTATTTGGGTTTCCCCATAGCCATATTGGTGTCATGTGTTGATTTCATGTTTCATGTTTATGTGAATTTTTAATTCAGTACTTAAGCATTTATAATTCAGTATTCAAATTAAAGTGAAAAGTTAAAATACAGTGAACACTAATTCACCCCCCCTCTCAATGTTCCCATTCCTAACATGCTACAAGATTGTGTCTATTGTATGTAGAGAAGAGGTTTACTTGTGGACTTCATTGGAACTAATCAAGAAAAGAAAGTTGATGCCGACCAGTTCAAAAGATTATGTATTTCTTCATATACAATTGTGTTGTGAACAATGAGTTCTGAAGGTGGATTTAACCTTCTTTGGGCAGTGGGCCTTGGACAGTGAGCCCTCCCTTTCTTCTTGACTCCTAACAGGGTCTTTCATCTAACAAAGACTATGTACTGTAATATTTCAATAAGCTCCTAACAGGGCTAAATCTTCTAACAAGGATACTATACTCTTAGTACATCATTTGTGGGTGCTAATTCCCACTGGGTTTTTAACCTTTAACAGGGTTTCCCTGAGACCAAAATATTGTGTTATTGTGTTGTAATTCATTTTTTTCATTAGATCTGATATTGCTGCTACTCAAATTTTAAAGTTTAATAATTTGTCATACAACTGATTCACCCCCCTCTTAGTTGTATTATGGACTATTATTCCTTACAATTGGGATTAGATCTTGTGGTCCTCAAAGAGAATGTTTAACAACTTGAGGTGATCTTGGAGATGGCACTCTATAGGAAGGATGGTCCAAAATTTGATCCTGGAAACTCTGACAGTTGGAAGAACAAGATGCAAACTCATTTGCTATGTTTTGGAATCGACTATTGGTTGATCACAAAGAATAAGGTGGCTATAAAGAATGAGAGTGATTTTTCATTAGCTACTGATGATGAAAAGAGGGTATTCTCATACAACATGGTCGCAAGGGAAGCACTAATAAGCGCACTTCTGTAAGTGAGTTTACTGAAGTTAAAGATTTGGATTTGGCATATGAGAGTTGGAGAAGATTAGAAGCTTTATATTAAGGAGACAAATATACCAAGAAAG
Source organism: Chamaecyparis obtusa (assembly GCA_027943335.1). Classification (NCBI taxonomy): domain Eukaryota; kingdom Viridiplantae; phylum Streptophyta; class Pinopsida; order Cupressales; family Cupressaceae; genus Chamaecyparis; species Chamaecyparis obtusa. The sequence goes on from BSBK01004467.1 coordinate 2,019,971, forward strand.
AAAAGTTACAGAACTGGAAAACCAAGATGGAGAAACTACAAATGAAGGATGATGAAAGCATTAGAGCCTATGTTCAAAGGGTTATAGAAGTTGTGGTTGGAATCAAAAATTGTGGAGGCACTTATGATGAAGAAGAATTTTTTTCAAAGATTCTTAGATCATTGACACATGTATACAAGTTCAAGGCTATGTCTATTCAAGAGACTATACCCTTAACTCTGAATTTTAGCAAAGAGATGTTGATTGCAAACCTAACTACCTTTGAGGCTACTAAAATGGGACATTCGGTACCTAAAGTGGAATCTTCATTCAAGGCATCTGCACATAAGAAAATGTTTTCACTTCTGAGCACTAGCAGGGAAGATTTAAAAGAAGAGCTTGGTGAGTATACTGAGGAATGGGAACAGATAATGGTAGAGGAGAGAAAGATGAATGAACTTGTTGTCTGATTTCTAGAAGAGAATTGTGTTAGGAATGAATGCTAAATATATCCTATGAGGGAGTATTAGTAGCCATTCTATAGAAATTTTTGTTGCATTCATGACTATGATTCTCATTGATGTCAACACAGTGATCTACTAAAGATTAGCGGAGAAGCAGATAGTGTTTGAGTTAGCGCACTTGGGATATTGAAGATGAATCTATGAAAACTTGAGGATTTACTCTATGATGTTCTATGAGATCATGGTCAAGAGCACAAATGGAAATTCATTTATTTATGGAAGTTATGAATATTTTAGTGGAAGTAGTATTTAGGCAGTGTTCCTGAGTAGTAGTTTGTGGAAATTGGATGATATCTCCTAATCAGGATTGAATCTGGTTATGCACAGTTAGAGAGAAGTTGAAGACATGTTGATAGTGACATGGATGATAGCACAAGATCTGAGGTTGCATGAGTGAAGAATTATCTTAACTGGAAGCTGATAGTTTTGTGTAATTTTGATGTAACATGTGGAAGATTTTATTTTGTAATTTGTATGCCAACTCATTTGTAATTACTTGAGTATGGTATAAAGGAAGGAATATTTTCCTAGTTGTAAGTGTGTGTAAGAAAATGGAATGGTAATTGTGAAAGTGAATTTTTGAAGAGGATATGTGAAGTATAGAGATCTGGTATTGAGATATGTTGTAGTAGTTGGTGTGGTTTGGCACATTCAGAGGAGAAGTATTGAATTTTTGAGATTAGTAATCTTTTGGTATTATTTTTTTGAGTAATACAAAGATCAGTTGAACAGTGAGTTTAGTGATGTTCACCTGAAGCTGTTTGGGTAGTGGGTCCTTCTATCTTCTATAACTCCTAACAGAGTTAGAATCTTTTAGTAGGGATTGAAAATCTCCTAACAAGGATTCATATGTAATGAATGTATTTCATAAGACTCCTAAGAGAGTCCATCCTTTCACAAAAAAATTTCATATTAGTGCATCTTTTGTGGGCATAATTCCGACCAGGGTTTACTCTTTGATCAAGAGGTTCCCTAGTCAACATATCTTGTATTATTGTGTCATTGTGTATGTATATCTTTCTATGGTTGTTGATTACATTGCTTACATGGTTGAAATCTATTAAAGTTGATAAATGTTGTAGTTATCAGATAACTGATTCACCCCCCCCCTCTTAGTTATCTTGGTGTACTTTACTTTGTAACAATTGGTATCAGAGTAGTAGGTCCTTGAAGGAAAAGTTTAATAGCTTAAGGAGATCCATGGCAAATTTTAGGAAAGAAAGCCCTAAGTTTGATGGAGTAAATTTTGATAGCTGGAAAGAAAAGATGAAGACACATTTACTTTGTTTAGGACTATGTTATTGGTTGATCACAAAGAATTAGAAGACTATCATTGATGAGGATAACATTGAAACATGTACTAATGATGAAAGAGATCTATTCATGTGTAACATAATTTCCACAGAAGCACTTTTGTTAACCCTTCCAAAAAATGAGTACAGTCAGGTAAAATATTTGAAAACATCTCATGAAATTTGGTTAGCTTTACACTCTACTTTTGAAGGTGATGAACATGCAGAGAAAGTTAGATTACATAATTGGATACGTGCATTTGAAGATATAAGAATGATGGAAGATGAATCTGTTAGATGCTATATTGGTAGAATGTTAGAAATTATTATAGGAATAAAATCTTGTGGAGGAATCAAGATAGAGAATGAAGTGATATGGAAAATTCTGAGGACATTGACTCTTGCATTTAAGTAGACAACTCAGATGATTGAACAAGTTATTCCTTGCACTAAAAACTTTACCAGAGAGACTCTTCTTGGAAGATTGGAAGTAGCAAAAATGAACTTGAGGCTATCAGGAGACTTACCTAGAATGGAGACAACATTCAGTGCACTTAGTGTTCACCCTACTTTGTCAAGAGGCATCAGTGTGAGCGGAGATTATGCTAGCAGCAACAGATCTAGACATGAAGAAGAAAGGAAGATTGAAGAAGGTATTGCCTTGCTTGTAAAAAGAAAACCAGATGGTAAGAAAATTTTTAAATGTTGGACTTGTCAAGAATTTGGTCATTTTGCATCTAAATGTCCTAAGAGAGTTAAGAAGTATAGGAAGAACTTTAATCCTAGAATATCTAAAGAATGTTACTATGCAAGTGATGAAGAACTTGAAGCTAGTTTGGAGAAATCTTTGAGTGAAAGTGAAACTGAGAATGATGATATAGGATTTGTAGTAATTAAAGAAGAAAATCCTAAAATAGAAGTTAAGCAAGAAAAATCTTTAGTTTCTCAAGTAGAAAAGAAAACTAATTGGATTATATATAGTGGTTGTTCACATCATATGACTGGAGACATGAAGGAATCCATAAAGTTTAACAATTATGATGGAGGAGTTGTTAGAGTTGGAAACAATGCACCTTTCTTGATTAAAGGTATAGGATCTATTACTCTTGATGGAAAGACTAATATTGATGATGTTTACTTTGTAGATGGTTTGAAACATAATCTTTTGAGCGTTGGACAACTAGTTGATAAATGATATCAAGTTTGGTTTACTGAGAAGACTTGTGTAATGAAAGACAAGGATGGTAATTTGATTGGTACTGGATCAAGAACTAGAGGTAATATATTTTAGTTGAATCCTATTGAGATGACATGTTTGATTACTAAGATTGATGACAGTTGGTTATGGCACAAAATAATTTTTCATATAAACTTTGATAACATTGTGAAAGTGAGTACTACACTTGGAGTAAGAGATTTTTCTAAAATTATGAAGCCTACTAACATGATTTGCAAAGAATGTGTGATGGCTAAGGAGAAAAGAAGCTAATTTCCCAGTAAGAGGCTTACAATAGTAGAAAAGTTGGAGATTGTTCATACAGATTTGAGCGGTCCCATGACAAGGACTAGAAGATTCTATGGAGAAAGGTATTTTATGATTCTTGTTGATAATTTTACAAGAATGATGTGGATTTCATTTCTTAGAGAAAAGTCTGAAGCATTTGATAAGTTTTAGATCATTAAGAATAAAGTTGAGAATGAATCTAGAATGAAGATTAAATGTTTGAGATCAGATAGAGGTGGAGAATTTACTTCAAAAGAATTTAACATTTTTTGTGAAGTGAATGGTATTAAGAGATAGTTTTTATCCCCTAGGACACCTGAACAAAATGGTATTGCAGAAAGAAGGAATAGGTCAGTGAATGAAGCAACAAGAGCTATGTTATTTGAGAATGACTTAGCGAAGATATTCTAGAGAGAAGTAGTGAATGCAACAGTATATACAATAAACAAAGTACAAATTAGAGAAGACACAAACAAGACACCCTATGAACTATGGTTTGGACATGAACCATTAGTTAAGTATTTTAGAATTTTTGGAAGAAAATGTTATATTAAGAGAGATGATGACATTGGAAAGTTTGATCCTAGAAGTGATGAAGGTACATTTCTTGGATATTCATTGAAGAGAAAAGCTTATTGATGTTACAATAAAAAAACTAAGACTATTGTTGAGAGCGCAAATGTAAAAGTTGATGAAAAGTTCAAAATTTAGGAAAGAATGCTTGATTATGAATTAGATGAAGAAACTCATCCTAGACCCAACCCTGAGACTATTGAATTATTCTATGAAACTAACAGTGATTTTTTGAATGAAAGCCATAGTAAAATCATTGAAGAATCGACACCTGAAGTAAGATCTGAGATAGTGACACCTAATAGGAATGTATCAAGGAATCATCCTTATGAGAAGATTATTGGAAGCATAGAAAGAGGAGTTCTAACATGGAATAAGGTACAAGAACAATTATGTTTAATTTCTCAAATTGAACCTAAATCTGCTAGTGAAGCTTGTGAAGATGAACATTGGATTAAAGCTATGAAAGAAGAACTAGATCAAATTGAAAAGAACAAGACATGGGAATTGGTCCCTAGACCTAAAGATAAGAATGTTATTGGATCAAAATGGGTATTCAAAAACAAGATGAATGAACAAGGAGAAGTTGTAAGGAAAAAAGCAAGATTGGTATGTAAAGGATACTCACAACAATAAGGAATTGACTATGAAGAAATTTTTGCACCAGTAGAAAGAATTGAAGTAGTAAGAATGTTTTTGGCTTATGTAGCCTTTAAGAAATTCAAAGTGTATCAGATGGATGTGAAGTTAGCATTTCTAATAGAGAATTAGAAGAAGAAGTTTACATTGAGCAGCCTAAAGGTTTTCTTTTAACTCAAGAAGGAGATATGGTATGTAAATTGAAGAAAGCTTTATATGGACTAAAGCAAGCACCTAGAACTTGGTATGTGAGATTGGATAACTATTTGGTAAAATTGGGATTTACTAAAGGTACAATAGACAATAACTTATACAAAAAAGAAATTGAAAATGGTTTGTTGGCTGTAGTTATTTTTGTTGATGATATTATCTTTGGAGGAGAAGATGAAGCTAGTGATAAATTTGCAGATGAAATAAAGACTAAATTTGAAATGATTATGATTGGTGAGATGAAATAATTTTTGGGATTGCAAATAACATAGAATAGTGATGGTATCTTTGTAAGTCAAAAAAAGTACTTAAATAATTTATTGAAGAGATTTGGAATGGAGAACTATAAACTAATTGGAACACCTATGGTAATTGGACATAAGTTATCTAGCATAGATGAGACTCCTGTAGTGGAACAAAAGAAGTACAGATCTATGATTGGAGAATTGTAGTATTTGACTCATACAAGACCTGATATAATACATGCAGTTGGAATTGTAGCAAGATTTCAAGCTAAACCTAGAGAATCACATTATACAAAAGTAAAGAGAATACTAAGGTACTAAAGAGGTACAATTGAGTATGGATTGTGGTATGAAAAATCAAATAATTTTACCCTATGTGCATATACAGATGCTAATTGGGGAGGTAGTGTTGATGAGAAAAAGAGCATTAGTGGTGGAGCATTTTTCCTTAAAGAAGATTAGTTTCTTGGCTAAGAAAGAAGTAGAATTGTATTTCACAGAGCATAGCAGAAGCAAAATATGTAGTAGTAGCAAACAATTGCAATCAAATAATTTGGATGAAGCAGTTGCTAAAGGATATTGGAATAAAATTTGTTGAGCCTATTGTTATACATTGTGATAACACCAGCACAGTTAGTCTGTCTAAGAATCATGTACTACATTTTAAGACAAAGCATATAGAGATAAAGTATCATGTAGTGAGAGAGAAAGTAGTAGAGAAAGAAGTGAGACTTGAGTACATAAGCACAAAGGAGAAGATAGAAGATATATTCACAAAACCTTTACTGAAGGATACATTTGAGTATCTGAGAAGTATGATTGGGGTTATGGCCCAACATACTTTTGAGAAGTGATGTAGATTGTTGCATCTATCTAGTGGTCTATGAGCCTTATCTTTCTTCTAGACTGGATGTTGGACTTCCTTTATGGGGGAGTATGTGTATCTAAGTTGAGTCATGAGGACTCTAGTGAATGTATTTTCTAAACAATGTCTTTTGACATTGCAGTTGTTGACATAGTGATGGAACATCTGTCATTGATGTCAATGGGGGAGAAGTGTACATGAAAAACCTATTGGCAAGTGGACTATACTGATGTATATGACTTGATTTAGTGTTTTCATTATGGCAACAAAGTCATATAGTAGTTTTGAGTCAGCGCACTTGAAGTAAAGATCATAATTCGGTTAAGTGTTGAAGACTAGACAGTGTACAAAGTTCTTGTAGCTCAGAGCACCAGTGCATGTGTGTATGGAAGAATTATGGTATGCACCCTAGAAGTTAAGTTAGTTAGACTATATTCTTTCCTATTCTATGAGCGCATAATCATATATGCAAGGATGTGAAAGTTATAGTCAATAGAAGTTACACAACCAGTGTATGCCAGCAAAGAATAGAGCATGGAGCAGACAGTTAGCATTTTGGTTTGCGGTCATAATGTAAAGTTGTAAAGGCTATGCACCTATTGTATTTAGGTTGCTGACATGTATACTTGTTTTTTTAAAGCACGCTTAAGCCAATTCATTTGGAAGCATTATTTGTAATAGGTCTAAGGCCAACCTAGTTGTTTATTTCTATATGGGAGTATAAATATAAGATGCACCCATAGTATTTAGCATGGATATAGATATTGAGTTGTGATAAGTAGAGAAGAAGTGTTAGAAGACACTTTGAGATGTATTAAGGCTTTTAAGAGGTCAAAGAATTAGCGCATCAAAGGAACTGATCTGACAAGTAGTGTCATAGTGACAATTCACCTAGGAGATAGTGTGTATCTAATTTCTAAAAGTTGTAGCCTTCACCACTTGAGTAGTGAGTCCACTCCCCTAATAGGGATCATTGTAAAAGACTCCTAACAGGGTCCAACCCTTAACTAGGTCTACTGTACTTAAAGCATTGTAAAGCTACTCCTAACAGCGTAAATGATCTTCTAACAAGGATCACAAAACACTAGTGCATAATATTAGTGGGTATCAATTCCCACCATGGTTTTTACCTATTTGTGATTCCTTGTAACCATATTGGTGTCATGTGTTGATTTCATGTTTCATGTTTATGTGAATGTTTAATTCAATACTTAAGCATTTAAGTTCAGTATAAAGATTAAAGTTAAAAGTTAAAATAAAGTGAACATTGATTCACCCCCCCCTCCCTCTCAGAGTTCTCATTCCTAACAATTGGTATCAAAGCTCTGGTCCTTAGCAAAGAAGTTTAACCACTTGAGGAGATCATGGACAAAGCATAAATGAAACATCTGAAGAAAAATATTGAAGCCACTCTTTAAGACCTAGACAATTCAGAAAGAGAAATTGAAGAACTCAAAGAAAATATCAGTGATGCTCAATTAGTTATCAAAAGACTAAGAAAGGATTTGAAAGGATGCTCTAACAGTGATCTTGAAGAAAAAATCAAGTAGTTGAATGAAGAAAATGAATCCTTGTTAAATCAACTTGAAGAATTTGATGACAAACTGATGAACAATCAAGATGTCTATAATGAACAAGTTAAGGATAATCTTCAACTCAATGAAGAATTAAGGGAAGCTAACATGGAAATCTTGGAGCTAAGGAATAGAAAAGAAAGCTTGGAATCTGAATTGAAAGAAGCCAAAAATCATATTGAAAAATTGTACACTAGTTCTTATTTGATAGAATCTTAGTTGTATGCAAGAAGAGCCAAAGGAGACACTAGCTGTATTGGATACAATGAAGCAAAAAACTAGATTGACAATATGCGAGCAAGAAAGGATACACAAAAGGAATCTACTAATACTGAGAAGGATGAAGATCAAACCAAAGACAATGGTGGACCTCCAAAGAATGAGCACAAGCCTGTGAACACACTTGTTTTGCATGTAACAAGCTTGGACATATTGCAAGGAACTATACAAAGGTAAGACCTTTTAATGGTTAGTGTTATTCATGCAATAAATTTGGTCATAAAGCTATGAATTGCAAGACTAGCAAGAAGAATAGGATTCAGCATGATTAGAGAAATCAGAATCAGACCAATGTAAGAAGTTCTCAAAATGTTACATGTCAGATATGTAACTATAATGGCCACTCAGCAAAATAATGAAAAATGGTGACTCATGTCAATGTGCCGAGGAATATGAGACCCCCAGTCATTTTTCACTCTTGTAACAAGGCTAGACATATCTCTAAGTTTTGTAGGTCAAGGATGCAAGGTCAGGAAAACCCTAAAAAGGCCAAAGAACCAGTATTGGATCCTGAAGGAGAAGTGGAGTTTGTGAAAGCCTCAGAAGATATGAGCATGATTTGGATAGAAGTAAAGAAGGACAAAGTTGATGACTATGTATTGGATGCATCCACAATGGATGCACCCTCTACATCTACATGAATGGCCCTCAGGGTCATAGGGGGAGATAATTTATCTCTAGACCCTTGCGTGGCTGGTATACTTATTCTTAGAGTATGAGCCTTTGAACTTAAGCTTTTGGAGTATAAAGGAACCTTTGTGCAAGAGCACACATGCTGATTGTTAGCAAAACTTGAGTTAGAAATTTTGAAGTGATGGCCTAGTTTACGCGACTTGCATTAATGGTAGAATTATCACTTTAAGTACAGAGAAAGTTGTTTCATTACTCATTGCAATTGAATTCAGAGTGATTGAAGTTTAGATTGAGCCTTGGAAGTTGTTGTGAAATCTTGGAGATTGAACTATCAGTGTTTGCAGTGCATTTGGTCAATTATAGAAACCCTAGTTCGTTGCACCAATTTAGAAGTCATAAAATTATCTCAGAGATTAGTGGGAAAGCAATTATCAAGTAAGTCATGGCCACTCCCATTATTTATGATGTTGCTGAGAAGAAAAGATATGTTTTCAAGAAGCACCCATTTAAATCAACCCTAGATGATTTAGAGAGAGCTTTCTCCTGCAAGCCTATGGGCTACATGCATGTGGAAGACATAAGGGCTTACATCTACTATAAGAAAGAACCTGTTGGACTGGATTGGTTAAGGGAGCACATGGATACAATGTTGAAACTAGATAAAACATTCATGGATGAATATGTAAAATGGAATCATCACCCCATTGTTGAGTATGCTTTAGCATATGAATTCTATGAGACAGAATGGATTAAGATATTGTTGAGCAGAATCCATGATGATCTATTTTGGATTGGAGATGTACTAGTAAGAATCATAGGAGACTTGATACATGAGATGATGGGCCTTTCTAAGATAGGTGTCCTCCTTCCTGTGGGAAAGTATGTCAAGAAGATGGTTGAGAAAACATGTAAGTCCAAAAGTGATACATGGCATGAAAATAGAGCCTATTGAGAAAGAAGACATCAAATTGATGTCTATGATACTAGGATATAGGTTTCACCACACCAACATGGTGAATAGTGTATCTGTGGGCACTATTCTAGCTGCCATAATACTTGCAAAAGAGGATGGGGAGTTCAATCTCTATGAGATCTTGCATGCATAGCTGATTGATAACATCAAGGCCATCAAACATGATAAAACAAAGATATTCAAGTTTGGGTCCTTAATCATCTATATGTACCTTCATATAGTTGGGAAAGTATCAGATTTATACTTGGACAAGTCCATTCCAACCATGCCACATATATCTAACAAGGCATGTACTGAAAGCACATTAAGAGGCTATATTTTTTGTAATTGAAGACCTTCAGGGAAAGGATGTAGATGAGGTACATGATTAATTCTAGAGAGAATTGTAGAAAAGTATAAGGACACAATATGTTTTATGGTTGAAACCAATACCACTTGCATGGAAGCTATTGAACCAAGAACTAAGTGGATTCATCCACTTGGCTATGAGGTAGAGGAACAAGTCCTAGAAGCATATGCACAGGTACTGCTATCATCCCCTAAAGATCCTAATGAACCTAGGTGTGGAACCTATGAGGAGAAGACAAGAGAAGTTGATAAAGTCACATCTGAGATCTTAAGAATACATGGTGTGTTTCAAGAAGACCTTGATAAAGCAAGGGATGAAAAGATTTCCTTAAAATTGAAAAGTGCAGCAGCAGAGGAAGAACAAGAAGATCCTAAGTTAAAGAAGATGAAAACTAAATCAGATGACAGTCAGAAGGGTAAAGAAGATAATACTCCTTCTACACCCAAAGATACTATTGACCTTACCACTCCTTTGGAGTATAAGCCAATAGTCAAGAGGAAGAAAGAAGCTAGCACTAGTCATCTATCCTCATGAGCAACAAGGAGCAAGAAAAACATTCAAGAACCTCCCAAGGTAGGATTCAGACCAAGCCTTAAAGTTTTGAATGTAAGAATTGTTGATAAGGGTAGAATTGATCAAGTAGGGAAGTATTATGAAACATAGAGTGAGATTGACGAATCAGAAATACATAGTATGATTGCCAAACATATGATCAAGTTCAAGAAGACAGTTCTTGAATTGAAGACTGCTATTCTAGATAAAGTATGGAATATTTTACAATTCCAAAAGAGACAAGCAAATGAAGAGGATATAAGGATCAGAGAAAAGATATTAGAAGATAGTCTACCAGTATGTTCTATTGAAGAAAAGGCACTGATATTAAATTTAGTGAAGCTGCACTTAAGGACAAAGATGAGGACTCTACACATTATGAAAAAAGACTATGAGCTAATAACAAAGGAAATAGAGAAGGCCTTTGAGAAAGTGATCTTATAAGAACATATGAAACCTCCTTCTGTGCCCATCACTCATGCACCTAGTAAGAAAGACAAAGCAACAGAGATCTCTAATATAACAATGATAGGTCCACATGACTCAATTCCCACAAATGGAACTCAATTAGAGGTAGATAAGTCTGCACCCATGCTAGAATCACTCAAGGAAAACACCATTTTCATTGAAAATGTAGAGATAGCCATGGTGGCCACTGACATAGAATTGGACAAGTTTGAGGAAGCTTTTGTGAGCACACAAGAAGCTCAAATCTTATGCAGTAGCTCACCTCCCACTCATCAAGAAGAAGTGCTCATTGAAGACATATCTGATAAGAAAGAAGAGGAAAAAGAAAGTGAACTTAAGGATGAATCATTAGATAAACTAGTCAAGGTGAAACAAGAAGTGATGGATAGCACTCCCATCACTCCTTCCTTAGCATTGTTGTCAAGTTTGACACTTGACACAAGTAGTTTGGACTCATGGAGAGAAGCAGACCTGATTAAGTTCAGCGTCTTGGATATGGAAAAGGCAAAAGAAAAACAAGTAATGAGAAATCCCCTCTTGGTAGAATCAGTAAACATTCTGAATAGTTTTCTTCCAGAGGATAAGAAAGTACTAAACATACACTCAGTTGATTATGTGAGTACAGTCATCTCATAGTTCAAAAGTATTTTTTCAAGCCTTTAAGAGTTTGCATCCACAGTGGCAGAAGAGAAGTACTTAAAGAAGAGACTCAATGAACTAATAAGAAACTTTGCACTAGACTTGACCTCACTCAAATCTAGTCAAGCATCCTTGAAAGGATTTGCAGATGAGGGAAGAAGAATCATTGCAGAATGCATGGATCAAGACAAGCTCACCGATGCTCATTTCAAGAAGACAAAAGAGGTTGAAGCTATGATTAAGCAAGTGAAGAACTCATTGATAAACACATCCACTAATGTAAACATGTGCAAAAATGTCTACCAAGGATAGATAGACAAGATTGAGAAGGAAGAAAAAGAGATAACAAGGATAAGGTCCAGATAGACTCAGTTGAGGAATGCTCTTGCACCATCTTTAGACATCCTCAATCAGAACATCAAGGAGATTGATTCCACCATGGTAACTTATGATCATGGTCCCAAAAATGACTTGGAGAAGATGGAGAAGCTTCAATATGCACTATGTGACCATCTCCAGATAGTTAACTCTCTGATAATTTTTTGGAAGGAGATCTAGAATCTCAAGACAACATATCAGGATGTTTTCCCTCAGTAAGTGTATGTAGATAATTTTTTTTGATACACCTTTGTCATTAATGTCAAAGGGGGAGTTGTGTATTAGGATATGGAGTATAACATGTATAGGGAGATATAAGATTATGTATAAAAATGTATAGAAGACAAAAAATTTTTGTAGTAAGGATAGTTAGAAACTTGGCCATATTCCTTTGTTACCATTAATGACAAAGGGGGAGATTGTTGGAAAGTTGATTATCCTAATGTATATGACTTGATTTAGTTTTTTCATTATGGCAACAAAGTCATATAGCAGTTTGGAGTCATCGCACTTGAAGTAAATATCAGAATTCAGTTAAGTGTTGAAGACTGGACAGTGTATAGAGTTCCTGCAGCTCAGAGCATCAGCGCACATGTGTATGGAAGAATTATGGTACCCTAGAAGTTAAGTTAGTTAGACTATACTCTTGCTTAGTCTATGAGCCCATAATTAGATATGCAAGGATGTGAAAGTTATAGTCAATAGAAGTTGCACAGCCAGTGTGTGCCAGCAAAGAATAGAGCATGGAGCTGACAGTTTTTCATTTTGGTTTGCGGTCATAATGTAAAGTTGTAAAGGCTATGTGCCTATTGTATTTAGGTTTCTAACATGTATACCTATTTTTTTCAAAGCACACTTAAGCTAATTCATTTGGAAGTGTTATTTGTAATACGTCTAAGGCTGACCTAGTTGTTTATTTTTGTATGAGCGTATAAATATAAGATGCACCCATAGTATTTAGCATGGATATAGATATTGAGTTGTGATAAGAAGAGAAGAAGTGTGCAAAGACACTTTGAGATGTATTAAGGCTTTGTAAGAGGTCAAAGAATCAGTGCATCAAAGGAACTAATCTAACAAGCAGTGTCATAGTGACAGTTCACTCGACAGATATAGTGTGTATCTGATTTCTAAAGGTTGTAGCCTTCACCACTTGAGTAGTGAGCTCTAGGATAGTGAGTCCACTTCCCTAATAGGGATCCTTCTAAAAGATGCCTAACATGGTCCAACCCTTAACTAGGTCTATTGTACTTAAAGCATTGTAAAGCTACTCCTAACAGGGTAAAGGATCTTCTAACAAGGATCAAAAAACACTAGTGCAGAATATTAGTGGGTACACTAGGGTTTTTACCTATTTGGGTTTCCACATAACTATATTGGTGTCATGTGTTGATTTCATGTTTCATGTTTATGTGAATTTTTAATTCAATACTTCAGCATTTAAGTTTAGTATAAAGATTAAAGTGAAAAGTTAAAATATAGTGAACACTAATTCAACCCCCCCCCCCTCTCAGTGTTCCCATTCCTAACAAAACCATTTGTACCATCTGTTTGAGAATTTTAATTGGATAACAAAGCACGATTTGATTGATGAAGAGGATATGAAATTATTTCTGAGAAGTAGTGAAGTAGTGTGTGCAGTGGTGCTGGAGTAATGGATCATTAGATGTTTTTCATCTATGTTGCCATCAATGCCAATGGGGAAGATTGTTAGGAATGAATACTGAGTATATCATATGAGGGAGTATTAGCAGCCATTCTATAGCAGTTGTTGCATTCATTGTTAGAAAGTAAAGTCCACCAACATAATTGAGAGGGGGGTGGTGATTCAGTTATCTGATAATTATAACTTTTATCAACTTCAATTGATTTCAACCATGTAAGCAAAATAATTACCAACTATAGAAAGATATTCATACACAATAACATAATGACACAAGATATGTTGACTAGGGAACCTCTTGATCAGAGAGTAAACCTCGATGGGAATGATGCCCACAAAAGATTCACTAATATGAATAGTCCTTGTGAAAGGATGGACTTTGTTAGGAGTCTTATGAAATACATTCAGTACATATGAATACCGGTTAGGAGATTTTGAATCCCTGCTAAAAGATTCTAACCTTGTTAAGAGTTATGGAAGACAGAAGGACCCACTGCCCAAACAACTTCAATGGAAAGATCACTAAACACACTATCCAACTAATCTCTAGATTATTCAATAGAATAATATCAAATTATTACTGATCTCAATAATATGTTACCTCTTCTCTAACTGTGCCAAACCACACTCACTACTACACCAGATCTCAATTTCAGATCTCTGTACCTCACATGTCTTCCTTCATAAATTCACTTTAAAAAATTCATTCAATTCATCATAACTTATCTCAACCATATTAAAAAAAGGAAAAACATTCCTTCCTTTATACCACACTCAAATAATTACAAATGAGTCGGCATCCTATTACAAAATAAAAGTTTCCACATGCTACATCAAAATTACACAAAACTTTCAGCTTCCAATTACAATAATTCTTCACTCATGTGACCTTAGATCTTGCACTGTCATCCACATCACTATCAACATGTCTTCAACTTCCCTTTAACTGTGCAAAACCAAATTCCATCCCGATTAGGAGATATAATTCAATTTCCACAAACCGCTACTCAGGAACACTGCCTAAATACTGCTTCCACCAAATTGCTCATAACTTCCATGAATAAATGAATTACTATCTACACTCTTAACCATCAGCATATAGCATATCAAATATTAAATCCTCAACATCACATAGCTCTATCTACAATATCCCATGTGTGCTAATCCAAACACTATCCGCTCCTCTACAAGTCTCTAGTAGATCACCGTGTTGACATCAATGACAATCATAGTCATGAATGTGACAACAACTGCTATAGAATCGCTGCCAATACTCCCATAGGATATATTCAAAACATTCATTCCTAACAATCTCCCCCATTGGCATTGATGGAAACATAGATGAAAAAACATCCAATGTTCCAAAAATCCAACACTGCAATACTGCTACTCTAAAAATACTTCAAATCCTCTTCATCAATCAAATCTTGCTTCATTTTCCTATTCAGTTCTCTCCAATAGATGGTACAAATGGTTTTTCATGTACACTTCTACCCCATTGACATCAATAACAAAAATTTCATCATTATGTCAACAAAAACTCTAATGTCAAAAGACACTATTTAAGAAATACATTCACTAGAGTCCTCATGACTCAACTTAGATACACATACTCCCCCATAGAGGAAGTACCAACATCTAGTCCAGAAGAAAGATAAGGCTCATATACCACTGGATGGATGCAACTAACTACATCACTTCTCAAAAGTAGGCTGGGGCATAACCCCAAGCATACCTCTCGGATACTCAAATGTATCCTTAGGCCAAAGGCTTTGTAAATATGTCTGCTATCTACTCCTTTGTGCTTATGTACTCAAGTCTAACTTCTTTCTCAGCAACTTTCTCTCTTACTATATGATACTTAATCTCTATATGCTTTGTCTTAGAATGTAACACATGGTTCTTAGATATACTAACTATGTTGTTGTTATCACAATGTATAACAACAGGTTCAATAAACTTTATTCCAATATCCTTCAGCATTTGCTTCATCGAAATTATCTGGTTACAATTTTTTGTTGCTGCTACATATTCTACTTCTGCTGTGCTCTGTGAAATACAATTCTACTTCTTGCTTAGCCAAGAAACCAATCTTCTTCCAAGGAAAAATGCTCCACCACTGGTGCTCTTTTTATCATCAACACTACCTCCCCAATCAGTATCTGTATATGCACATAGGGTAAAATCATCAGATTTTTCATACCACAATCCATAGTCCATTGTGCCTCTTAAATATTTCAGTATCCTCTTTACTACTACATAATGTGATTCTCTAGGTTTAGCTTGAAATCTTGCTACAATTCCAACTAAATGTGCTATATCAGGTCTTGTATGAGTCAAGTACTACAATCCTCCAATCATAGATCTATACTTTTTCTGTTCAACTGTCAGTGTTTCATCTGTGATAGATAATTTATGTCTAGTTACCATAGGTGTTCCAAATGGTTTACAGTTCTCCATTCCAAATCTTTTCAACAAGTCATTTAGGTACTTTTTCTGACTTACAAAGATACCATCATTGTTCTATGTTATCTGTAATCCCAAAAAGTATTTCATTTCCCCAATCATACTCATTTCAAATTTAGTCTTCCTTTCATCAGAAAATTTATCACTGGCTTCATCTTCTCCTCCAAAAATAATGTCATCAACAAAAATAACTACAATCAACAAACCATTTTCTATTTCTTTTGTGTACAGGTTTCTATCAGCTGTTCCTTTTGTAAATCCCAATTTTATTAAATACTTATCCAATGTTGTATACCAAGTTCTAGGTTCTTGTTTTCATCCATACAAGGCTTTCTTCAGTTTACATACCATGTCTCCTTTTTGATTCAAAGGAAAACCTTCATGCCAGTCAATGTAGACTTCTTCTTCCAATTCACCATTCAAAAATATTAACTTCACATTGATCTGATATACTTTGAATTTCTTGTAAGTTGCATAGGCCAAAAACATTCTTACTGCTTCAATTCTTGCTACTGGTGCAAAAGTCTCTTCATAGTCAATTCTTTCTTTCTATGAGTATCCCTTACATACCAATCTTGCTTTGTTTCTTACTACTTCTCCTTGTTCATTCATCTTGTTTCTAAATACCCATTTAGTTCAAATAACATTCTTATCTTTAGGTCTAGGGACCAATTCCCATTTCTTGTTCTTTTCAATCTGATCTAGTTCTTCTTTCATAGCTTTAATCCAATGTTCATCTTCACAAGCTTCATTAGTAGATTTAGGTTCGATTTGAGAAATCAAACATAACTATTCATGTAACTTATTTTGAGTTAGAAATCCTCCATTAATGCTTCCAATAATTTGTTCAATAGGATGATTCCTTGATAAATTCTCGTTAGGTGTCACTGTCTCAGATCTCACTTCAGGTGTCAGTTCTTCAATGATTTCACTATGGCTTTCATTCAACAATTCATTGCTAGTTTCATAGAATAATTTAGTAGTCTCAATGTTAGGTTTAGGATGAGTTCCTTCATCTGATTCATAATCAAGCATTCTTTCCTAAATTTTGAACTTTTCAACAACTTTAATATTTGCGCTCTCAACAATAGTCTTAGTTCTCTTTTTGTAACATCTATAAGCTTTTCTCTTTAAATAATATCCAAGAAATATACCTTCATCACTTCTAGGATCAAACTTTCCAATATCATCATCTCTCTTTATATAGCATTTGCTTCCAAAAATTCTAAAATACTTAATTGAGGGTGCATGTCCAAACCATAATTCATAGGGTGTCTTGTCTGTGTCTTCTTTGATTTGTACTCTATTCATTGTATACAATATTATGTTCACTACTTCTTTCCAAAATATCTTTGCCAAATCATTCTGAAATAACATATCTCTTGCTGCTCCAGTCACTGATCTGTTTCTTCTTTCTACAATACCATTTTGTTCAGGTGTTCTAGGTGCTGACAACTATATCTTAATACCATTGATTTCACAAAAAGGTGTTAAACTCTCTAGAAGTAAATTCTCCACCTATATCAGATCTCAAACATTTAATCTTCATTCCAAATTCATTCTCAACTTTATTCTTAATGATCTTAAACTTATCAAATGCTTCAGATTTTTCTTTAAGAAATGCAATCCAGATCATTCTTGTAAAATCATCAACAAGAATCATAAAATACCTTTCTCCATAGAATCCTCTAGTCCTGGTAGGACTGCTCAAGTTTGTATGAACAATCTCCAACTTATTTGCAAATGTAAACTTCTTACTGGGAAAAGAACTTCTCTTCTATTTAGCCATCACACATTCCTTGCAAATCATGTTAGTAGGCTTCATAATTTTAGGCAAATCTCTTATTGCAAGTGTAGTACTCACTTTCACAATGTTATCAAAATTTATATGACAAAACCTTATCTACCATAACCAACTATCATCAATCTTAGTAATCAAACATGTCATCTTAGTAGGATTCAACTGAAATACATTACCTCTTGTTCTAGATCCAGTGCCAATTAAATTTCCATCTTTATCTTTTATCACACAATTTTTCTCAGTAAACCAAACCTAATATCCCTTATCAACTAACTATCCAACACTTAAAAGATTATGTTTCAAACCACCCACAAAGTAAACATCATCAATATTAGTCTGTTCATCAAGAGTAATAGATCCTATCGCTTTAATCAAACAAGGTGCATTGTTTCCAAGTCTAACTACTCCTCCATCATAATTGTTAAACTTTATGAAATTTTTCATGTCTCTAGTCATATGATGTGAACAACCACTATCTATAATCCAATTAGCTTTATTTTCAACTTGAGAAACTAGGGCTTTTTCTTCCTTAACATCTGTTCCAAGATTTTCTTCTTTAATTCCTACAAATCCTATGTCATTATTGTTCTTAGTATCACTTTCACTTAGGGTTCTTTCTATACTAGCTTCAAGTTCTTCATCATTTGCATAATAACATTCCTTAGATCTTCTAGGCTTAAAGTTGTTTTTGTACTTTTTAACTCTCTTAGGACATTTAGATTCAAAATGACCATATTCTTGACAAGTCCAACATTTAAAAATTTTCTTACCGTCTGGTTCTCTCTTCACAAGAAAGGTAATACCTTCTTCAATCTTCCTATTTTCTTTATTTCTAGATCTACTACTACCAGCATAATCTCCACTCACACTGATGCTTCTTGATAAAGTAGGGCGAATACTAAGAGCACTAAATGCTGTCTCCATTCCAGGCAAGTCTCCTGATAACCTCAAGTTCATTTCTGTTGCTTCCAATCTTCCAAGAAGAGTCTCTCTTGTAAACTTTCAAGTACAAGGTATAACTTTTTCATTCATCTATATTGTCTACTTATATACAGGAGTCAATGTCCTCAGAATTTTCCATATTACTTCATTCTCTATCTTTGTTCCTCCACAAGATTTTATGCCTACAACAATTTCTGACATTCTACCAATATAGCTTCTAACAGATTCATCTTCCATCTTTCTTATATCTTCAAATGCACATATCCAATTATGTAATCTAACTTTATTTTCATGTTCATCACCTTCAAAAGTAGATTATAAAGCTTTCCAAATTTTATGAGATGTTTTCAAACATTTTACCTGATTGTACTCATTCTCCAAAAGGAGTGTCAAAAATGCTTCTCTGGCAAGTATGTTACACATAAATAGATCTCTCTCATCATTACTACATGCTTCAAGATTATCCTCATGAATGATATTCTTTTCATTCTTTGTAATCAACCAATAACCTGGTCCTAAAAATAGTAGGTGTGCCTTCATCTTTTCTTTCCAGTTGTCAAAATTTACTCCATCAAACTTAGGGCTTTCTTTCCTAAAATTTTCCATGGATCTCCTTAAGCTGCTAAAATTTTATTTCAAGGACCTGCTACTCTAATACTAATTGTTAAAATGTAAAGTCCACCAAGATAACTAAGAGGGGGGGGGAATCAATTATCTGATAATTATAACTTTTATCAACTTCAATAGATTTCAACCATGTAAGCAATATAATAACCAACCATAGAAAGATATTCATACAAAATAACAAAATGACACAAGATATGTTGACTAGGGAACCTCTTGATCAGAGAGTAAACCCCGGTGGGAATGATGCCCAAAAAATATGCACTAATATGAATATTATTTGTGAAAGGATGGACTTTCTTAGGAGTCTTATGAAATACATTCAGTACATATGAATCCTGGTTAGGAGATTTTGAATCCGTGCTAAAAGATTCTAACCCTCTTCAGAGTTATGGAAGACAGAAGGACCCACTACCCAAATAGCTTCAATAGAAAGATCACTGAACACACTGTCCAATTGATCTCTAGATTATTCAACATAATAATATCAAATTATTACTAATCTCAATAATATGTTACCTCTTCTCTGACTGTGCCAAACTACACTCACTGCTACACTAGATCTCAATTTCAGATCTCTGTACCTCCATGTCTTCCTTCATAAATTCTCTTTCACAACTTCATTCACTTCCTCATAACTTATCTCAACCATATTACAAAAAGGAAAAACATTCCTTCCTTTATACCACACTCAAATAATTACAAATGAGTCAGCATCCTATTACAAAATAAAAATTTCCACATGCTACATCAAAATTACACAAAACTTTTAGCTTCCAATTACAATAATTATTTAGTCATGCGAGCTCAGATCTTGCGCTATCATCCATGTCAATATCAACATGTCTTCAACTTCCCTTTAACTACACAAAACTAGATTCCATCTTGATTAGGAGATATAATCTGATTTCCACAAACCGCTACTCAAGAATGCTGCATGAATACTGCTTCCACCAAAATGCTCATAACTTCCATGAATAAATGTGTAATGCCCAAAAATTTAAACACTAGATTAGACATCACACAACCTATTTAATCTACTCTACCATAGTAAATAGCATCAATTTTTTTTATACAAGGACATGCTACATATATCAGACAATATAGTATGGTTTCTCTTGTTAAAACATTTAGCTAGAATCCAACATGATAACACATCTAGCTAGAACAATAAACTTTATACAATGTTTATAGAAAGAACATAACTTGCAATTGCATACCTAAGACTCTCCATGTTCCTTATTTTTTTTTCTCTTCTGAATCACTTGTGCCTGCATACAAGACTACAAGACTAGGTGCATAATATGAGATCCGTTAAAAGTTAGATACATGACCATGAAGATAATGTCCTCATCAATATGATAAATAAAGAAAGAAAGTAGTAGTTACATCATAGCAATGACAGACAAGAGGAATGTATGTGTATCATCTTAAAATGGAAGCACTTCCATGTTAAGAGCATTAAGTTCTCCGAGTAAGTGGTTTAGGGTCATGACTGGCATCTTTGCATTCTCCCTTGTCTTCCACTTCTTCTCCACACTTGATTTCTTCATTCTAGGTGAAATTAGGGTTAAGGTCTTAAGGACTTTCTTGATTTTCTATCTTCCATGGCTCCATTTTCTAGGTAGGATTCAGTAATGAGGCCTCCTAGTCCTTCATCATATCATTTCAAGGATTTTATGTTTGTTCCTAACATTGGATCCTATTCAGATAACAATTTCTAAGTTTCTAGCATCTTTGGGATCTCTGTTGTAGAATCTGGAAAAGTTAGGGTTTGAGGTCAAAGTCAACCTCAACCCTAACTAGGTCAAGAATGACCTCGACCTTGACCTCCTCTTGCTAGGATTTCAAATTTTCATCTCCCGCTAATTTGGCTTTTAGGATTATTAATTTCTTGCCTTCGGGTCGGCTGTTTCGGGCTCCAAAATGGTAAATCCTTTAATTGCATTTAATCTAGGTATATTTTCTAAAGGTGAGGACCTAATTGGGATTTAGTTCTCCAAGGTGGCCCATCTAGAGGAGTGTGCCCTAGATCACTATAAAAGGAGGCCTTCCTCTCTCATTTTCACATCACTCCATCATCAAGTTTTGCAATCAAGCATCTCTCAAGCTCTCAAGTTCTCAAGGTGTTCAAGTGAAAGCATTCCATTCAAGAATTCAAGTCTTCTTCTCCATCCAAGTTCTCCATTGAAGATCAAGGATTCAAGCATTCAAGCTATTGAAGGGATTTGGCTCAAGCATTCAAGATCTATCATTCAAACCCTAGATCTAGCCACCATGGTGGTGTGATCTTCCTTCAAGATCCTTTGTTCATCTTCAAGATCCATATCATTGTTTCCTCGAGATGGATTTCAAGCATACAATCATGGAGGTTTGATAATGTTATGTTCAAGCTTTCATATTAATATATTTGATTACATTCCAAATACATTAGCATATCTATTGAATTGCATAGCTTCATTGTTAGATTCATTTCTACTACTTTCTAGCATTCTCCTATTTCAATTTCAATATTAAGGTGGATTCCAAACTGGGGTTTGACCAAGGCAAAGCCCCCAAACAAACAAAAAACCATTTTTCTTGCAGGTATAGGTGCAAGATTTTGGATCTGAGAGAGAATTCGGATACCCTTTTCGGCTATCTTTCAGGATCTATGAACAGAATGAGAATCAGACTTCAAATAAATAATGTGATCTTTGACCTTTTAAAAGGTCAAAGTCGACCTATGTGAATTCAGAGAAAAGATTTCTGGGTTTTGTCCACCTTGACATTTCCAATCCAAAAGAGGTGACAGAATCTTTAGAAAGTTCATACAGAAGCTAGAATTCAGCATTTTCTAGATCTACCCTAATTCAAGGTTAGTATTTGCACTTCAATTATTTCAATTTCAAGTATAACTCAATTTCAACCTAGGGGAAACATCAGATTTGTTCTTTCTTCCATATTAACCATAAATTGATTCGATTGTGTATTAACCTCAAGGTTGATCAAATTGGATCTTCTTGTGGGGAATTTGGATTTAAGAATTGATCTCATATTTTCCCCCTAAAACATTTGAATGAGGTTGAATACATTTTAACACTATTCATTTTGGTGAACCCGACTAGCTTACTCTCTTTCTTTTTGGTGTTAGATTTACATTTTGTGTGCTCTTGCATCTATACTTCAAAAATACAAAAAAAATTATATATATTTGATAAAATACAAAAACATATTTCTTGCATTTTTATTTATCATGAAGATTGTTAAGATGTTTTGGTGCATGATCATGTTTGTTATTACTTTTCTTTTAGCGTCTCTTTATAATGCATATGATTTTTATAAGGGTATTATTCATTTCATAACATTAATGACCCTTCACTTTTCTCTTTCTTATGCTTTTGTGAAGTTGACTGATACTAGTCTACCTACATTTAAAACTTTTCTTAGGGATTTATGTGGTAGCCTTATTCATCTTTTGGATTATGTGAAGAATTTGGTAGATGATACACCATCTCCTAATCTTCCTAATCTTCATCCTACTCCTATTAATCCTACTCTTCATCCTACTCTTCCTATTCCGATACCTGATTCTCCATCTATTAATCCTCACTCTTCCTGTACTTATGATGGGATTCAAGCTATAGTGCAGGATGCGAATGTGCAAGATTTCTTTGATTTACCTCTTTCTCTTGTTTAGGATGATATTCAAGGACAAGATAAAGAAATTTCTTCCAAACCTATTATCCCACCTTATACAACCTTTACTCATGAACATGATAAACACTCACCTCCTGTAGAAGCTTTGCATGATATGTACACTACTAGATATAATATGGTGACTAAACAAGGCTATAACGGTTTAGGGTTAGGAGTTAATGAGCATGGTATTAAGTTTCCCCTTAACATACCTCCTAAATTGGATATGAGTGGTATTGGAACTTCTAAATCTCACATCAAGTTAAGTGGTTTGGATCTTTGTCCTCCCCTTAATACTCATCTCTCTACACCTCGAATGGATAATCCTAACACTCGTTAAGAAAATGCTAAAATGGTATATGTGGAGCTAATGAATTCTAAGAAAGAAAGATTTAGACCTATACCTATTGATGCTTTGTAAAAATTTAAATGTCCTTTCCACTATCGTAATACTCATTTTCTTGCCGATTGTAACAACTTCAAATTATATGTTAGGGATAGGGCTTTGTGCAGTATTATACCTTTTTCTCATGCAGTCTTACAACTTCTTCATAATTTTGATATAGGGGATTCCCCTCCATTAGAGCTAGAGTAAATGTTCCTATCCTCTTGTCTCATGACTGGAGGGCAAGAGGCATAATTTTTCTCTAGTCTTTTAGGATCCATTAGGTCTTTTTATTAAGATTTAATTGGTATTCTTTATGTTTCCATCTTCCATAATCTTGTATGATGTTTTTATCCATTCCTAGGAATTATATTTTCTTCTTAGGAAATATTTTCTAGGACATGTGTTTTGTAAAAATATCCCTTGTCTTTTATCCTTGGGGGGCAAGGTTCTTCCTTCTTTCTCTTTGTCTAGGGGAACTACTTTCCTTAGCTTAGTGGTATTTGCTTATATTACAATATTATTTCATCATAGTGATAGAGATGTTGATTATGGATAACCTTTTTATATAGAAGTCATTGTCCTAGGTCATCACTTCTTCTTTATGTTTCAAATTATGTTTGATATAAACTTTCACCCTTGCTTGGTGTTGAAGTTGTTTTCCCTCATTCCAAAGATTCCTCTTTCTCTTCTTCACAGGGGGCTTGATGATTGAATCTTTGTTCCCACCTTTTGAAAAATGATATTTTATCTACACACACTCTTCTTTGGTGAGGGTCTTGGTGATAAGACCTTTTTCATTGAGGATCCTTTTCCATAAAGTGACATATCCTTTTCATGATTATCTATACTCTTGGATGTAGGGGTCAATATCTCTCACTAAGGATATACTATACATTGTTGTAAATAAGATATCTCCTTGTTTTGTGAAGTAGGTATCCTCTATCATCTTTGTTCCTACACTTGGAAGGAAAGGATGCTTTATCCTTCCTTCTTGTCTTCAAGTATTCCCACATGAAGTCACAAATACGGATTGTGAGTTTGGTAGAAGTACTTTAGCCTTGACGGCTTGGTATGATTTTCTATCTTATTTAAATCTATGCATTGTTCTTTCATATGGTATTCTCTTCTTTTCTAGGGATTCACATCTTCCTTGGTTAAGCAGTATCTATCTACTATGTGATATCCAATCCTACATGAAAATTATGGTTTGCATTTGAGGGCCTATGTCCTTTATAAAAATCTTATTTTGTTGTTTGACATTGGGTTTCCATGGTTGATACATCTCTCACCTTGGAAACTAAATAGTGTGCTATCCC
Source organism: Chamaecyparis obtusa (assembly GCA_027943335.1). NCBI lineage: Eukaryota > Viridiplantae > Streptophyta > Pinopsida > Cupressales > Cupressaceae > Chamaecyparis > Chamaecyparis obtusa. The sequence goes on from BSBK01004467.1 coordinate 2,044,525, forward strand.
TCATTAAGGGTTACTTCCTTTTCACTTCTTGCATGATATCTTTTTACATTCATCCCTTCCATGGCCTCATAGGAGCTGTGACCTTCTTGGCTTGGACTGGGTGTTGTCTATAGATATTGTCTTGATGCTGACGAAGGCTTTATCCTTGTTCTTTCTTTCCTTAACATGACAAAATAGTATGTTTTTTCCATATTAAGGAGGGGGGCATACATAGGGCCTCCCTTGTACTATAGTTTTTTTATTTTTATATGCTAAATCTTGGAAGGTAACACACATAAGTTGCTAAATCCTGAAAAGATACGCACCTATATGCTAAATCTTCCAAAGGTAATGTACATAAGTTGTTAAATCCTGAGGAGACATGAATTTCATATTCATAGTGATACAAGAAGGTGGATCTATGGGTATTCCAGAAGCCATCAGAAGATGCATTACAATTGCAAGCATAGTTTATGGGTGAGCCTATTGGGCTCTCCCTCCAAGGTGATTCATGGTAAGTAGGCATCTTACTGGGTGAGGTAATCACTTTCTCCTTTCTCTCTTTTCACTTTCATGCTAGTAGGATAGGATCATGAAGCTATGTTGTCTATAGTGTTTCTCTTGTCTTTCTTATGTAATAATTTATGCTTTTATGATAGCTTTCCAAATATGATATTGGTATGAGAAATATTTCTTAGCAAGGTTTTGTATACTAATTGATTTGGGTTGTTTAGTACTAACCCTTGTTCTTTTGTATACTCTCATGTATGTATGTTGAGTTAGAATCCTTGGTCTAGGGGCTTGTGTCTTCAGCTAAGTGTTATTTTATCTCATTTTGAATCCACTAGGATCTCTTCTCTTTTCTCCTTTACCAAGAGTTTGCATTGAATCCATACTCTTGCTAAAGTGGGGCCTTAATGTATCATCTTAAAATGTAAGAACTTCCATGTTAAGAAAATTTAGCCCTCTGAGTAAGTGGTTTAGGGTCATGACTAGCATCTTTGCATTCTCCCTTGTCTTCCACTTCTTCTCCGCACTTGATTTATTCATTCTAGGTGAAATTAGGGTTAAGGTCTTAAGGAATTTCCTAATTTTCTCTCTTCCATGGCTCCATTTTCTAGGTAGGATTTAGTAATGAGGCCTCCTAGTCCTTCATCATATCATTCCAAGGATTTTCTATCTATTCCTGACATTGGGTCCTATTCAGACATCAATTTCTAAGTTTCTAGCATCTTTGGGATCTCTGTTGCAGAATCTGGCAAAGTTAGGGTCTGAGGTCAAAGTTGACCTTGACCTTGACTAGGTTAGGGTCAACCTCCACCTTAACCTCCTCCCATCAGGATTTCAAATTTTCATCTCCCGCTAATTTGGCTTTCAGGATTATTAATTTCCAACCTCTGGGTCGGCTATTTCGGGCTCCGAAATGGTAAATCCTTTAATTGCATTTAATCTAGGTATATTTTCTAAAGGTGAGGACCTAATTGGAATTTAATTCTCTAAGGTGGCCCATCTAGAGGAGTGTGCCCTAGATCACTATAAAAGGAGGCCTTCCTCTCTCATTTTCACATCACTCCATCATAAAGTTTTGCAATCAAGAATCTCTCAAGCTCTCAAGTTCTCAAGGTGTTCAAGTGCAAGTATTCCATTCAAGCATTCAAGTCTTCTTCTCCATCCAAGTTCTCCATTGAAGATCAAGGATTCAAGCATTCAAGCTATTGAAGGGATTTGGCTCAAGCATTCAAGATCTATCTTTCAAACCCTAGATCTAGCCACCATGGTGGTGTGATCTTCCTTCAAGATCCTTTGTTCATCTTCAAGATCCATATCATTGTTTCCTCGAGGTGGATTTCAAGCATACAATCATGGAGGTTTGATAATGTTATGTTCAAGCTTTCATATTAATATATTTGATTACATTCCAAATACATTAGCATATATATTGAATTGCATAGCTTCATTGTTAGATTCATTTCTACTACTTGCTAGCATTCTCCTATTTCAATTTCAATATTAAGGTTGATTCCAAACCAGGGTTTGACAAAGGCAAACCCCCCAAACAAACAAAAAAACCATTTTTCTTGTAGGTATAGGTGCAAATTTCAGATCTGAGAGTGGATTTGGATACCCTTTTCGGCTATCTTTCAGGATCTGTAAATAGAATCAGAATCAAACTTCAAATAAATAATGTGGTCTTTGACCTTTTAAAAGGTCAAGGTCGATCTATGTGAATTCAGAGAAAAGATTTCTAGGTTTTTTCCACCTTGACATTTCTAGTCTAGAATAGGTGACAAAATCTTCAGAAAGTTCATATAGAAGCCAGAATTCAACATTTTCCAGATCTTCCCTAATTCAAGGTTAGTATTTGCATTTCAATTATTTCAATTTCAAGTATAACTCAATTTCAACCTAGGGGAAACATCAGATTTGTTCTTTCTTCCATATTAACCATAAATTGATTCAATTTTGTATTAACCTCAAGGTTGATCAAATCGGATCTCCTTGTGGGGTATTTGGATTTAAGAATAGATCTCATATTTTCCCCCTAAAACATTTGAATGAGGTTGAATACATTTTAACCTTATTCAGTATGAGCCATGAAGAAAGAGAAATCCAATATTTTTTTAAAATTCTTGAAGGACAATTTACCAAAGTCTTTTCAAGGAATCTATTAAATAGATATCTAATAGTTACACTCTCATTAAGAAATTTTTCTTTGAAGATACTCCCTAAGATTCTTACCAAATACCATAAACTATCATTTCAAACAAATTTCCTAAAGAGATGTATGATTAGCATTAGAGGTATTCCTTGGGAAATAACTAATATAGGGCTTACTCTCCTCCCATCCAAACGGCATCATGAGAACTATGAGGTCCTAGCCAACCCCCAAGCAAGTAAAAGTTTTTTTTTGTACCATTATGATCAACGGAGCACTTCCTTTCAATGTCATAAGTCATCTGATATATTATTCCTTAAGGATCCTAGCAACTCTAACAACTTAATCCAAGTCATCATTGTATTAAGATTTTCTATAATGTTTATACAAACACTTCAGAATAAAAGTCCTTAGTTTAACCATGTTGTAACCTGATACCACACAATATAAAAAAAAACATAGAGATATTGTTTGATTGAAGTAAAGAGAGGTCCTTAATCAATATTTATTGATATATATTTTTTTTCAAAACAATAGCTACTAATCATATTATAAGAGTAAGAATTGTTAACTCTATGACAATGTCACTAAGAAAATATTAACTTGGCCTATAATAATTATTATAATAGAATGTACAAAATTTACACAAGGTCCCCGATATTGGTTAGATAATTATACTCAGAAAGTGATAATCCATGAACCTTCAAAAACTAGGGCTACATAATTATCCCACCAAATGGTTCAATCCCATGTGGTCCTAAAATTTACATATGGTCTTAAATGTTTAGCAGTTAAGACCTAAACTTAAGAAGATGGTAATGTCTAAAATTTCCTCAAATAGATAGCATATATATATCCTATAAACAAATTCATTCACACGTACTTACAATCTATATTATAATAAAATTCCCCACTACACTCTCTATACAATTTATAACAACTCAAATGCTATCATTGATTTGATAAAATGCATACTTGTGAATACAATTGCATAACTCACAAAGATAGTCACTTAGATAATGTATTAATTATGAATGACAATACTACCCATAAAATTTCTAACTATACAACTTGACTTATTGACTGTATAAATGATGGGTTTTGAGAATAATTATCCACACTATGAGATCTATACTTTGCAATGAAATGTCAACTTGTTGAATCTTAATAATTAAATAAAACTTGAAACAAAACTATATATTTTAACACTTGATCTATACTAGAATCAATGTTATGCTTGACATGCACTATTTGAAAATTATTCCAATTCAATACCAATAAAAGAAATCTTTTTAAAACATATTATTTTGTTAGTGACACACAGGGGAGTGGGTAGCCAAAAAAGTAAATTCTATATTAATATGAAATCAAAAATAAAGGTAAATGCTATATTGATATGAAATCAATATCTGAATCTGTTTCAGATTTCTTCTACAAAGAATATGGTCTTTTGTTTTAAGGGAAAATCTAAGAATAACGTAAAAGGTGTCTAGGGTTTAAGATAAAGCTAATAATTGCATTTGACAATTTGAACTGTTATGTAATAGCAAGTATTCTTTTATCATACATAACATTTCAATGTAATTTCTCATTAATTCTAATAAACGTTCAACAAAATCAACTCTATTTGACATGATTTAAAGAAAAACTTATCTAAAACTCTTTAACTGGAAATGGATGTGTTAGTATACTAACACTAAAATTAACCCAACTTGGTATTTATATTTAAAGGAGCGTGAAATACTTACAGTGGGAAAGAAAATAAAAATTACTAGTGGAAGACAAATTCAACAAGTAAGTTTTTTGGAAGAACTTACCCAAAATACATAGTATGGATGCGAAGCCAAGTTTCTTGCTCTCTGGTGAATCTAGTTGAGCCACTTTTGAAAGGATAAATAGGGATTATGATCTTTTATTCCCAAAGAATACTCTTGAGGTCTCCTAACACATTTTAAGAATCTATTGCCTAGTGCCAGTGCCAAACAGGTCCCCAATGCCATCGCAGCTTCCCCGATATCCTCCCTTGCAGAAAATAGAAGGGAGACATCCCGTGGCACATATTATAGGAAATAGCTAAACAATGGTCTAAATGTCATGTCTACCAAGGGAATCGCTCCATCTATTTTTCAATCAAACACTTCTTGTTTATTGCAAGGTTTGGTTGGCTGGATAGCCGCTACCCCCATCATGGCTACCCGCCCCACATACTCCTTTTTCTGCCAGCCACAATGCCTCAAAGAGATGTCATCTTCTGGAGTGTAATGGCTATAGATTTTCTTTTTTTGAAGTTTCATCAATAAACTTAAAGAAGATTATATATATATATATATATATATATATATATATATATATATATATATATATATATATATATATATATATATATATATATATATATATATATATATATATATATATATATAAGCCGCTATAAAGGCATCATAATGCCTGGTGCTAGGTCATCATTCCACTCGGCTGCGCCCCTCATCAAATGAGGATGTAAAATCCCCCTGTGCAGCTCAATATTCACCTCATGCTACCATCCTCCCAGAAAATCCCAGCGTAATCATCCCCATGTGGACTATCGAACCCCCTCTCATAGCGATTACCTCTGCTAAAGCATGCCTGACAATCTAGAAACCATCCCTAAAATTTTGCAGCAGCTGTAAGGTTTGCCAACTGGAAGAGAAGACCATCCTCCAGTCTCCCGTACATCTCATCCCATGTGCTTCGTATCTACCAATTTTAGAAAATGTCGCATGGTGAATTATTGTCCTTCCCCGATCTGACCCCCTCCCCCATGGATCGAGTCATAGAAAAGACCTTAGGTTCATATCAGGTTGTACAGTGGGCACTTAGCACATTTTTTGAAAAGCTTCCAGTCTTTTAGTCAAAATGATGGTTAAGATTACCATGTCTCTTCAATATCGGCCATTAATTCTACGTAATATCTTAAATCCCTTCAAGGATGCCCATGCTTTCAAACCCTTTTGATTGGTAGCCCTCCAACATTAAAAGTATTGTCTTCCATTCCATATGAAGTGTGCTTAGGAATGTTCTCAGTGGGTAAACCTTTTTTTTTTTCATTTTGTATGACCCGTAGTTATGATTAAGTACGCAGTACTCAGAAATTAGCTAAAAGAATCATATCTTAGATAGTATATTCAATTAATTTGTACCTACGGAAGGGTCAATCCATTGATCACCTAAAATTTAATAGGATTCTTACAGTTAAATGTACATATCTAAATTTTAGACTCATTTAAATGTCTCCATTATATGATTATATGTTCAACATTAATCAATCATATTTATTGCAAGTAAATAAATATCCTCTCCTTTGAAGTTATGTATCCAATATATGTATACTAAATCTAAGCTATATCCTATAAATTCATCATTTCAAAAAAAGATAAGTCAACTAATCATATATGTCGTTAAATCAATCTATATCTTAAAAAAATAAGCTTATCATGATTAGAAGCATATTTTTACAAGGTAACATCTCATTGCCATTTTCTTAATGGGTGTATATATAGGCATATATAGCTCAAACCTTATATTTGTATATAAAATAACTTATAATTAAATATGTTTATTTTATCATATGTACAAATATCATATATATGGAATCATTGCTCATTTATTCTCTGCTTAGTTATTCTAGGTTGATATGGCATCATGTTAATCTTTGAGATGACTCTCTAAGGTTTATAAAAATATTAACTCATTAACCTCCTAAGAAAACATAAACAATGAATAGAATTTCTAGATAAATAATAATCTGTACCTTTCCTGATGGATCCACATCTCTTGTTTAAAGCCTTGTATATCATGACCCATAAAACTTGAATATTATTTCCACCCTCTTGATCACTCCAGTCCATGGTTGAATCACACTCACTCAAAGTAGTTAGTGGATATACTAAGCATAAATGAAAACACATCAATTTATTCATACTCATCATATCATAAAATAACCAAATCATTTTAACCATAATTTATGGAAGAACACTTTTCTTTTGTCTTTTTAATCATAAAATTTATTTAACTCTTGTTTGAGTTTTATTGCTTGCAGGTACCTTTGTTTAAAATCTCAAAATTGATTTGCCCAAACTAGAAGTAATCTTCCCACCATTAGACTAAATTAGAATATGGAGAACAAAAGGTATAAGCTATGGATAAAGTGAATGGCAATAAATTTATATAATAGTCCTTATTGAAATCGAGATGATGACTCAAGTTTGATAGTATTACTAACGTGCAATTTTAATTATACTAAAAATATGACAGCTATCCTCTGTAGCATATCTAGAAGCTTATTTACATTATTTCTATTAAACCTTCATGCTACTAAATGTAGTTCTTTAGTTGATAAATCAATTAAAATGCACTAAAATATTACGAAGATGTTGCATCAATGAAAAATTAAGAGTACACAAACTTGTAAAAGTTAAAATTAAACTATTTAACCTGTGCAATGCAACCTTAATTAAGAAATAAACATAAACCAATTCATCTCTAGGTTGGGCATCACATCCTCCCACCCTAATAAACTTCCTCCTGGAAGTTAGTAAAGAGGTAACCTCCTACGCTAGAGCATGTCTATAGGGAGAAATGATCAAACTTATCCCCTGGCATACAGTATGTAAATTACAATGTTATCATCTAGCATGTCATTATAAAATAAGTACTCATAAGGTAATTTTCCATGATAAAAGAGTGACACAACATTTTTTTATATGTTTTCATATGTATGATGTATGAAATTGAAATCATCATAAATAATGTAACTTCATATTTTATACAATATAAGACAATAGTTGCACTAAAAATGGTTTCATTCACATTCATTATGTTCTCTTCTTCTTCTTTCATTTTATTTTCCTCAAACAACGCACTCTATATCCAAATGTCATAAAACTTTAAGAATACTACTTGACATAAAATTTGTCATTAACAAAAGGATACACATCCATCACATCAAACTCATCATATTTAAAAGTGTCCAATTAACCTTTTGCTTAATTATTATTCTCTATTAATTAGTTTCTCACATGTATATATCCTAAGGAAACATAGCAATCATACAAATAACCACAATGAATCTCACTTGAATCTCAACAAAAGACTCACACAAAATGGGATGAGGATTCCTAGTGTCCAAAATTCTCCTCCGAGAATCCATATCACATAAATAACTATCATTAGGTCCTCCCTGAGGTACCTAGAAAAATATCATATGATCTAGGGGAAATGGATGGTAACCGTCCCATACCAGTCTCATTTACCCCTACATAGAAATTTCCCAGGCCATCTACTCCCCCCATACAACCTGCAAGAGACCCCTCATGAGTATGACAGTTACATATGTCACATCACAACACACAAGCTAGTAGTAGAAAACATTCATTAAAGCCTCAAAACTAGAAAAGTTTAAGTTTAAATCAAATAAAAAATGATAAGATACAAATGTTAAAAAACAAAAATTTAATGGTGGCCATAAGGAAATAATTCAAAAATGTTAAATGATAAATCATAATAACAAGTCCTCGAGGCAAAAGGGACAATTTTGTAAAGCATTTAATCATTAACTTAAATAAATTCAAGACTGCTAGCTCCAACAATCAAAGATCAAATAATTAATCAGAATATAAGCTTTCACAACACAATCACTTTGTGACTCCAATCAAGTCACCTAAGGGGGAGGAGGGGAATAAGGTGGTCTCAACCATTCTAAGCTCATAAATAAATCTCAATATCATCATATCCAAGTCTCACACAACCTGAGACAATCATATAGTAAATGTATCATCAATGATAGCTCTTCTCATTGTTCAAGGGCACACTTAGGTCCATCCTCACCCATGGGTACACATATCAAGGAATAGGTTTGCACTATGAACCAACAAATGTGGCTCTACATGTGGGGGAGTCAATAGGGACTAACATCCACCAAAGTCTTACACTCAATGGAGGCCCTCAATCTCCCAACATGGCATGCATCTCATATAGAAGAAATAATCTACTATGGAGCTATGACCAATACAATATTTGATTGTAAGACTCCAATGTGGTCCTCTATCTCTCAACCCCTAATTACATGGTTTACCTCACACATAGCCTACGCTACAGGGCTACTACCAACATAACATAATACAAGACATGACAAGTGGTATTCATTTACAACACTTCACCATCACACCACGTTACAATAGCACATTCATAACTTTTGTTAGATATACACAACTTTCACAAAGGGCATGTTGAACCTACAACTGACTTACAACTGATTGGAGAAAGGAGAGATTTGTTGAATCAGTGATAGAAGATCACAAGAAAAGAGGTTGTATAGATATACAATATGTTAAATCAGTATTATGTTGTCATTGATGTCAACTAGTTTCATATTAGTTTGACAAGTACTTATCTTGTAAGTTATCATACCAAGACATCTGAAGAATGGTGGAAGATGGTCACAGTAGATGAGGATAAGGAATGCATTGGATAACTTATTGATGAGTCTTTGATCTCATTATATTGACTTTAGTATGCTGTATTCATCTATTATGGAGAACAAAACTGAAAGACACAAAGCAATGTTTGTCGATAAAATAGAACAACTTAATGTTTATTGAGAATCTTAGTGTAAACACCAAAGACAGTATACACCGATGTAGTGTGTTGTATACCAAGAACAAGTTCAATCGATGAAGGTTTACTAATGCATTTCTTTGTTAATCGAGGAGAATAGAAAAGTATTTAATGGTATTATTGGCTAAACTATTTGATGACAAAGTTGATGAGTTGGAATTGTATGATTTTGAGGTGAAGAGTCAAAGTTTGTTACAAGGATCTACGGCTAACAAAATTCAAGAAAGATTTGACTGAGGAGATTTGAATGTGTTATTGACACATTAGCTAAGGAAGTTTAAGCGGTAAAATCAATGGATATGCTTACGCGGAAAAATCTGATGGATGAAACTAAAATGGCTTACATGTCTATTTAAGGGAATGAAAAAATTACATTGAAAGATATACAAAAGAAGGAGATACTGTAGGAGTAGAGTCTGAACCAGTATTCATGCATTTTTGATCATACAAGTTATTGAACCAAGCTGTAGAATAAGAACTGAGCTACACAAAGGAACAACCAAGCTGTACAGAGAAATTACCGAGTGATTGTAAGTGATATTAATGTTAAGATCTAAAGTGATATATTGGTCAGAAGTATTTGTGAGAGAAAAACATTGATATGTAATCTGCAAATTGGTTGTACTAAGGCAGATCAACTTACTATTACTTTCTAATAATTGTAACCAGTGTAAATATTTTAACCGAGTGGACTTTTAAGTCTTATTTGTGTTTCATTCTAACAAGTGAAACATTGTTATCCTATAAACCCACACAGTGAGTGCCATGGTGGTTGAAAGATGACTTCTAGTGTAAAATCCTCTAACAAGGTCACACCTGACAATGTGCATTGTAACCTTTAATAGGGTTGGGTCTTCACCGACCTCACTTTAGAAGAATGAAAATTTTGGGTTGCCAGTTCCCAGGTGGTTTTTCCCTTAACAGGGTTTCCATGTTAAATTATTGTGTTATGTGTTGATTATGATATCTGTTTGCTATCATACTTTATATTTTAGCTATTTGGTTTAATCGATAATTATGAAGAGCTTTAACTGAAGATCAATAAAAACACTGACAGTGAAATATATATTTGATTATCAACTGATAGAAATTTGAGAGAAACAGTATTTTGGATTACTCATTTTGTATTGGGACTTGGATAACTAATTCACCCCCCTCTTAGTTATTCTAACAATTGGTATCAAAGCTGTTTGGTTGCTGGGAATAGAGTTTTAAGGACTTGAGCATAAAGATCTCAAAATGAGTAAGAGGGAAGTGCCTAGACTAAACAAAGAGAACTTCTCAGTATGACAACAAAGAATGAGATTGCATATAGCTAGAATTGGTGGAGATGCACTAGATTTTGTGACAACTAGCTAGAGGGAACCGACTGGTCCTCTGACTGTGCAACAACTATAAGATAAGCATGATCACAACATAGCAATGATGGAACTTGTTGCTACTTGTATCGAAATTGAATTTGAAGAAATAAAAGGATTGACTACTGCTAAGGAAATGTGGGATAGATTAGCACAAGTATACAGTGGTAACACATCTGTCAAAAGAGCAAGAGCAAAAAGCTTGAGAGGAAAATTTGATGAGATGAGAATGAAAGAAGGAGAAAATATTGTTGAATATTCTAATAGAATAAAAGAGGTAGTTTATGCAATAAGAGCATCTGATGGAACTATTGAGGAAGATACTATAATCAAAAAAATCCTCAAAACCTTGCTACCTGTCTATGCAATCAGAGTATTGGCAATTCATGACAACCGAGACACATCCAATCTTACACTTGATACCTTGATTAGTAAGCTTACTACTTTTGAGTTGAACAACTATGATAATAGTGTTGTACCTTCTATTGAGTCTTCTTTCATGTCTTCTCTGAAGATTAGCAAATCTAGCAAGAAAAATAAGAACAATGATAGTGAAAGTGATACTGATGAAGAACTTAATGAGCTTGAAGCACTAATGGCCAGAAAGTTGTCGAAAGGGAAAGGAAGATATAGAGGTAAGTTACCCTTGGCATGTTTTAACTATAAAGAAGTTGGTCATATTGTTGCTAGATGTCCTCAGAAGAAAAATGATGATGATGGACCGAGAGATAGATCTGAAGGAAGTTATGGGAGGAGAGTTAACAAAAGCTACCGACACAGTAATAGAAATGACTGAAAGGACAAAGGTAAAAAGGCATGTTATATAGTTGAAGATACTAACTCTAAGTCTGATTCTGATGATGAAGAGGTAGTGTTTGTTGCAATGAAGGAAGATTCAGAAGAAGATGAAATACAAGGAGAATCAGCCCTGATCTCAAGGATAAGCAAGAATGAAACATGGATCATTGACAGTGGTTGCACACATCATATGACAGGTGATGTAGATAAGTTTGATGACTTAGTTGAATATAATGGTTGATCTGTAAGAATGGGAAATGATGCCCCATGCACTGTGAAAGGTAAAGGTACCCTTGTAATCAATGATAGAATAAAATGTGAAAATGCTTACTAGGTATATGGACTGAATTATAATCTGTTAAGTGTGGCACAGCTAAACAATTCAGGTCACCGACTGGTGTTTGAAAACAAAAAGGTGAAAATATTTGAAGGAGGAAGACTTGTTGGGACTGGTACTCAAACCAGAGGTAATTTATTTCATCTTGATATTGATAAGTCTTCTTGCTTACTTATGAAGGATGAAGATGCTTGGCTATGGCACAAACGGTTATGTCATGTAAACTTTGATAATATTATCAAAATTAGTAGAAAGAATAGAGTTAGAGGCTTGCCTAACTTAACTAAGCCTAATCATATTATGTGTCATGAATGTCAAAAGGGGAAAATGAAAAATTCTAGCTTTAAGAGTAAGGACTTCTCAACAAAGAAAATTCTTGAGTTGGTTCATACTAACTTATGTGGACCTATGAGAACATAGAGTTACTATGGTGATAGATACTTTATTCTCTTTGTTGATGATTACACTAGACTAATGGCAGTTATATTTTTAAAAGAAAATTTAGAAGCATTCAAAATGTTCAAGTGGTATAAGGCTAAAGTAGAGAAAGAAATTGGAAAGGAAATCAAATGTCTTAGATTAGATAGAGGTGGCAAATTTATATCTGATGAATTTACTAACTTCTATAATGAGCATGGAATTCAAAGACAAGTTTTAGCACCGAGAACACCATAGCAAAATGGCATTGCTGAGAGAAGAAATAGATCAATAATTGATTGTGCTAGAACACTGATGATTCAAAAGAATGTCTCTTAGAAATTCTAGAGAGAAGTTGTAAGCACTGCAGTCTATGTGCTTAACCGAGTACAATTGAAGAAAGACTCCAACCAAACACCCTATGAACTTTGGTTTGGACACAAGCCCAATGTAATTTACTTTAGAATCTTTGGTAGTTAATGTTTTATCCTGAAAGATGATAGGAATGGTAAGTTTGACTCCAAAAGAGATGAAGGAATATTTTTAGGATATTCTACCCAAAGAAAAGCTTACAAATGTCTGAGCAAGGTTACTAACAAGATTTTTGAAAGTGTGAATGTTCATGTTGATGAATATGATGATAAGATCACAAATGAGTAGATGAAGGAACCAAAAGATTACACACAGTTCACTTACTATGAGTTTCCTAAGTTTCAACTGAAGACACCATAGACTATGTCAACCGGTCAACAAATGAGCAATGTACCACAACCAATAGAACTGATAGAACATACCGATGATCAAGAAGGAGCTCCCAAGAAAGAAAATGAACCAGAACAGGATGAACAATAGGATGCACAAGAAAGAAGAGCTAGGATACTGGCAAGATTTTTTAGAAGACACCATCCTAAAGATCAGATTATTGGAAACAAAAATGCTGGAATGCAAACAAGAAGCAAAACAAGACAAGGTACATGCTTAGTTTGTGAATTTGAACCTAAGAATGTAAAAGATGCTTTAGATAATGATGAATGGGTTAAAGCAATGACTGAAGAGATTGAGTAGATAGAAAAGAATAAGACTTGGACCTTAGTACCCTGACCTAAAGATAAAAATGTTATCAGTACTAAATGGATTTTCAAAAACAAGTTGAATGAGAATGGAGAAGTAACCAGAAATAAAGCATGACTTGTATGCAAAGGTTATGTGCAAGAAGAAGGGATAGATTATGGTGAGACATTTACACCTATTGTAAGACTTAAAGGTGTCAGAATGTTACTGGCATATGCTACACATAAGAAATTTAAAGTATACCAAATGGATGTTAAATCAACTTTTTTGAATGGAATACTGGAAGAGGAAGTCTACATTGAACAAATAGAAGGATTTGAAGATCTAGACAATAGAGATATGGTTTGTAGGCTACACAAAGCACTGTATGGATTGAAACAAGCACCCAGAGCTTGGTATGAGAGATTACATACTTACTTGTTAAACATTGGCTTTATCAAAACTAGTGATAATAGTAACTTGTATATGAAAGGTAACACTGATGATACTATTATCATAGCTGAGATATTTGTTGATGATATAATTTTTGGAGGTAGAGATATTGTATGTAAAGCTTTTGCTGATGAGATGCAAAAGGAATTTGAAATGTCAATGTTTGGAGAGATTAAGTTCTTTCTAGAACTATAGGTGATTCAACATAGTGATGGAATCTTCATCACTTAATCAAAGTACATAAAGGAGGTATTGAAGACATTCGGCATGGAAGATGCAAAACTAGTGGGAACACTGATGGCTACTAGATGTAAGTTGACAAAGGAAGATGAGACTATTGAGGTAAATCAAACTCTTTACCGATCCATGATTGGTAAGCTGATGTATGTAGTTCATAGTAGACCGAATATAGCTCATGTTGTTGGTATAGATGCAAGATTCTCTACAAATCCAAAAGAATCACACATGATAGCTACCAAAAGGATATTGAGATATCTTAAGAAGATAGAAGATTATAGTTTATGGTATTCAAGAGATGGAATGTTTGAACTTAAAGTCTACACCGATGCAGACTAGGCTAGGAATGTAAATGATAGGAAAAGTACAACTGGAGGAGCATTTTTCTTTGGAGACAGACTTGTAACCTGGACAAGAAAAAAGAAGAGTTGTATTTCTCAGTCAACTACTGAAGCTGAATATGTTGCTGCTGCAACAAATTGTTCAAACATAGCCTATATCAAGCAAGTGTTGGAAGGAATGAATGAGTTAATTACTGATCCAGTAACTATATATTGTGACAACACAAGTGCTATACACATATCAAAGAATCTGGTAATGCACTAAAAAACAAAGCATATATCAATTAAGTATCATTACTTAAGGGAACAAGTGTAGGAAAAGCAAGTTAAACTGGAGTTTGTTACATCAAAAGAACAACTTGCAGACATTTTCACAAAGCCTCTATTGAAAGATACATTTGAATATTTGAGGAATAGACTCGGGGTTTTTCCCCTATTTATTGGTCACTAAGGTGATCTGGGATGCTACATCAGCACATTATATCCAAAGATCATTCATGTTGATGCTAGCATAGATCGCACTTTGATTTAGTTCAAGGTTGTGATTAAGTTTGAAGAACAGATGGAGATATCAGTATACTAAGATATAATGAAGAAGACTAGACAATAAGGATGTTTTTGTTTTTTTTTCATTTGGCATTGTTGTCAAAGGGAGAGAATAGGAAAATATGAATGAGCGAAAGGGAGAGAATTTTTACTGTAGAGACAAAGGATGATAATACTGAACAGGAAGAGTTAAGGATGAACTATCTAAGGGAGAGTCTATGACAGACAGAGTTGTAGAGTATATGTCATTTGGTATGTGTTTGGTACATTCATATTATTTGAGTTGCCATCAATGCCAAAGGGAGAGATTGTTGAACCTACAACTGATTTACAACTGATCGGAGAAAGGAGAGATTTGTTGAATCAGTGATAGAAGATCACAAGAAAATAGGTTGTATAGATATACAATATGTTAAATCAGTATTATGTTGGCATTGATGTCAACTAGTTTCATATTAGTTTGACAAGTACTTATCTTGTAAGTTATCATACCGAGACATCTGAAGAATGGTGGAAGATGGTCATAGCAGATGAGGATAAGGAATGCATTGGATAACTTATTGATGAGTATTTGATCTCATTATATTGACTTTAGTATGTTGTATTCATCTATTATGGAGAACAAAATTGAAAGACAAAAAGCAGTGTTTGTCGGTAAAATAGAACAACTTAATGTTTACTGAGAATCTTAATGTAAACACCAACGACAGTATACACCAACACAGTGTGTTTTATATTGAGCACAAGTTCAACCGATGAAGGTTTACTGATGCATTTCTTTGTTAACCGAGAAGAACGAAAAAGTATTTAATGGTATTATTAGCTAAACTATTTGATGAAAAAGTTGATGAGCTGGATTCATATGATTTTGAGGTGAAGAGTCAAATTTTGTTAGAATGATATACAGCTAACAAAATTCAAGAAAGATCTAACGGAGGAGATTTGAACATGTTATTGACACATCAACCAAGGAAGTTTAAGTGGGAAAATCAGTGGATATGATTAAGCGGCAAAATCTGATGCATGAAATTAAAATGGCTTACATGTCTATTTAAGGGAATGAAAAAATTACATTGAAAGATATACAAAAGGAGATACTGCAAGAGTAGAGCGTGAACTAACATTCATGCATTTTTGATCATACAGGTTATTGAACTGAGCTGCAGAATAAGAACCAAGCTACACAAAGGAACAACCGAGCTACACAAAGCAATTACTGAGTGATTGTACGTGATATTAATGTTAAGATCCAAAGTGATATATTGGTCAGAAGTATTTGTGAGACAAAAACATTGATCTGTAATCTGCAAATTTTTTGTACTAAGGAAGATCAACTTACTATTACTTTCTAATAATTGTAACCAATGTAAATCTCTTAACCGAGTGGACTTTTAAGTCTTATTTGTGTTTCATTCTAACAAGTGAAACATTTTTATCCTGTAAACCCGCACAGTGAGTGCCATGGTGGTTGAAAGATGAATTCTAGTGTAAAATCCTCTAACAAGGTCACACTTGATAGTGTGCATTGTAACCTTTAACAGGGTTGGATCTTCACCGACCTCACTTCAGAAGAGTGAAAATTTTGGGTTGCCGGTTCCTAGGTGGTTTTTCCCTTAATAGGGTTTCCACATTAAATCATTGTGTTATGTATTGATTATGATATTTGTTTGCTATCATAATTTACATTTTAGCTATTTGGTTTAATCGGTAATTATGAAGAGCTTTAACTGAAGATCGATAAAAACACTGACAGTGAAATATATATTTGATTACCGACTGACAAAAATTTGAGAGAAACAATATTTTGAATTACTCATTTTGTATTGGGACTTGGATAACTGATTCATCCCCCTCGTAGTTATTCTAATAGGGCACACTTAGGTGGTCCTTCCAGGGCATCCACCTCTCCCTTACCCAAGTTGGATGGAATATATATAACCCACTTGGGATACAACACATTTACTGGTCTCAATAATCAGAACTAAATTGTTAAATGCACAACACAGTGCTTGTGACCATGTATATGAACAAAAAAACATTTAACTCCCAACTGAGGCTTCACAAATGGATTTTTATAATTTATTGAATTAGGGTGAAGGTGGGCTTTTCCAAGGAGGAGAATGCCATACCAATATAGTTTTTTTTTTTTAATTTCCATTCTCAAATACAAGATTTACAACATGGCTTCATGGAGCCCATACCCCATGAAATTTTCCCTCTTCTCCAAGAGAAGAGACTCTCACTATAATGGATAGCCCAACTAACCCCTTCACCCAAGGCCACTACTTCCCTTCCCAAAAGGGTGAGTGATGCCTTCAACTCCCATGAACAACACTCTCCAACAAAAAGAAACAAGAATGATTCAAAATCCAATTATATCCCAACCCAACACAACAATAACAAGATTTACACACATATGCATGCACTCATGTAGCTCAACAAAGTTATTTTTCATAAGAGAAAGTTCATATTAGAATTTTTTTGTATTTCCTTTTTGATGATTCACATGTATCTCTTTCTTTTGTGTGTGTTTGAAATGACATAATTTACATAATAATTTTAATTTATGCTACAAAGTGATTAAGCCCAAAGGATCCCAGAGTGTAAACCTATTCTCTGATACTAAATGTAATGCCCAAAAATTTAAACACTAGATTAGACATCACACAACCTATTTAATCTACTCAAACATAGGAAATAGCATCAATTTTTTTCTATACAAGGACATGCTACATATATCAGACAATATAGTATGGTTTCTCTTGTTAAAACATTTAGCAAGAATCAGACATGATAACACATCTAGCTAGAACAATAAAATTTATACAATGTTTATAGAATGAACATAACTTGCAATTGCATACTTGAGACTCTCCACGTTCCTTATGTTTCTTTTCTCTTCTGAATCACTTGTGCCTGCATACAAGACTACAAGACTAGGTGCATAATATGAGATCCATTAAAATTTAGATACATGAGCATGAAGATAATGTCCTCATCAATATGTTAAATAAATAAAGAAAGCAGTAGTTACATCATAGCAATGATAGACGAGAGGAATGTATGACCCATGAAGAAAGAGAAATCCAATATTTTAAAAAAATTCTTCAAGGACAATTTACCAAAGTCTCTTCAAGGAATCCATTAAATAGATCTCTGGTAGTTACACTCTCATTAAGAAAGTTTTCTTTGAAGCTACTCCCTAAGATTCTTACAAAATACCATAAACTATCATTTCAAAAAAATTTCCTAAAGAGATGTATGATTATCATTAGAGGTATTCCTTGGGAAATAACTAATATAGGGCTTGCTCTCCTCCCATCCAAATGGCATCATGAGAACTCTGAGGTCCTAGCCAACCCTCGAGCAAGTAAAAGTTTTTTTTCTATACCGTTATGATCAACGAAGCGCTTCCTTTCAATGTCATAAGTCATCAGATATATTATTCCTTAAGGATCCTAACAACTCTAACAACTTAATCCAAGTCTTCATTGTATTAAGATTTTCTATAATGTTTATACAAACACTTCAGAATAAAAGTCCTTAGTTTAACCATGTTGTATCCTGATACCACACAATCTAAAAAAAACATAGAGATATTGTCTAATTGAAGTAAAGAGAGGTCCTTAATCAATATTTATTTATATATATATATTTTCAAAATAATAGCTACTAATCATATTATAAGAGTAAGAATTGTTAACTCTATGACAACGTCACTAAGAAAATATTAACCTGGCCTATAAAAATTATTATAATAGAATGTACAAAATTTACATAAGGTCCCCAATATTGGTTAGAGAATTATACTTAGAAAGTGATAATCCATGAACCTTCAAAAACTAGGGCTACATAATTATCCCACCGAATGGTTCAATCCCATGTGGTCCTAAAATTTACATATGGTCCTAAATGTTTAGCAGTTAAGACCTATAATTAAGAAGATGGTAATGTCTAAAATTTCCTCAAATGGATAGCATATATATATCCTACAAACAAATTCATTCCCAAGTACTTACAATCTGTATTATAATAAAATTCCCCACTACGCTCTCTATACAATTTATAACAACTCAAATGCTATCATTCATTTGATAAAATCCATACTTGTGAATACAATTGCATAACTCACAAAGATAGTCACTTAGATAATGTATTAATTATGAATGACAATACTACCCATAAAATTTCTAACTATACAACTTGAATTATTGACTGTATAAATGATGGGTCTTGAGAATAATTATCCACACTATAAGATTTATACTTTGCAATGAAATGTCAACATGTTGAATCTTAATAACTAAATAAAACTTGAAACAAAACTATATATTTTAACACTTGATCTATACTAGAATCAATGTTATGCTTGACATGCACTATTTGAAAATTATTCCAATTCAATACCAATAAAAGAAATCTTTTTAAAACATATTATTTTGTTAGCGACACACAGCGGAGTGGGTAGCCAAAAAAGTAAATTCTATATTAATATGAAATCAAAAATAAAGGTAAATGCTATATTGATATGAAATCAATATCTGAATCTGTTTCAGATTTCTTCTACAAAGAATATAGTCTTTTATTTTAAGGGAAAATCTAAGAATAAAGGTAAATGCTATATTGATATGAAATCAATATTTGAATCTATTTTAGATTTCTTCTACAAAGAATATGGTATTTTGTTTTAAGGGAAAATCTAAGAATAACGTAAAAGGTGTCTAGGGTTTAAGATAAAGCTAATAATTGCATTTGACAATTTGAACTGTTATGTAATAGCAAGTATTCTTTTATCATGCATAACATTTCAATGTAATTTCTCATTAATTATAATAAATGTTCAACAAAATCAACTCTATTTGACATGATTTAAAGAAAAACTTATCTAAAACTCTTTAACTAGAAAGGGACGTGTTAGTATACTAACACTGAAATTAACCAAACTTGGTGTTTATATTTAAAGGAGCATGAAATACTTACAGTGGGAAAGAAAATAAAAATTACTGGTGGAAGACAAATTCAACAAGTAAGTTTTTTGAAAGAACTTACCCAAAATACATAGTATGGATGCGAAGCCAAGATTCTCCCTCTCTGGGGAATCTAGTTGAGCAGCTTTTGAAAGGATAAATAGGGATTATGATCTTTTATTCCCAAATAATAATCTTGAGGTCTCCTAACACATTTTAAGAATTTGTCACCCAGTGCCAGTGCCAAACGGGTCCCCAATGCCATCGCAGCTTCCCTGATATCCTCCCTTGTAGAAAATAGAAGGGAGACATCCCCTGGCACATATTCCAGGAAATGGCTAAACAACAGTCTAAATGTCATCTCTACCAATGGAATCGCTCCATCTATTTTTCAATCAAACACATCTTGTTTATTACAAGGTTTGGTTGGCTTGATAGCTGCTACCCCCATCATAGCTACCCGCCCCACATACTATTTTTTTTGCTAGCCACGATGCCTCAAAGAGATGTCATCTTCTAGAGTGTAATGGCTGCAGATTTTCTTTTTTTGAAGTTTCATCAATAAACTTATATAATTATATATATATATATATATATATATATATATATATATATATATATATATATATATATATATATATATATATATATATATATATATATATATATATATATATATATATATATATTATTTTTTATTTTTTTAAGCCACTGCAAAGGCATCATAATGCCTGGTGCTAGGCCATCATTCCACTCGGCTACACCCCCCTCAAATAAGGACCTAAAATCCCCCTGTGCAACTCGATATTAGCCTCATGCTGCCATCCCCCCACAACTATTGTTCCTCTATCCTCCCAGAAAATCCTAGCGTAATCATCCCCATGTGGACTATCGACCCCCCTCTCATAGTGAATACCTCCTTTAAAGCATGCCTGACAATCTAGAAACCATTGCCAAAATTTCATAGTAGCTGTAAGGTTTGCTAGCTGGAAGAGAAGACCATCCTCTAGTCTCAAGTACATCTCATCCCATGTGCTTCGTATCTACCATTTTTAGAAAATGTCGCATGGTGAATTATTGTCCTTCCCCGATCTGACCCCGTCCACCATGGATCGAGTCATAGAAAAGACCTGAGGTTCATATCAGGTTGTACAGTGGGAACTCAACATATTTTTTGAAAAGATTCCAGTCTTTTAGTCAAAATGATGGTTAAGATTACCATGTCTCTTCAATATCGGCCATTAATTCTACCTAATATCTTAAATCCCTTCAAGGATGCCCATGCTTTTGATCCCTTTTGATTGGTAGCCCTCCAACATTAAAAGTATTGTCTTCCATTCCATATGAAGTGTGCTTAGGAATGTTCTTAATGGTTAAACCTTTTTTTTTTTTTCATTTTTTATGACCCGTAGTTATGATTAAGTACGCAGTACTCAGAAATTAGCTAAAAGAATCATATCTTAGATAGTATATTCAATTAATTTGTACCTATGGAAGGGTCAATCCATTGAACATGTAAAATTTAATAGGATTCTTACAGTTAAATGTACATATCTAAATTTTAGACTCATTTAAATGTCTCCATTATATGATTATATGTTCAACATTAATCAATCATATTTATTGCAAGTAAATAAATATCCTCTCCTTTGAAGTTATGTATCCAATATATGTATACTAAATCTAAGCTATATCCTATAAATTCATCATTTCAAAAATAGATAACTCAACTAATCATATATGTTGTTAAATCAATGTATATCGTAAAAAAAAAAGCTTATCATGATTAGAAACATATTTTTACAAGGTAACATCTCATTACCATTTTCTTAACAGGTGTATATATAGGCGTATATAGCTCAAACCTTATATTTGTATATAAAAAAACTTATAATTAAATATTTTTATTTTATCATATGTACAAATATCATATATATGGAATCATTGCTCATTTATTCTCTGCTTAGTTATTCTAGGTTGATATGGCATCATGTTAATCTTTGGGACGACTCTCTAAGGTTTATAAAAATATTAACTCATTAACCTCCTAAGAAAACATAAACACTGAATAGCATTTCTAGATAAATAATAATTTGTACCTTTCCCGATGGATCCATGTCTCTTGTTTAAAGCCTTGTATATCATGACCCATAAAACTCAAATATTATTTCCACCCTCTGGATCACTCCAGTCCATGGTTGAATCACACTCACTCAAAGTAGTTAGTGGATATACTAAGCATAAATGAAAACACATCAATTTATTCATACTCATCATATCATAAAATAACCAAATCATTTTAACCATAATTTATGGAAGAACACTTTTCTTTTGTCTTTTTAATCATAAAATTTATTTAACTCTTGTTTGAGTTTTATTGCTTGCAGGTACCTTTGTTTAAAATCTCAAAATTGATTTGCCCAAACTAGAAGTAATCTTCCCACCATTATACTAAATTAGAATATGGAAAACAAAGGGTATAAGCTATGGATAAAGTGGATGGCAATAAATTTATATGATAGTCCTTATTGAAACCAAGATGATGACTCAAGTTTGATAGTATTACTAACGTGCAATTTTAATTATACTAAAAACATGACAACTATCCTCTGTAGCATATCTATAAGCTTATTTACATTATTTCTATTAAACCTTCATGCTACTAAATGTAGTTCTTTAGTTGATAATCAATTAAAACACACTAAAATATTATGAGGATATTGCATCAATGAAAAATCAAGAGTACACAAACTTGTAAAAGTTAAAATTGAACTATTTAACCTGTGCACTGCAACCTTAATCAAGAAGTAAACATAAACCAATTCATCTCTAGGTTGGGCATCACAAAATTAATTACTATTTGTGCTCTTAACCATCAACATATAACATATCAAAGAGTAAATCCTCAACATCGCATAGCTCTATCTGCAATATCCCATGTGTGCTAATCCAAACATTGTCTGCTCCTCTGCAAGTCTCCAGTAGATCACTATGTTGGCATCAATGACAATCATAGTCATGAATGCAACAACTATAGAATGGATGCCAATACTCCTATAGGATATATTCAGCATTCATTCCTAACATTCATGACTATGATTTTCATTGATGTCAACACAGTGATCTACTGAAGATTAGTTGAGAAGTAGACAATGTTTGAGTCTACACACTTGGGATATTGAAGATGAAGTTATGCAAAGTTGAGGATTTAATCTATGATGTTCTATGAGATCATGGTTAAGAGTGTAAATATAAATTTATTTATTCATTGAAGTTATGAGCATTTTAGTGGAAGTAGTATTCAGGCAGTGTTCCTGAGTAGCAGTATGTGGAAATTGGATGATATCTCCTAATCGGGATTGAATCTAGTTATGCACAATTAGAGAGAAGTTGAAGACAAATATATTAACTCATTTTTAATTACTTGAGTGTGGTATAAAGGAAGGAATGTTTTCCTTGTTGTAAGTGTGTGTAAGAAAATGGAATGGTAATTGTGAAAGCGAATTTGTGAAGAGGATATGTGAAGTACAGAGATCTGGTATTGAGATCTGTTGTAGTAGTTGGTGTGGTTTGGCATAGTCAGAGGAGAAGCATTGAATCATTGAGTTTAGTAATATTTTGGTATTATTTTGTTGAGTAAATCAAAGATCATTTGGATAGTGAGTTCAGTGATCTTCACCTAAAGCTATTTGGGCAGTGGGTCCTTTTGTCTTCTATAACTCCTAACAGAGTTAGAATCTTTTAGCAGGGATTCAAAAATCTCCTAATAGGGATTCATATGTACTAAATGTATTTCATAAGGCTACTAATATATTCCATCCTTTCACAAGGAATACTCATATTAGTGCATCATTTATGGGCATCATTCCCACCGGGGTTTACTCTTTGATCAAGAGGTTCCCTAGTCAACATATCTTGTGTTATTGTGTCATTGTGTATGTATATCTTTCTATGGTTGTTGATTACATTTCTTACATGGTTGAAATCTATTGAAGCTGATAAATTTTGTAGTTATCCGATAACTGATTCACCCCCACCCCACCCCCCCCTCAATTATCTTGGTGGACTTTACTTTCTAACAAAAAGAGAGGTAAGGGAAAATTTGAAGGCGAGTTACCCATGCAATGTTTTTCATGCAATAAGGTAGGTCATTTTGCATTTAGATGTGCTACAAGAGTTCCCAAGTACAAACCTAATTTTTCCAAGGTTAAAAAGGTTAAAGAATGCTATTATGCTAGTGAAGGAATTTCTGATGATGATGATCTAGATTATGAAGAGATTGGATTTTTTTCTATTAGAGATGAACCAGTGCATGAGGAAAAGGCTTTAGTGTCTCATCTTGACAATAAATTTGAATGGATAATACACAGTGGTTGTTCACATCATATGATTGGAGATAGAAACAAGTTTGTTAAATTAATAAAGTATGATGATGGTGTTGTGAGATTTAGAGACAATCTTCCTAAACCTATCATAGGTGTAGGATCTATTACTTTGGATGGAAAGACTAATATAGATAATGTGTTGCTTGTTGATGGACTGAAATATAACATGTTAAGTGTTGGAGAGTTCATGGATAAAGAGTTTCAACTAAATTTTTTTAATGGTAAATGTTTTATCAGAAGTAAGGCAGGTAAGATGATTACGACCGATACTAAATCTAGAGGTAATGTATTTGAATAAATACATCTGGAGCCTCTTGTTTTTTTGTGAAGGTAGATGAAAGTTGGTTATGGCATAGAGTATTTTGTCATGTTAATTTTGATAACATTGTGAAGGAAAGTATGACTAATGCAGTAAGAGATCTGTCAAAGATTGTGAAACTGTCTAACACTGTATGTAGAGAATGTGTCATGGGAAAATAGACTAGAAAAAATTATAAAAGCAAATCTTATACATCAAAAGGAAAGTTGGATTTGGTACATATAGATCTATGTGGACCTACAAGGACAAGATCATACTATGGTGAAAGGTATTTCATACTTTTTGTTCATGACTTTTCTAGAATGATTTGGGTTACTTATTTGAAAGAAAAAGTAGAAGCATTTGATAAATTCAAGCTGTTCAAAGGAAAAGTAGAGAATGAATTAGGTTTAAAGATTAAGTTTTTAAGGTTAGACAGAGGTGGAGAGTTTACTTTAGAATTATTCAATTCATATTGCAAAGAGCATGGAATAAAGAGACAGACATCTACTCCTAGGACTCCACAACAGAATGAGATAGCAGAGCGAAGGAACAGGATTATACTTGATGTTGCTAGGACAACGTTGCTTGAAGGAAATGTATCTCATGTACATTGGAGAGAGGCTATTGGGACAACAGTATATACTGTTAGTTATTTTTCTTGTATCCCTCAACTCTAAAAGAGAAATATGAAAACCAGACCCGGGGATCTTTGTCTAGTAACATAAATCTACTTGTTCATGCAAACTAAGGGGCAAGAAAAGACTAATTAATGAGGATTTGATCCTCCTTCTACTTTGAGTTCCACACACTCAAGTGGGTGCACCTAAAACATGATAAGATCTGCATACATATAACTTACTAGCTAAGACCCTTTATGCAGATGTGAAAATCAGTGGATAGTTCTCAGACTTATAAAAGATGGGAGTTCAACTCAACCAGTCTTATACAGGGTCCCACCTGTATGATCCGCTAAGAACTAGGAAAATGGGAAATGTGACAATAAGGATAAACTCCTTCTTCTCTTCGAGCTTTGAACTCAGGCAGGTTAACCCATGGATTCATTTCTTCAAAGAATCACTAACAATACTTGTATTCAGGGAACACAAGACATAAACATGAATGCTTCCGAAACATGAAATTAAAGATGGAAATGATTTAAAGATCTGATGATGAAAACTGCAAAGCAAACCAGGATCAGTGCCTTGTTCATTGGGCAACAGAGTCATACAAACATACATTCCTAGAAAACCATAACTCCAACTCAAAAACCCGAATGGGATGCCTTACAAACCATTCTTTTCACTCCAGTTCCTGGACATCAAATTCGTATACAAATCTAGAATTCTCAGAACTTGAAACCGAGACTTACTCCCTCCTTGAAAGACACTCGAATTCAAACCCGCAAGTACCTTGTAACTGGTATACCGACATGCCTTACAAATCAATACACAAGAATTCAAATTATGAACACAAAGACATCAAACATAAATTGAATCAAGATTCCTTTATTTTTATTAAAATCATCTAGAACTGTACACTTCTAAAACAAAGAAACACAGGAAACAAAAATCCAAGTCTGGGAGCTGCCCTGCAGCATTAATTCCAACATCCTTTACAAAATGAGAGAAAATACAAGATATAGGAGGAAAGGGGAAAGCCAGTTTCCAACAACAGACACCTGTCAATTTCCCAAAATATCCCCTTCCTCTACAATTGCCTTTGAACTACAATCCTCTCTTCAACTGAAATGATTCTCTCCAAACCAAAAATATGATTTGATCCTCTCACTTCTTTAACCGAATTTGATCTGAGTTGTTGTTTCTTGTTACTGCTTTCCCTGACATTCTTCTTTCAACAAACTAATCCAAAAAATGGATTCTTCAGCTTCTCTTGATTCCAACGGTATATAACACTTTATACTTCGGACAAAAATTGAGTCCTCAGCATCATTTTCAAATTTCAGCTCCCAAGCAATTGTCACATTTAAATTTTGAATTTTTGACATAGTTTGAACTTTATGAATTTGTTTAAAAATCTCTGCATATAGATTTTTAAAATGGGCGGGTCCCACATGTGCCACATGGCACATTCAGATTGGTCCAACAAATCACCTCCTTGCCACCTCACCATCTAGTTGGATGCCACATTTAACCTTTGCCACTTGGCGCTGTTTGGTTGGCTCGCATATCCACCTGGGCAACCAAACTGAACCAAACCGCCACCTCACAGGAATGCCACATGTCACCTTTTCACATGATCACAAGGCTTGTTAGAGGCTAATATGACCATGCGACTAGCCTTCAATGTTACATCCCTTCCGGCGGTGATCCCTCAGCGGTTACCCCTTTTCAAACACATGCTGGTCGCATGGTCACATAGGCTTGTTAGAGGTTAACACGACCATGCGACTAGCCTCCAAACTTTATCCACTAGCACTCAAAATTAAGCACGAAGCTCAGTCATATGGTCGCATAAGCTTGTTGAAGGCTTATGTGACCATGCGACTATGTTTTAAAACACCGCCAACCTTTAAGAAACCACCAGCCGTTAAAATACTATTGGCTGAGCACCTTCACCCATGGTCCCACCACTTGCCGCTTCATTAATCGCAAGATTAAGACTTAGTCGCATAGTCGCATAAGGCTTTAACAAGCCTATGCGACCATACGACAAGACTTTAAAACACCGCCATTTTGCAAAATTTCTAAGCACCAAGGACATAGGATAAAATAATTAAATCAATGGGCTTCTTGACTCAAAGAAAAGGATATTTAAAGCACGTGCTCTCAACATGAACTTAAGTGAACTTTCAAAAAGTAACCTTCAAATAGAAAGCTAAGAGAATGGCTTAGGGCTTATTTAAAAATGGCCAAGTTTTAGGGTTTTATATTTTGAAGAATTTGTGCCTTCTCAAGAACAAGACCTAAGACAAGAAATTCTAACAAGTTTGTGACAAAATTTTGAAAACATTTTGACATCTGTAACCACAAGATTAGAAAAAGGAAGCAAGAACCGAAAGTTGGACAAGAAATTTAGAAAATTAAGAAGATACCCAACATATACATTGAACATAATTCAAATTGGAGAAGGTACAAGTAAGACTCCTTATGAATTATGGTTTGATCATACTCCTACTATAAAATACTTCAGAATATTTGGTAGTATGTGTTATATCAAGAGAGATGAAGAGATAGGAAAGTTTGATGCTAGAAGTGATGAAGGAATTTTTCTTGGTTACTCTACCAAGAGAAAGGCTTACAAATGTTTCATACTGAGATAAAGAAAGACAATTGAAAGTAAAAAAATGTAAGGATAGATGAAAATTTTCAAATACAAGAAAGAATGTATGACAGTAATCAGATTATAGAGATCAAAGAGGCTATTGATGCTATAGAAGAAGAACTTATTGAGGCAAAATATGAAAAAGAGACTTTTGATGTTGACATGAGTAAGGCTACTGAGGTTCCTAAGACTTTGAGGTATGTAAAAAATAACCATCCTTAAAATCAAATTATTGGTGATTATAATCAAGGAGTAATGACTAGATCAAAAGCTAGAGAAGAAATTTGTTTGATTTCTCAAGTTGAACCAAAGAATACATATGAAGCATGTAGAGATGAATCTTTGATAAAATCTAGGAAGGAAGAATTAGATCAAATAAAGAAGAATGGCACTTGGGAATTGGTTTCGAGACCTAAAAACAAATATGTAATAGGAACAAAATGGGTTTTCAGAAAAAAAATGAATGAAGAAGGAAATATTGTAAGAAACAAAACAAGACTAGTATGTAAGGGATGTTCATAGCAAGAAGGCATAGAATTTGAAGAAACATTTTCTCCTATTGCTAGAATAGAGGCAATAAGATTTCTCTTGGCCTATGCTACACATAAAGACTTTAAGGTGTATCAGATGGATGTAAAATCTACATTTCTGAATGGGGATCTTGAAGAAGAAGTATATATAGAACAACCTGATGGATTTCCTCTATATGAAGATGGAGACATGGTATCAAAGTTGTGTTAGGAATGGGAACACTAAGAGGGGGGGTGGGGTGAATCAGTGTTCATTGTATTTTAACTTTTCACTTTTATCTTTATACTGAATCATAAATGTTTAAGTACTAAATTAAACATTCACATAAACATGAAACATGAAATCAACTCATGACACCAATATGGTTATGGGGAAACCCAAATAGGTAAAAACCCTGGTGGGAATTGATGCCCACTAATATTTTGCAATAGTTTTTTGTGATCCTTTCTAGAAGATCCTTTACCCTTTTAGGAGTAGCTTTACAATGCTTTAAGTATAGAAGACCTTGTTAAGGGTTGGACCCTATTAGGAGTCTTTTACAATGATCCCTATTAGGGGAGTGGACTCACTATCCTATAGCTCACTGCTCAAATGATGAAGGCTACAACCTTCTGAATTCAAATACACACTATATCTGTAGGTGAACTGTCATTGTGACACTACTTGTCAGATCAGTTCCTTTGATGTGATGATGCTTTGACCTCTTGCAAAGCTCTAATACATCTTATGCTCTCTCTACATACCTCTTCTCTACTTAACATAACTCCATTACAACTTCCATACTGAATAGAACAAGGGCATCTTATATTTATACACTCATACAAACAAAACAATTAGGTCGGCCGTATAACTAATTACAAACAATGCTTCAAAATTAATTGGCTTAAGTGTGCTTACAATCATACATATAAATATGTCAGCAACCTAAATACAATGGTCACATGGCCTTTACAACATTAAATTATAATCGTAAACCAAAATGCTAACTATCAGCTCTATGCTCTGTCCTTTGCTGGCACACACTAGCTGTGCAACTTCAACTGACTATAACTTTCGCATCTTTGCATATCTACTTATGCACTCTTAGACTAAGCATAAGTATAGTCTAAAAAAATTAACTTCTAGGGTGCATACCATAATTCATCCATACACACGTGCGCTAATGCTCTGAGCTACAGGAACTCTATACACTATCCAGTCTTCAACACTTGATTGAATTCTGATCTTTACACTAAGTGTGCTGACTCCAAACTACTCTATGACTTTGTTGCCATAATGACAACATTATATCTAGTCATATACCTTAGTGTAGACAACTTGCCAAAAATCTCCCCCTTTGTCATTAATGGAAACAAAGGAATATGGCCAAGTCTCTAACTGTCCCATAACAAAAAACTTTTTGTCTTCTATATATTTTTATACATAAAGTTATATCTCCCTATACATACATATATATACTCCATATTCTATACACAACTCCCCCTTTGACATTAATGACAAAGGTGTATCAAAAAATTGTATCTATACCTACTCACTGAGGGAAAACATCTGGATATGTAATCTTGAGGTTCTGGATCTCCTTCTTCCAAAAGGTTATCAGAGAGTTAACTATCTAGAGATGGGTGCATAATGCATATTGAAGCTTCTCCATCTTCTCCAAGTCACTGATGGGACCATGATCATAAGTTACAATGGTGGCATCAATATCCTTTATGTTTTGATTGAGGATGTCTAAAGAGGGTGCAAGACCATTCCTTAACTGAGTCTGTCTGAACCTTATCCTTGTTATCTCTTTTTCTTCCTTCTCAATCTTGTCTATCTATCCTTGGTAGACATTTTTGCACATGTTCACATTAGTGGATGTATCTGTCACTGAGTTCTTTACCTACTTAATCATTGCTTCTACCTCTTTTATCTTCTTGAAATGAGCATTAGTGAGTTTATCTTGGTTCATGCATGCTGCAATGATCCTTCTTCCTTCATCAGCAAATTCTTTCAGTGATGCTAGACTAGACTTAAGAGAATTTAAGTCTAGTGCAAATTTTCTCATTATTTCATTGAGTCTCTTCTTTAAATACTTCTCTTCTGCCACTTTGGACATAGATTCTTCTAGGCTAGAAAAATTTCTTTTAAACTATGAGATGACTGTACTCACATCATCAACCAAATATACTTTTTGCACTTTCTTATCTTCTGGCAGCAAACTATTTAAAATATTCACTGATTCCACAAGGAGAGGATTTCTCATGACTTGCTTCTCCTTTTCCTTCTCCATAGCCAGGATGCTAAACTTAATTAGGTCTTCTTCTTTCCAAGACTCCAAACTACTTGTGTCAGGTGTCAAACTTGACAATAATGCTAAGGAGGGAGTGATGGGAGTGTTATCCATCACTTCTTGTTTCACCTTGATCAATTCAATAGAAGTTTCATCTTTACTTTGTTTTTCCTTTTCTTCTTCTTTCTTTTCTTCCTCTACTTCTTCTTTCTTTTCTTCTTCTTTCTCATCAAATATGTCTTTAATGTGTATTTCTTCTTGACGAGTGGGAGGTGAGCTACTACATAAGATCTTGACTTCTTGTGTGCTCACAAGAGCTTCCTCAAACTTATCTAATTCTATGTCAATGGCTGCTATGGCTATCTCTACATTGTCAATGACAATAGTACTATCTTTGTGTGATTCTGAGATGGGTGCAGACTTATTTGCCTCTATTTGAGTTTCTATTATGGGTGCCAAGTCCTGAGGACCTATCATTGGTACATTGGAGGTCTCTATTGTTCTGTCTTGCTTACTAGGTGCATGAATGATGGGTGCAGTAGGTAGTTTTATGTGTTGTTGTAATAACACCTTATCAAGGGCCTTCTCTATTTCCTTCGTTATCATCTCAAAGTCTTTGTTCATAATGTGTAGAGTCCTCATCTTTGTCCTTAAGTGTGGCTTCACCAAATTCAATAGCAGTGCCTCTTCTTCTTTAGAACATACTGGCAGAGTATCTTGTAATACTTTTTCTCTAATCCTTAGATCCTCTTCATTTGCTTGTTTCTTTTGGTATTCTAAAATTCCCATACTTTATCTAGAATAGAATTCAATTCAAGTACTGTCTTCTTGAATTTGATCATATGCTTGATAATTGTACTATGTATTTCTGATTTATCAATTTCAGTGTATGATTCATAACGCTTCCCTACTTGATCAATTATGCCCTCATCAATAATTCTTGTGCTCAAAACTTTAAGGCTTGGTCTGAATCCTTCCTTAGGAAGTTCTTGAATGTTTTTTTTGTTCCTTGTTGCTCGCGAGGATGGATGGTCAGTGCTAGCTTCTTTCTTCCTCTTGAATATTGGCTTATACTCCGAAGGAGTGGTAAGGTCAATAGTATCTATGGGCACAAAAGGAGTATTATCTTCTTTACCCTTTTGTATGTCATCTTTTTCAATTTTTATCTTTTTTAGCTTAGGATCTTGTTCTTCCTCTGTTGTTGTACTTTTCATTTCTTGACTTACACACTTGCTCCACCATTTTCCTGACATCCTTGCCCAAAGGAAGGATGGTGCCTATCTTAGAAAGGCCTGTCATCTCATGTATCAGCTCACTTGTGATTCTTACTAGAACATCTCCAATCCAAAACAAATTATCATGGATTCTACTCAATAAGATTTTTATCCATTCAGTCTCATAGAATTCATATGCCATAGCATACTCAACTATAGGGTGATCATTCAATTTGGTGTATTCATCCATGAATTTTTTATCCTATTTCAACATGGTATCCATGTGCCCCCTTAACCTATCTAGTCCAATAGGTTCTTTCTTATAGTAGATGTAAGCCCTTATGTCTTCCACATGCATGATGCCCATAAGCATGCAGGAGAAAGCTCCCTCTAAATCATCTAGGGTTGATTTAAATGGGTGCCTCTTGAAAACATATCTTTTCTTCTTAGTGACATCATAAACAATGGGAGTGGCCATGACTTACTTGATAATCACTTTCCAATTGATCTCTGAGATGATTTAATGACTTCTAAATTGATGCAACGAACTAGGGTTTCTACAACTGATCAAATGCACTACAAATACTGATAGTTCAATCTCCAAATCTTCACAACAACTTCCAAGGCTCAATCTTCTCTTCAATCACTCTGAATTCAAATGCAATGAGTGAACAAACAACTTTCTATTTACTTAAAGTGAGAAATTCACCATTAATGTAGCTCATGTAAACCAGGCTCTCACTTCAAAATTTCAAACTTGAGCTCTACTAACAATCAGAATGTGCACTCTTGCACAAAGGTTTCTATACACTCCAAAATCTTAAGTCCAAAGGTACATACTCTGATGATGAGTATACCAGCCATGCAGGGGTCTAGAACTAAATTAGCTCCTCCTATGACCCTGAGGGCCATTCATGTAGATGTAGAGGGTGCATCCACTGGGAATGCATCCAATACATTCTCATCAGTCTTATCCTTCTTTTTTTCTAACCAAATCAAGCTCGCATACTCTAAGGCTTTCACAAACTTGAATTATCCTTCAGGATCCAAAATTGGTTCTTCGGTCTTTTTAGGGCTTTCCTGACCTTGCATCCTTGATCTACAGAAATTTTAGATATGTCTAGCCTTGTTACAAGAGTGAAAAATGACTGGAGATCTATTATTCCTCAGCACATTGACATGAGTCACCATTTTACATGTTTTGGCTAAGTGACCATTATAGTTACAAATCTAACATGTAACATTCTGAGAACTTAAATTTGTCTGATTCTGATTCCTCTAATCATGTTGAGTTATGTTCTTCTTACTAGTCTGGCAATTCATAGCTTTATGACCAAATATATTACATGAATAACAGTAACCATTAATAGGTCTTACCTCTGTATAGTTCCTTGCAATAAGTCCATGCTTGTTACATGAAAAATAGGTGTGTTCTATAGGCTTGCATTCATTCTTAGGAGGACCACCATTGTGTTTGGTTTGATCTTCATTCTTCTTAGTATCAGTAGAGTCTTTTTGTGTTTCCTCTCTCGCTCGCATATTATCAATCTGATTTTCTACTTCATTGTATCCAATATAGCTAGTGTCTCCTTTGACTCTTCTTGCATACAACTAAGATTCTATCAAATCAGAACTGGTGTGCAATTTGTCAATGTGATTCTTTGCTTCCTTTAATTCAAACTCCAATCTTTCTTTGCAATTCCTTAGACCGAAGATTTCCAAATTAGCTTCCCTCAATTCCTCATTGAGTTGTAGGTTTTCCTTGACTTGTTCATTGTAGACATCCTAAATGTTCATCAGTTTGTCATCAAATTCTTCAAGATGACTTAATAAGGATACATTTTCTTCATTAAAATTCTTGAATTTTTATTCAAGATCACCGTTAAAGTGTCCTTTCAAATCCTTTCTTACTCTTTTGATAACTAATTGAGCATCACTAACTTTTTATTTTAGTTCTTCAATTTCTCTTTCTGAATTGTCAAGGTCTTCAAGAGAGGCTTCAAGATTTTTCTTTAGATGTTTCATTTCTACTTTTTCCATGATCTCCTCAAGTGGTTAAAATTATTTGCTAAGGACCAAAGCTCTGATACCAATTGTTAGGAATGGGAACACTGAGAGAGCGGGGGGGGGGTTAATCAGTGTTCACTGTATTTTAAATTTTCACTTTTATCTTTATACTAAATCATAAATGCTTAAGTAATGAATTAAAAATTCACATAAACATAAAACATGAAATCAACTCATGACACCAATATGGTTATGGGGAAACCCAAATAGGTAAAAACCCCAGTGGGAATTGATACCCACTAATATTCTGCACTAGTGTTTTGTGATCCTTGCTAGAAGATCTTTTACCCTGTTAGGAGTAGCTTTACAATGCTTTAAGTACAGTAGAACTTGTTAAGGGTCAGACCCTATTAGGAGTCTTTTATAATGATCCCTTTTAGTGGATTGGACTCACTATCCTAGAGCTCACTGCTCAAATGATGA
This sequence comes from Chamaecyparis obtusa, assembly GCA_027943335.1. Lineage (NCBI taxonomy): Eukaryota > Viridiplantae > Streptophyta > Pinopsida > Cupressales > Cupressaceae > Chamaecyparis > Chamaecyparis obtusa. The sequence goes on from BSBK01004467.1 coordinate 2,078,796, forward strand.
AGGCTACAACCTTCTGAATTCAGATACACACTATATCTGCAGGTGAACTGTCACTGTGACATTGCTTGTCAGATCAGTTCCTTTGATGCACTGAGGCTTTGACCTCTTGTAAAGCTCTAATACATCTTATGCTCTCTTTGTATACCTCTTCTCTACTTAACACAACTCCATTACAACTTCCATACCAAATACAATGGGTGCATCTTATATTTATACGCTCATACAAACAAAACAATTAGGTCGGCCCTATAACTAATTACAAACAACACTTCCAAATGAATTGGCTTAAGCGTGCTTAAAATCATACATATAAATATGTTGGCAACCTAAATACAATGGGAACATGGCCTTTACAACATTAAATTATAATCACAAACCAAAATGCTAACTATCGGCTCTATGCTTTATTCTCTGCTGGCACACACTGGCTGTGCAACTTCAACTGATTGTAACTTTCACATCTTTGCATATCTACTTATGCACTCTTAGACTAAGCATAATTATAGTCTAAAAAAATTAACTTCTAGGGTGCATACCATAATTCATCCTTACACACATGCGTTGATGCTCTGAGCTGTAGGAACTCTATACACTGTCTAGTCTTCAACACTTGACTGAATTCTCATCTTTACACTAAGTGCGCTAACTCCAAACTACTCTATGACTTTGTTACCATAATGACAACACTATATCTAGTCATATACCTTAGTGTAGAAAACTTTCCAACAAGTTGAAGAAAGCTCTATATGGGCTAAAGAAATCTCTAAGGGCTTGGTATGCAAGGTTAGACAAATACTTACTTTGCCTTGGATTTAGAAAAGGTAATGCTGATAGTAATTTGTATTTAAGATCTAGCAAAGATGGAATATTGATAATAGAAGTCTTTGTTGATGATATTATCTTTGGAGGTAATGATGATCTATGTAAGAAATTTTATAAGGAAATGGAAAGTGAATTTGAGATGTCCATGAGAGGTGAAATGAAATTCTTTCTTGGACTACAAATAATTCAAGATGATAATGGTATCTTTATTTCTTAGACTAAGTATCTCAAAGAAATGCTAAATAAGTTTGGAATGGAAGACTATAAACCAGTAGGAACACCCATGGTGACCAGTAACAAGCTATCATGTAATGATGAGACTCAATTTATATTTTAGACCAAGTAAAAATCAATGGTTGGAGGGTTACAATATCTGACTCATACCAGACCGAATATTGATAATGTTGTTGTAATTGTGGCTAGATATGAGGCCAAGCCAAAGGAGACACACCTAGCTACTATGAAAAGGATATTCAGATATCTGAAAGGGACAATTAAATATGGCATGCGGTATGATAGGATTGATAGTTTTGAACTTCATGCTTATACTGATATTGATTAGATAGGAAGCATTGATGATAGAAAGAGTACTAGTGGTGGTGCACTTTTTCTGGGGAAAAAGTTGGTTCCTTGGCTAAGTAAGAAGCAAGATTGTATAACACAATCTACTACTAAATAAGAGTATGTTGCTACTATTATAAATTTCACTCAAATTGTTTGGATGAATCAAATGCTGAAGGATATTGGAATAAATTTTGATGAGCCAGTTGGTATCCATTGTGATAACACCAGTACAATAAATATGTCAAAGAATCTGGTGATGCACTCTAAAACCAAACATATTTCTATCAAATATCACTTCTTGAGAGACAAGATGGAAGAGAAGGAAATAAAATTAGAATATATTAGTACAAAAGAGAAGATTGTAGACATCTTCACAAAGCTCCTACCAAAAGATACCTTTAAATATCTTAGAGGTATGCTGGGGGTTCAGGCCCCTCCTAGTCAGAATTAAATGATGCAGAGATGCATCAGTCTAGAGGTTTTTAGAGCCTTATCATATGTTGGACTGGATGTAGGGATCTACTCCTCAAGGGGAGTGATCATGGAAGAAAGTTATTGGAAAATAGTTGATGACTCATGGAACCCTTTTCCATTGTTGTCAAAGGGGGGTGTTGCTATGATACAATCCCTACTGTATGGGGAGATTGTATGTAGTATTGTTTGGTTGCAGAACTTTGGATTGATATAACTTTGGGATGATGGATTTTCCCATATGTTGACATCAATTCCAAAGGGGGAGATTGTTGGTGCTAATGCATGGGGATGTGATTGAGACATTTTATATGTTTAATCACTATGTTATTGAATCAACATTCATATTGTTGTCATTTGTGTTTTGTCACTAATTTCAACATATGTTTCTATGAGGAGAACAGGTTGGTTATCATAGTGTATAGACACTATACAGATGTTGCAAAGTCAGATGAGAGTTTAGGAATGTGTTGTGATCTTATATCTAAGATCACATCATGGAATGTTTCATATTGGATGAGTTAGTGATGTTCTGGTGAAGACTGGTCACTAGACTGTGGTAGTGAGAAATGACAGAGTTAGTCTCTATGTTTTTGGTATATCTTCCAAATGATATAGATTCAAGGTATGTGAGATTGAGGGATGATAGACAAGGTACTGAAGGATGTTCATTGGTCAGTGCAAGGTATGGAATTCTTGGTGACATCATCTGTGGCATGTGTTCTAGAGAAGACCTATTTGGAAGCTGACTTAGGAGATGTAGCCTATGCTTTGCTTCAAAAACATAAATTAAGGATGTCGGTCCTTAAATATTGTAATGTAATAATTGTATACTTGTTTTTAAATACCGTGTGTATCTTAGAAAGGTTTTATGTAATTATTTTGTAATTAGGAAAGGCTTATGGGCCGACCTGATCATGAGAATTATAATAAGGTATAAATGAAAGGTCTTTTCTTTGGAAAACACATGGATGGGAAAAAGGTGATATAAAGAGGTTGTGAATGCTGTGAGATTGTGTCTATTGTATGTAGAGAAGAGGTTTACTTGTGGTCTTCATTGGAACTATTCAAGAAAAGATAGATGCTGCTGAACAATTCAAAAGATTATGTATTTCTTCATATACACTTGTGTTGCAAATAGTGAGTTATGAAGGTGGATTTAACCTTATTTGGGCAGTGAGCCTTGGTTAGTGAGCCCTCCCTTTCTTCTTGACTCCTAAAAGGGTATGTCCTCTAACAAGGACTATGTAATGTAATGTTTCAATAAGCTCCTAAAAGGGATAAATCTTCTAACAAGGATACTATACTCTTAGTACATCATTTGTGGGTGCTAATTCCCACTAGGGTTTTTACGTTTAACAGGGTTTCCCCAAAACCAAAATATTGGGTTATTGTGTTGGCATTCATTGTGTTCATTGGATCTGATATTGCTGCTACTCAAAGTTTAAAGTTTAATAATCTATCATACAACTGATTCACCCACCCTCTTAGTTGTATTGTCAACTATTATTCCTAACAGATCCTCCTTGGTAGTTATCCTTGGTCCCAATACTCTAATCAGGTATGTGTGGCCATTATTATATTTTCTTTCATTATCTTTTGAATCCCGCCTTCCCGAGTTAATTTTTAAAAGGTTATCACTTTTTACAAACCCACCCATAGGATCATTTGGAAACCACTTTAAGGTTCCAAAACCTATGGTGAGCCTCTCACCTAGGGCTCCTAGTCCCTTACCCCATCACAAGCCAAAGATACAAGATAACACTTCCAAGTCTCGATTCATAGGTTTAGGAAACTCCCCTGTGCACTCAAGCCCTCAAAGTGAGTCCTGACCTTATCCATATACATAAAAAGAACTATTGGAAGGATTTCTATCATAAGACATATCGAGAAAAGAATATAACTTTCTACATGCATAAGTACAACTTTCCAAGGCTTATTTATAGGTCTAGGGAACCGTCTCATGCACACAGGCCATTGAGATGAGTACTAGCCTCGTAAACTAAGCTCAAGTATATACCAAGTGAAGAGAAATCATAAGCAACACCATATAACATTAACAAAACAAGTAATGAACATACATAGGTGATAAAAAATTCCACATGAACTAACACAATATTCCATCTATGGAAACCTCCTGTGTCTGAAATTTGGTTGTTTGAAATTTTTCAAAAAACCCAAAATCTAGAATTTGCATCTTAACTCCTATGAAGCTAGAACCTATCTCAAACATCCTAAAAGGTATTTATACAAATATAACTTAAAGTATAAAAAATTATATTTGTATCAGACTTATACTTAAATGTTATATTTGTATAAATCTTGCCTCCGCAATGAGTCTTAGCCTCGTAAAAATATCACAAGTACATGCCAATTACTAAAACATCATAAGTGACACCATATAACATCAAAAAAACAAGTGATTGACATACACAAGTGATAAAATTTGCAGTTCGGTCATAAGGAACAATTGCAGAAGTCACATGACCAATCCCAAGCCCAAAAATGGAAAAATAGAAACCCTAGGACTCCATATGGCCCATACGATTATTCTCATAGGGCCATATGGATATCCTCACAGGCCCATATGAGCATTCATCCTGAATCGTACGAGTAAAAAAGATCAGGGTTCTTTACTCGTACGAGGACTGTCAAAAACCTATCTAGAATTGTCCCAAAATGAGAGTTTAAGGTGTGGAGAGTGCTTAGGGAAGGTTCCCTAAGGCATGCCTAATTCAGGTATCTTAGTACCACATCCAAAACACCTCCTCAACACACCATTACACTCAAAATTAAATACAATTAATTAAAACTAAAAACACAAAACATAAATGTGCAAAAGCCATGGAAGGAAAACTCATTGTACTTCTTCCTAAACCACTCTAATTTTCCCTAAAAATTCCTAATTATTCCTAAACCAATAAAACACAAACAAATACACCAAAATAAATAAGTTTAAAAACATTCATGAACTCCCAGGAAGGAATTTGGCTAAACACAATACACATCACATCTTCCTGGTAGTGATAATTTTTAAACACTAAATAGCAATCTATATCTTCCTATCATTACATTAATGTAAAAAACATATGAATAATTCCCCAAACACACACATAATCACACAGGAAGCAATAAACTATTCTAGATCTAGATCCTACCTGGAGTCCTGTAGAGAAACTTCACAATGGCTGGAGTGCACCTCTGCAAGTCCTCCAAACTTTGAGTGAGATGGTAGCCTCCTAGATGAATTCTCCTCTGAAAACCAATCTTCCTTCCTCAAAGACAACTTCCCAATTACACTCTTAGAAAGATAACGAATAATACACACAAAAAAAATTTTTCCCCAAATGACTTCTCGTGGATTGATATTTGCAAAAACTCCCAAATTCTTCTCCAAAAACACCCCAAAACTCCCCAAATCCAATAAATTTATCCCCAAACTATATGGTTGGAGGAGTTTCTTTACGGGTGTAATACCCCAAAAATGGGCTATAGGTTCATTAACCTCCTACATCATCAAATCGAATGAAATCGACATCAAAGTCCTAACCGAAGGCACATTTGCACATCAAGTTATCAAAACCCTAATTGATTATCCTAATTCTGCATCGGGGAATATTCCTTGAATATTCCTAATTTATCTTAATTATCTTTAATTTAATAATTATTTGGTGATAAATCATAATTATCCTAAATTTTGATTAATTGAATGTTCTAAATATTTAATTAATTAGATTTAAATCTGCCACTTAATTATTTAATTGGATTTAATTCTATATTATTTCTAAATTGTATTATTTAATTCTGACAATAAATCAAAATATCCTATGATTAATTAATTAAATTCTTATTTAATTAATTAAGGTCAATTGTCAATTTTTAATAATATAGTTTATAAATAAAGTTTGATTTAATAATTGATTAACCCATAAATTAGTTATTTTAAATTCAAAACAGTTAAGTTGACGATAAATCACTTTATTTATTTAATTAATTCATAATTAATTATGCACATTCAAAGAGCAGTTAAACTTTAAATTAGAAAATCAATTCAAGTTGTTATCTTTTGGAAACTCAACATCTATTTTGAGTTCAAAGCTGAAGTAAACTTCTGATTTGAGTTAAAAAGTTATTTTTGCATGATTTTGCATGATTATGTGAGTTAATCTATTTCTAATTTCTTGTTGACTCAAAAATCAACCTGAGCTCATCAATAGTGATTTATGGCTTTATTCCATACACCCTCAAGCCCTAGATTTTTATAAAATCAAGGCTTAGCTCTTTACAAATCATCTCTCAAATTTGCATAATTACTTTGGCGAATTTACAACTGAAGAACAAAACTTTTGCGATAGGCAATTTTGTGAGATCATTTCATAGTCTTCATATCATAGCTTTGCATTCTTAGTTTTCATATCATTCTTAGATAAATCTACATATCATCTCAATTTCATTCTAGATTAGATTCATATCAGTTTTTCATCCTATTGCATCAAAATCCAAAAAAAAATAGATTAAATCTGCATTCATTTCATATTCATCTTTTGCATTCAAATCCTTTGTTTAGGTGTTGCATTTTCATTGATCTTGGTTTGATCTGAGAATACATACTCGCATCTACTAGAAGGTAGTAAATCGCCTGGTTGGCTTACTTTCAATTATTTGTTAGATTTTTATTTTTGCTAACCTCTCATGTTTTACTGAAGTGTTGTGTCCACAGCTAGGTATAATTTTCACACACACATTTTTGGCACCCACCGTGGGGCTCTCAAATGGGCTTCCCTTCTATTCTATCAATTTTCTATCTTTTTCGTTCAAAATTGTGATTTTTAATTTTCTGTTCATACTTCCATACATCCTTGTACAGATCCTTGTGCAAGATTTTACATCATTTCACACAAATTTTTGCTGGTTTCAGCACTTCCTCATGCCATACCACAGCCTTCCTCACGCAAGACTGCACTTCTTCATGCTGGACCACATCTTTCTTCACGTGAGACTGCATCCTGACTCACGCAAGATTTTACATCCAGAGACACAAAATCTACAGATCTATACTTTTTAATTATCAATTTCTGATGCTTACTATTTGTTGTTGATTTCTCTTGATTTTGTACTTTTGAAGGTAGCATAATACTGGATGGTAGAGTTTTCAGATGTGTGCTAAATTTTGGATTGTAGAGCATTGGAACTAAGGTATTCTACTATGATTTGATTACACTTCAATTTTGGATATAAAAACAAACCCTCATGTGTCAAGCTTGTGTGACTTTTCTACTTTCATATCACAGACTTCATTTTGGGCTATAAAAATGAACATAGATTTTATTTCTGCATCTTTGTTACACATAGTAAATAGGCCCTATACACACTATTTGTGGATGATCTTGAGAGAGTGAGCTTCATTCATTTTCTCATGCATGTGAATCTCTTCTTGATGAATGATCCCCTTTTAGGTAGGGAGGATATTGAGATTGTCTCATGTTCCCTTGATTTGTGTCCTCAGCTTTTGATTGATGCATTCTCTCTCCGAAGGGATTGATAGACCATAAGGTGTTGACATCACAGATCTTGGTGAGATAAATTTTGGTCTTAGTGTGTCAGATTAATATGTCAACTTTTTTTTGGTGAAGTGAACAGGTTAGGGGATTATGCTCTACTTCCTTTTTTGATAGTACTAGAAACCCTGATCCTTGGATCCGATCTAGTCCCCCTATGGTATCTTTTGTGAGTCACCTTTAGAGAGGGTTAACCATAGTGGATATTCCCTTAATTGGGTCAACCACATGGATGAAACCTCAAGTAGTAATAGCCATTTTTTCCATGGTAGCAACAACTACTATATAAATGTCCTTGTGGATGAAATTTTCATGGGTGTGATCTCTTGTTGGATTGTCAGATCTCCCTAACAGCTCCCGATGTATTAAATTCTTAGACTATGTCAAATCCTTGATGCACCTGGATTGAAGTTCACCCTCTTGAGATCACAAAAGTTGTAGAGTCAGACCATTACTAAAAACCCTAGTGAGGCCAAAAATTTTCATTTTCTAAGACTATGTGCATTATTGAAAAACTTTTCAGAACATACACAATCAACATTTCTAGGGATTAGCATAATAAGTCACTATTTCTTGTTCATGCACAAGGTTGCTTTTTCCCTTGTTCATTGTTTTCAGATGATTGATTGCTTCCATCTTGCTTGCTGTCCTACGTGCTTGATATCTACTTGGTTACTTGTGATGAACTATTGCACAGATCTTCAAACCTGGACAGAAAGCTTTGCCAAAAATCTAATTCTAAAAATGGAAAAATTGCAAAAACCCTTTCTAGGGTAAAAACTAAATATTCTGTCAAAGAGCAACTAGTGTTGTGTCTTGAATTTTATTTATGCCTTGAAAAATGTGTTATACTGTCAAACTTTGATCTTTTATCGCGCAAGATTTTAGTTTTCTGGGCATTTCCTTGCATGAGATGGCACTTCCTCATGCGCAATCTAGTACCTCCTCATGTGGGACAAAATTTTCTCATGCGATACTGTCCCCAAATTTTCAAAACAACAAGCTTATTCCCATCAGTTGGTCAACTTTTTGTCAGATATGATTTTTTTTGGGATCCGTATGCCTATTTTCCTATTGCACACTGCCTGAAGCTGGACGTCTGGAGTTGAGAAATTACCTTTTGTCAGAAATTCAATCCTTTTTCAACCAAACCCCAAAATCTTTCAAACAAATCATTATGTCAAGAACAAAGCTAAAGCTGGAAAGAATTCAATCATTTTCCTAAAGTGGTCTCTTGAGTCTGATTTAGCCTTCTGTTTAATCGATTTGAATCTTTTTCATCTTGTGTCAAAATCATCTTCAATTCAATCTTTACCAAAATGGCTGAGTGTTGTGAGCTCATGCCCACCATCTTTTGGGCATCTACCCATACTACTATGGCACAGTATCCTTCATTTACATCCAATCTAATCTTCTATCAATCCAATCTTAACAAGGTTGCATCATTTGATCTTCTTGAATCAAGTCATTCTTTAGTTGTCTTCATCTTTCTCTCTTGCTTCACCTAAGGTTAATGGTGGAAACTAGAGCTTCATCATGAAAACAAAGAGAACAACCCATAATCTCTTCAAAGACATCTTCTGTACTTGCTCAGACAATTCATCAACCTTACGACACAACCAAATTTGGAGAAGATGCTCTTGGCAATTTATTCTTGAAAGGTGGTTATGTCACCCCTCTTGCATCACTTCACGCAAGTAATCAACCACCTCCTCCTTTTTCAATTCATGGAAGCTATCAGACAACTCCACATCAATCTATCCCTAGTAGCTCTCATCACAATAATATGTTTTAAGGAGAGACAAACCATGGGTCTCAAGGACATCACTCTCAACATGGTGCAGATCAAGAACCCACACCTTCTAAAATTGCTCAATATCAAAATGATGATAACTTCAAATGAATGATGAAGCATTTCTTGAAAGAAGATAGAGAGGCATACTTCCTAGAGTTAGCTCATCAAGGAGCTAAAATTCCTCCAAATTTTAATGTTGAAGATATCATTTTGCATGAAGAAGAAACTCTTATCACCACTATGATGAAACTGATGCATGCCATGCAAGTCAAACTCATTAAATTTGAAAAAGAAAAGGAACCTAAGGAGTTCTCCATGGAGACCCTATGCCCTTTTCCATTTGATAAAGACTTGTACATGTTTCCATTCCCTAAAAGAGTGGAAGTGCATAAATATGATAAGTATGATGGGAACTTTGATCCTCAAGATCATGTCAGAGAATTATGTACTCAATCTATGAAGTTCATGCATGAACCAACCTATCTCATGTGTCTTTTCCCTCAATCTCTAGGTGGGTCAGCCATTCATTGGTTCTCTATAATGCCTCCAACAATCAAAACTTTTGAGGAGTTAATCAAACTATTCTATCAACAATACTCCTACAACATCTAGCGTCCAGTCACCATGATCGATATCTGCAATCTGAAACAATATCCAAGAGAACCATTCTTGGCATTTCTCAAATGATGCAGGAAGAAGTTTTCTCTATATGCTAGACCTATTCCAGAAACTAAGAAACTGGAAATCTTCAACAATAGTTTTGTTCTAGAAATCAACTACCCTTTACAAATGCAAAATTATACATCTTTTGATAAGATGGTAGATAATGCAATCAAAATTGAGAAAGTACTTATAAAAAAGGAAGATGTATCACTTCAAAAGGACAAGTATGAATCTGGATCTAGTTCTTAGGATAAGAACAAAAACTAGAACAAGAACAAAGGCATTGTAGTAGATGGCATTTTTGATACTATCCATGCTCCATCCAAGGCACCCACTTTCACTCTCACTATTGGTACCCAAGCCATCAAAGCTTCTGAAGATAAAATAATAGATTAAAAAAAAAAGCCAACTGAATATAAACCTTGGGCTACCGATCCTAAATGCAAGTTTAATCCTCTTGGAGAGTCCTATGAATCCACTATGAAAACTCTGCTGGATAACAACATCATTTTCTTGCCTAAGATAAAAGTCTTTGATCCTGAACCTAAACTAAAATGGTGGAGAGAATGATTTTTGTGACTTCCATCATAGTAAGGGTCATAAAACTAATAACTACTTACGCTTGAAGCACCTCATACAAGACAAAATTGATAATGGAGAAATTTTAATTGACAATCATAAAATCAATAATGATCATACCGCATTCATCAAACCATTTCCAAAACATGGTCAAGGAGATTCATCTTCTCAACCTAATGTGGGTGCCAAAGTCAATTATGCTTACTCTAGAAACAATGTTGTCATAAACATGGTTGAGCCATGCCTATCTGAGAGTTGCAATGTCATCACAATTTTAAGAAAAGATAGAGATCATCAATTAGCTAATGTAGTTACTCGATCACAAGCTTAGGCACATCTGCAAGGACAAATCCTAGATTCATCAAATGTCCCTAAGGTGCATTTTAATCTCTCTTCCACCTCTAAACAGAAGGCTACATCTAAATCTTCAAATCCTAAAGACACAAGACCTACTTCATAAAATATAGTCCAACAACTCTAGCATACGAATGCCAAAATCTGTTAGAAATAGGAAATATTGAGAGGGGGGGTGAATCAGTATTTCACAAACTTTTACTTTTGCCCACTTATGGATATAACAGATTACTTTAGTGCATACAAAGCATAAGAAATTAAATAGCATACATAGTAGTAAATGTAAAGAACTCATAACACATGATATGTTCTCAAGGAAACCCTGGCCAAGGGAAAACCCCGATGGGGATGGTACCCACAAAGATCCACTAATCAAAAGTATCTTGTTAAGGATGTTGACCCTGTTAGGAGTCTATTACAAACATATAGTGTATCAGTCCTAGTTAAGGGACTTTAGGCCTTGTTAGAAGCCTTAACCCTACTAGGAGTTGTAGATACAAAACCTGATTACCAGATGAGCTCACTGCCCAAACAAGTAATACAAACTGATTACTGATTACAATAACGTGCTGCGTAAAACTTCACATCAACAACTTTCACCGCTATCACAATTTACAGCTTTCACAAGTTAAATTTCAAGTATGTATTCCAAGTATATTTTGTACATTACAATATTACATCTTTATATACAAGATACAAACATAATATCTTTCTTCTGTCAGCTTGCACATCATAATCCAAGAGTAAAGATCTAGGATTTCAGCTCTTTATAATATTAAGTCATTATTTTGACAAGCAAAATAATCCCTTAATTCATTTACTAGTTCTGTCTTCAAAACTACTCTGTCGGCTTATACACTGTCATTGGTAAAACCTTCATAACTTTGTCTGTGTTGTCTGAAACCTTTTGCACACTGAGATGGGGTATCCTTAGACATAATAGAGTCTATGTTCAACTGCACAAACTCTAATCATGCTCCAGTGAACATCGCCAAAACAAACTGTCTCGGGTGCTCTGTCAAAATCACTATTTCATACTTAGACAATTTTAGTCTGCGATCTTCCATACCTACTTTCTAGCTTATGTGATCTTCATAGGGAACATATGTTTCCATAATGACAACATCTATGTACATACCTCAGCCAAATTTCCACCAATCTCCCCCTTTGTCATTGGTGGCAACATATGAGAAAATTGGCTAAATGTACAAGTCAAAATCTCAAAATTTGTATATGAAAATTGTGGCCATAAATAATCTATACTACTTCATAATTATCCATAGAAACTCCCCCTATGAGTATCCTTCCTTATCATATATAGATAATTTTCTAAGTATCTCTCCTCCTTTGACAACAATGACAAAATAAAGGGCAGAAAGGGATATACAAAATTGTGCCAAAAACTTTAACCTTACTATCTTATTGCAAAGCCGGTAGGTTTGCAACACAATTTGCAAAATCTGACTTCCAAGCCTCAAATTCCTTCTCCCAAGTCTTCTTAATAGATTCTACTACATAGAGTAAAGTACTCAATTCGTATGCTGCAATTTGACAGGTTTGAAGAGATTCAAAATTGAACTTCTGAAATGATGTCTTAGTAGTAAGACATTCTTCTATCTGCTCTTCTACTATACTCAACTTGAATGAGACATGCTCTCTCAAGATGTTTATCTTGATAATCTTCCTATTCTTTTCATCATTTAAAGTCCTTATCTCATCATATAGTTTTTTGATTTTCTTTTCAATTAAACTTATCTTTACATTAGGGCTGGATAATGAATTTGTCTCTGCTGTAATTGCATCTTCCTTCTCCTTTATCTTCTTTTCTTCCTCAACTTTTATATTCTTAGATTTTGTACACTGAATGTACAAACATTTTCCAGTCTCAAGGTGTTTCCTCAAATTCTTAATATACATATCAAGGCTTCCAATGTCATTCTTGATATTCTGACTAATGTTCTGCAACATCTCAGCTTCATAAGCTGCCTGAGCCTTAACCTTAGCTATATCTGTCAAATTTGTAAACTCAACATCAAAAGAATTTATTACCATTTTAGTTCTTTCAAGTGGATCTGAATCAAATACTTTTGTAGATATAACACTTTGTAGTTTCTCAGTCATGTTCTTCAAACTACCTTCCAAATTTTTAACTTTTTTGTAGTTTCCAGCTGATCATTATCATCCACTTCTCTTCCTAAGTCTTCAAAAATAGAATAATCTCTCTTTTCTATCCAGTCTTAGGGGTAAGACTCTCTTGTGGTATCATAGATGCAATAGGTGTACTAGATGTAGTGACCTCTGCCATTTTCTTCTCTGATTGCATTTCTTCTAATTGCTTTACCTCTATTTCAATGTTTTTCTCCTGTTCTCCTAAAGGCAAATTGTCAACAATGTTCTCCAAGTCATTGAACACTGCATCATCTAAATCTAGGGTGACTTTGGTTCCTTCAATATCCATTGACTCTATGCCAATATTGATAGGTGAAGAAAAGGGTATTTCTTCAACTTCAACTTCTTTTGCTACTGCCTCTATTTGTGCTTGTTCTATCCTTTGTTCCTCTACTGCAACTGATTGATCTTTTTCTGCTACCAAGTCTGCTAGCACTTGCACTACTGCTTGTTCAATTTTAGTTTTTACCTGCTCATATTTTCCTCCCATGATTTGTATAGTCCTCCTTTTGGTTCTCAAGAGAGTTCCAAGTGGCTTGAGGATCTGTTTAAGATCATCATCTCTAATGTCACAAAATTGCCTTATTATATTTTCTCTCATTTTGTTATCTTCTTCCTACACTCTCATCTTTCTGTTCACAAGTCTATTATATAGATCTTCTGGTATCTTTCCATGAATGGTGTCAAATTTCTTGTTTGCCAAAATCAAGTGTGTTACCATTACATTCTCAAGATTCAATCTATCTGAATGTCCATACAAGTCATAATACTTTTTCATCTTTGTAAAGTTTCCATGCTGCATTATATTTCATTCACTCTTTCTATCTTTGGTTTCCATGTTTTCTTCTTAACTGTAAGTTCATCATCTTTAATTTCAAAAATTATTCTAGGTATTGGTGGAACAATTACCTTTTGAATCTTGTCGGGTCTTGACACACTGACCTTCATTATTTTGCTAGGTACAGAAGAAGAGGGTTTCTCTTGCTCCTTCTCAGGTTCTTCAACCTTAACTTTAACTTGAATAGGTTCTACAGGGTCTGCACTAGATGCCAAAGGTGGGACTGATAGAACTTCACTTTGTCTGATTGCCTCTGTAGTTTTCTTTGCAATATCAAATTCTTTCTCACTCATACCTATTTCTTTTAGAATTCTCTTTATTGTAGTCTCCACTCTCTTCTTTGACTATTTCTCATCCTTAAGAGTCTTTGCTAAATCAAAGTTTTCATCATATGTTCCAAATCTATTGCTATGAGCATCCACTTTACTTTTCAACAATCTACTAACATATCCTTCTATTTCAATCTCTGATATTTCATAGCCAAGAGGGTCTATGAATTCATGTCTAGGCTCTACTGCTTCAATATAGGTAAAATTAGTATCAACCATAAAACAAATATCTTCCTTGTATTTCTCAACTAGGGATGGAGGAATTCTTGATCTATTCACCACAATATTTTGAAAAGTTTTCAATACAAGCTTCACACTATCATTAACCTTGTGATTTAGGTGTTTCATGTAGACTTTTTTTATCCTTTCCATAGTGCTTTCACCATTATTCCAATCTATAGTATAAGGAAATCATCTTAACAAGTGGAAAAATATATAAGTGATCAATGATGAAAATCTAAAGTGAGTGTATTTAGCTTTCTTTATCTTCTCAAGGTTCTCAAACAACTGTATCCTCAAAATCTCACACATGTCTACTGGTTTCCTCTCCACACACATCAAATAGGCAATGTGTACCATACCTACTGCCATATCATCTTCTCTAGAGCCTCCATAGAATTTTGTTGTCAAAATCTTACATAGGTATCTTAAATCATCTTGCTTGATTTTACTAATGACTATACCTTTTCCATTATATATTGAACCGGTGTTATCAATCACAATCTTTCTCATGTTTTTCTCATTAAGTGGAATTGCACCAACTTTTGATAGTCCAGTCACATCATGAATAAGGTCTGTAGTAATGTCTATGACTCTGTCTTCTAGCCAAAATTTACAATTATGTATCCTGCTCAAAATGATCTTTGTACACTCCTCATCATCAAACTCATAATTCATATAATACTTAATAATTTCATTGTTTTCTAGGTGCTCATAACCTTTTTTTATTGACATATCTTTTTTGTATAGTGTCTAATATTCTCCATTAAAATTACTCTCCCTTAGGGTTTCATATTTGCATCCAAGATAACTCTTAACATTCTCAATATGAAGAACTCCGTTTGGTATGGATGAAAAAGCTAAACTACAATCACTCTCCAAGGGTTCAACTAGATCTTTCTTAATTCTAGGTCTGTTCTTATCCTTAATGTTATGAATCAATAACACATCCATTGTTACAACTGATTTCGAATACTGATTTAAGATCTTGATCAGATATAGACCTCAGATTCACAAAAATTAGGGCTTCTGTTTGATCAGTGCTTCAAACTTCTTCCAAATCACTGAAAATCTCTTCTAAACTCCTTTCTTTGCTCTTCAAATCACTTCTAATTGCTTGATAATCACAATAACTTTGATTTCAATCTTTTAACACTTAATATTTACTCAATCTGACATCGCATTCATTTCCTTTACTGCTAAAATGCCAAAAAGCTGATTCTGTAAACCTGCAACCATAAATCTTCTTGCAACCTCAAAAAACATCATATTTATTTTTGCACACTTAACCATAGCATTAGTATAACATAACAATCCTTCATCTAACTATGCAAAACTTAACTCTTTCAAAATCTAATTCTACACTAATTCTAAGTTCCTAAACTATAGAAATTTACATAATTTAAGTTCTTAAAGAAGGGTTAGGTAAAGATTCATTCTTACCATCAGATACATTACCTTCCTGATTACCTTCAGTGCTGAATATGCCTCCTTGATTTGTGCCTTTAACAAATTTTACTTCATTTTTATTGCTAGAGAAACCTTTCTCTTTGTTTACTACATTTTCATTCCTTCTTGCATAGTTTCTAGGGTTAGGGTTATGATGATAACCTCTATTGTTCATTCTACAAAATCTTTTTGTGTGTCCAAACTTGTTACATATCTGACAAATGATTCCATTGGTTCCATTTCTAGGTGCTTGCTAATTGATTTGTGTCCTACAATTTCTAGCAATATGTCCAATTTTGTTGCATCTATAACAAATTATTCCATTTCCTCTTTTCATGTCTTCAGTTGATCTTTGATCTACATTGTTAGTATTTCTAGGCATTCTACTATTATAATTATTCTCAATAACTTTAGATCTTCTACATTCAATAGCTCTATGTCCAAAACCATGACAATTATAACAATATCCATTAAGAGGTTTGAATTGCTTACCTGTACAATCTCTTTTCATATGACCAATTGTATTACAAGAAAAACATCTACCTTTGAATTCTCTTTGCATACCTTTAGATGGTTCATCTTGCTTAGGAGAATCTTCTTGCTTCGGTGATTCTTAAGATTTGTTCTCATCTAACTTCTTTTCTTCACTGCTTTCACATACATTCAGATCTGGTTTCTTGCTTTCACTAACTATCTTCAATGTGTTAAATCCAAGACCAGTTTTGTCATAGAATGGTTTCCCATAAGATACTTGCTCATCAATCTTCTCAGTATTTGAATATAGTCTCTCAAGTTGTTGTTTAGATTGAGTCAATTCACCTTTCACTATCTTGTTGTATTTCTCAAGTTCATCATACTGCAATTTGACTTTATCAAATTCAAATGTTACCTTGCTAAGTTTAGATTTCAGATCTTCATTCTCATTCTTTAAACTTTCATTCTCAGATCTCAGATCTCAGATCTCAGATTGTCATTTCCATCTTTCAAGCTAAGCTTCAGATTTTCTAACTTCAATTCATCTTTACGAACACAATCCTCTTGGGAACACACTTGGGACTACACTCCATATTCATTCATGATAACGGAGGAAAGTACCTCATTTTCTCCCCTAGAGACTACAAAGGGTTCCCTAGATATCATCATTAACTGGTGGATGGAATTGACCTCAGGTTCAGCATCACCCAAGTCTAGCTAGATTATCTGGTCATCTTGCAATAGAGGTTGAGTTGGAGAATATAGAGTCCAATTTTTGGTGTTGACTCCATTAGATATAGTCATTTTTCCTAACTAACAAGCTATGTAGGCATCTACAGTAGCCAACCAAGGTCTACCTAGAATTATTGGATACACTCCCATGTTAGCCTTTGGAGAAAGGACAACAAAGTCAACCGAATACTCCCAAGAATTCAAGGTGACTATTACATCATCTACCATCCTATCAAGTGTAATGGTGGAACTATCGGCAAGCTAAAGGATGGTTGGGGTTTCCCTAAGACCGATGATATGCAACTGAGACATTACTTCCTTGGTCATGATATTTATGGATGCACCTAAGTCAACTAGAGCATTTTGGACTTGTATTCCTTGAATAGTGACTGTAACCACAGGGCTACCAAGATCAAAATACTTTAGAATTATCAATTTTTCCAACATTAAGTCAGCTAGTTGTCCTAGGACATGTATGGTTTTAGGATCCTTTTTCTTCCTTCTAGGCTATTTTATACAGGCCTCCTTTATGGCTTTAGTATATGCAGGTACTTCCTTTATAGCATTTAGCAGTGGTATTTTAACTATCATTTGCTTTAATTGGGCAAGCAAGTCCAACACTACTTGGTTCTCCACAGGCTTAACTTTCTCCTCCAACTGATGAGGAAATGGGGCATCTTGAGCTATAGGAGAGGCAGGTTTGATTGACACTTCAGTTGGTTCTGCTGAGGCATCCTCAACTTTAGTGATGATAGGCTATTGTGGAGGAGAAAGGGTTGTGCCAAACCTTAAATGAATATTATTCAAGGAAATAGCATAGCTTTTCTACTGTGTTGTTGGTTTAGTATTTTTGGGATTAGGAGTAGGCTGACCAGGCAACTGAATCTATTTAGGGGAAGTAGTGTTGGCTATAGGAGGAGGCATTAGAGCCTATTGTTGAGGTGGTGGTACCAAAGCTTTCTAGTTTGATTGGTTCATCCAATTGTGTGGTTGTTGCCACCCTTGTTGGGGCTAGTGCCAGGGTTGCTGAGGTTGTGACCAACCCTAGTGAGGCTGTTGCTAGCCTTGCTTAGGTTGTTTCCATCCTGGCTAATGCTATTGCCAACTTTGCTGAGGTTGTTGTCATCCTAGCTGATGCTATTGCCAGCCTTGCTAAGGTTGTTTCCAACCTTGTTGAGGTTGTTTCCAACCTTGTTGAGGCTACTGCCAACTATTATACCCACTAAATCCACTATGCTGTTGATTTTTCCATGCATTATTCCTATTAAAATTTTGAAGAGGATCTTGGGGAATACCTAGTTTCTGAGCCCATGGCCTTCATTGGGAAACATAGAGCACCTCATCATCTTCATCAATGGCTTTAAACTCAGTAGGCATAGGTTTAGACTCCAACCTTGCAACAAACTTACATTGACAATTCTTTTTCTTCTCCCTACAATGCAGACAATACTCTGCTAACATTGCATTAGCTTCATCTTTCTTCCTCCTTTCCTGCATCATGTCCAACTGAGTAGCGACATCATTAATGATGTCTTTCTTGAAATTTGACAATAGGCTGGATAACTCCATTTTGGACACACTTGCACCATTAGACTTGTGAGGCAAGGCTCTTAAGCCTCTTCCCTTCTTGATAGTAGCTCTAGAATAGTTTAGACATATGTTCTTTATGTCATCCCAATTTTTCTTGGTAATGTCCCCCCCTGCCATAAGGTCAAGGGCCTCAATGCTTCCATCATTCACACCTCTCAAAAATAGATGCTTTTGGGATTCCTCATTTAGCTCATGTTGTGTATTACGCTGTAGGTTGAACATGAACTGGGAGACATAGTCTTCCAAGGTTTCATCTTCCTTCTGGGACATTTTAAATATGTCATCCCCCTTTAAGTCCCCTCCTCTGCAATAATATTTATACTTTGTAAGAAACATGTTGCACATTATAGGCCAATCTACTATAGCATTGGCACCTAATCTCATAAACCATCTCGGAGCAGCTTCCTTTAAAGTAGAGGGAAATAATTTTAGCTTATGGTTGTCAATAGTGTAGTCATAGCTTCTTCAGAGGATATCAAACTCAAAGAGAAAAGTCTTAGGGTCTTCGGTGATGAGTCCATAGAATTTAGGAAGCACAATAGCAGGAATGTTCTTTAGATTTTGGTTACCTTACTAAGGAGGAATAGGAAAAGGGAAGGTAAGCTGAGCCATTGAGTTATCTAGATATTCTGGATTAGCAAACAGGGCATTTAAATGGTAGGACTCTTTAGATGACTCTTTAGATGTAGGCAAGTGGTCATAGGCATCAACAAACACATTCTCAAATGGTTCTTCTTCTAGTGGGTTTTCTAATTGTTCTCCTTCTTGCAGTGGGTTGAAAACCTCAGATGGTTCTTCCTGATTAAGGTTAGGTAGGAATCACCCAAGATGGTCCCTACATCTATGCATGCAAAATAATGTAGAATGTAAACTAATTGAATGACTTCTGGGTGGAACTAAATTGACACCATCCCTAGCAATGGTGACAAAAATGGCTGGTCAGAATAATATCCTAGTAACTTCAAGGATTAGACATCCTTTAACAGTGATTCATTACTTAAAATCATCACATGTCTAATTATAATATCATGTTGGGCTTCATTAAATGTGTCAATTTGGGAATGTGAGCTTGAGATGGTGGCTGCAAGGTCTATGCTTTAGTTCTCTTCAAAAGTCATCACTACTAAGTAAAGGTATTAGTACGGGAGATTTATACTAAGAACTTGAAATTGCAATCTAACTCACAACTTAAAGGAAATGTTCAATAGGAAAATAATAATACTTTCAACAGTAAATCTATGCTGGAGGAAACAGCCAATGGTTCTGCTATCAATGGCTGGAGGAGTAATAGTACTTAATAACTTCAAAGAAACTTAACTAAGTCCTACTTAAACATGAACAGGGAATTCACGTCCCACGTGGGCCCCCATGGAAGTGTGAATGATTTAAAACTCAGATGTTAAAATCTGGAACTATCATATATTCATTCAAAAACACAAGTACAGTATGAAATATCAAAGTGTATTCACTTTGTTCCTGGATTACAATATGAATCTCAAAAACATTTAACTAGCTTAGAATCATAAGTTCCAGCTTATTTAAAAGCAACTAATAAAAATAGAACACTTAAAAACTAGATCCTTCATTACATAGAATAACAACCTTAGTTATAGGAACAAAAGCATCATTTATGCAAGAGGATAAACCATATTTAGTGCTTCAAGAATATAGGAGCACCCAGTAACTAGATTGACCCAGTCTCAATCAGCAACCACAAGGTTATGGAAGTAGTGGAGCCATGATAAAATTTGGAAAGAGTTACTTGCCTTAAAAGACCCCCTCATCTTTTGATTTTGTGCTCCTTGCTGACTTATTCATCCCTTGCAAAAGGTTAGCATACCAAAATTCACAACACAAATCCAAGGCAAAGATTTATAATAAGTTTTTCCTATTTTAATGCATCCTTGTCACAAGACTATAGGAACACTACTCATTAACACTAGAGAAGAGAAATACTAGATTTCATCATAATATCCATTAGTCTATATATATATATATATATATATATATATATGTTCAGTAATTTCCCTTTAGTTTCAAAAGTATCAGATATACACACGAGTAAAGCATATAAACATAAAATTCTGCATAATGTTTATGAAAAACCATAAGATATTTAATTCTAGACTCAGAAAATCATAAAAAAAACAACCCATAAACTAGACTCATCACCACTTGTTACAAGTAGTAGTTGCCATTGCACCAAAAGATCAATCTATTAATGCTTGATACAACCACTAGACTTATAGAAGACACAGGAGGCAGTTAAGCCATGTCATGAATCTCGAGGGGAGTGTTGACCATTTTTCCAATAGAAATCACCCCAATTATGACCCATTTTCCATTTATCAACATACTCTTTAGGCCTGAGAAGCCTAAGTAACATGACTGGAAGCCTTGTTATATTTTTTCCCAACGGGTTCAAAATTGGCAAGACTATCCAATTTTGAAATCCACATAATTCATTTTTATTTGAGGTGTAGTTCCACACTCTTAACCAGAGTTGCACTAGATTTTTCTATCCATCCTTCATTGTCCATGGTTTCAACATGTGCACATCCATACTATCAACATTATAATACAAAATCATATGCATCAAATGTATGAATTTTACTGGCCTCTTATCCTCTTTGATCATCATCAAAACCTCATGCATTATGTCAATTACATATTGAATATAATCGTAGTCTATATTGGCATGTGAGTTTTGAATATCTTGGGTCATCATCAGTAGATCAGCTGGCATTATGTTTGCATCTCCATCTATCCCCAAGACATGACATAATAGATGTGTACGATACTTCATATAAAAGTGTAGAGCCTTAAACTCATATAGAGATTTCATGTGACTAGGGAGAGGGGCAATGTGCTTACCAGTCCTAGGCATATGATAGGAAACTTGGGTTTTTACAAGTTCAATTTGATTGGCATATCTCTCTTTCTCTTTTCTGAGGTCAATCTCAGTGGATGATGAGCAATATAAACTAAAGGCTTTCATGAAGGACCCCCTATCAAGAGTAACTAGGTCTGATTGGTCAATTTTCCTGATTGTTTTAGACACAGGATCATAATTCTTGGCTAATTCATGCATGAGGTCAACATCTAAGAAGACATCAGGAACTATAAGTTTGGCCATGACTAATGTCCACACATTTCATATGGGGTTAGGTCTAAATTGATTATTGTAAAAATAACTAAACAAAATATAACTAGAATAGGAAGGGGTAACAAGATCTCTACAATCTGACATGTAATCAAGGAAAACTTCATCGCTAACCTTCTTATTTTGATAAGATCTAGGGAGAAATGTGATAAACTCTTCTGAGTAATTGGTTTTTCCCTTATCTTTAGCTCCTTGTTCCTTTTCTTCCTTGCTAGATGAGACTTAGCTTGACTCGGGTTGACTTATCTCTACAATCTTTGAATGATGCTCGGCTCTTAAAATCTTCTTTGCTCAATTACACACTACAATGGCTTCAAATTCACAATTTTCTCTCTAAAAATTGATAAGTGTTAATCTGTGAATATCCTGTCTATATATCATTGAGAAATGAATGCATAAAAATTGCCAAGATCATAGCAAATATTTCCTAAGTCACTTCAACATTCACTTCTGCATGACACCAATTTCAAATCTAAGCTAACTGTAAGGTTAGATGTTGATAGGTTTCATTTAAAACTTGGGAAGAAAGAAAAAAAACCAATGATCACTGTGTTATGCTTTAAAGCCCTCAAATACTAATAAAACCCTCACTTAAGATCTGATTGGTTAACTTTTTACTTTTTCCATCTTGGCACAATACCTTTCCACATCAAAATAGCTCTTTTCCTTTATAATTTATGAGAACTTAACCAGGCTCTATCTAGAGATTTAGTGACTGAAGATGCCTCATGATCTCTATATGCTTTTCTTAATTGTGTTTTAATCATGAGATCAAGTGACTGTAGGCATTCTCTGAATCTCATAAGATTCATCTTAACTGGGGTTACTTTTCAAGAATGAGTGACTGAAGCCTTCATGAAATCTCTCAAACTTTAACTTAACTCACATCTAATCACGAGATCCAGCGATTGAAGCAGGTCTCCAAATATCATGACATTTAACTTAACCTTAGTCCCATTCTAAGATTCAATGACTAAATGTATTCTTGTATTCTCTAGATCATCTCTTTAACCTCAGTTGTATTATGAGATTTAGAAAAAACTGCATCTCCTGATCTCTAGTTGATTTACTTAACTCAAACTTAATCATGAGATTTAGCGACAACTATGTTCTCATGTTCTCTGGATACTTTACTAACCCTAATTATGTTATGAGATTCAGTGAACACTGCATTTATCTCCAAGTTGCTAGTTATATTTCTTGACCTTGGTTCAATCTTGAGATTAAATGTCATTTGTTGATCTTTATCATCAGCCACAGTCCTCACTAAATTTCCAAATGCTTTAATATTTAACTATTTCATCACTAGAATGGGAGAAAATTGTTATCTTATTACCTATCACTTTGTCACGGAACCTCGTAATGCTAAGTTACTAACCACCAAATTTATGAGATTAAGCGAATACCTTATTCATTGAATCATTGAATGGTTTTCCTTAACTACCAACCATCTAGAGATCACGTGATAGAACAAAAAAGCATCTTTTAATAACCTTGTCACTAAATAACCAGATGTTTCAAACTTAACTACTAGGATTTGGAAATTTGGAGAAAGCCTCTTTCACTAGATCGCTGAATGATTATTCACTAACCATCCAAATCAAGAGATCATGAGATAACTGCTCTACTGAATCATCAAATCCTTCACTAACTACACATTCAATCTTGAGACATGATGAAAACCATTGATTGGGATTTGCATCAATGACTCTTGCTAAATTGTTGAATACTCAAAGACTTTACTGCGATATTGAGAGATTTGGAGATGACCACTGTTGGTAGTATTTTCAATTTTCCAAGGTTACATTTTAATTTTTGCTCCATTGAAGGTTTTCCCTATTTTTTAATAAATCTCCTATAATATCCTCTCCTAGATCTCACAAATTATTCATAATGGTAAAAAACCCTACGTGCTAGGTCGAAAATACTTCTGAAAATCCAAAAGCCCTAGGAAAGCTTAACTGAGTTCTATTTTGCCATTATTTTTTCAAATCACTTAAGTGAGCCTTTAAGCATGTGCACTTTATAATTACTAGCTATTCACCTAGTCTCCTAGTGAGTTTAGCATATTCTTTTTAGTTTGGTGATCTCCTGAAACCCTTTGTCACGTGATCTCTTTAACTTAAGAGAATATTCCTTTCTTCATGAGACTCGGCGGATGCTTTTAGTCACCAAGTCTCTAAATGTTTTATGTGAGATCTAGCAGCTACATTGATAAATATTTTAAAGGAAACTATAGTCACCTGGTCTCCAAACTAGAAATACCTTCTGTCAGGTGATGTCTAAACAAAATGATGAAGTGAATAAGTATTCAGCGATTATGAGACTTCTCCTATATTCGTTGAGTCTCCGAATGAAATGATGGCAGTTATGTTTTCTTTCAGTCACCAAGTCTCCCAGTTCTTAGGCATTTAGTATTTTTATCCAGTGACCCAACAATTACAGTAGTTGCATATCCTCAGAATCCTAGTGGTTATGTTGTAAACATTCAGCGATCTAGCGACATGGTTATCTCTTAATCTCATGATGTAGTGGTTAAGTCTTAAAATAATTAGTGACTCAGCAATGACCATAAGATAAAGGAAAGATCAACGGTTGACATTTAATCTCATAGTCTAATCGAGTTCAAGCGGGATATCTAGTGACTTTGGTGAATAAAGGCTTTCGTGTAGTCTCTAGATGTAACTAGGGTAAAGAAAAATATTAAGAGACTATGATATATCTTTAGTCGCGTGTTTTCCAGAAGAAGATGAGTTAAGATAAAGGTTTTCAAAGAGTAAATCTAATTCGTTGATGTAGTCTAAATTAGGTGGTGGTCACGTTATCTCCCAATCAAACCATGAGTTAGGAAAAGTTTCAGCAACCGTAAGAAATGCTTTGTCACCCAGTCTCCGGAACAAACTCAAGTTAATAAAATTATCCAGCGACTGGGAGGTAACTTCAGTCGCATCATCGCCAGATGGCTAAGGGTTAAGCACTTGCTGAGGTAAAAAATTAAAAAAAGTATGGATTCAGTTGCTAGATTTGATGATGTGTTCATCTCTGATTGGTCACAAGATAAAGAAATAAAGTGATAAACCTTTTGGCAACTCAATGATAGAATATGGTCGCTAAGTCTCTAGAAGCAGTAAATCAAATATATTTTCTATACAGTCACCAGATCCCCAAATTGGTTCAGTCTCCAGGTCTCATCAAAAATTCAAAGTTAGAATGAAGTTGCAGAGATTAAGAGACTACTGTTGATTTTGTTCTTTATAAGCTAAGATCTAATAGTTGTCTCTTAATCGCTAGATAAAGATGATGTCATCCAAAAATTGTAGAGATTAGGTGAGTACTGTCAGATTAAGATCTTGTAGTTGTCATGAAGTCACAAGAAGAAATAAGGAATTGAGAAAATATTCAGCAATTAAGACACTTCTCCTTAGTCACTAGGTCTTCAGATGGGTGAAGTCAGGTAGTCTCTAGAAAAACTTTGAAAAGCCAATAGGATTCAGCAATTAAGAGACTCACTGCTAGTCGCTAGTTCTCTGAATGAGAAGAACAGCTATTGAGACTTTTGAAAGACATTTTTTGCCAAGTCTCAGAATAAGATTAATAAGTGATACATTTTGTAGTGACTGGGAGGTAGACTATAGTCGCTGGATCTCTGAATGAAAAATTATAGTTTCATAAGGTCACCAGATCATGAGATGAAATGATAGAAGGACAAATCTTTCAGTGACTATGATTTTGACTATAGTTACTAGGTCTCTAGATAGAATATAATCATGTAGCGATTAAGGATTTTCCTTTAGTCACCAGATCTCAGAAACTATTGAAAAAGAGCCAAATCTTTCAGCGACTGTAATTGGCTATGTAGTCGTTAGGTCACCAAAAATCAAATTTGATTACCTATCACTTTCTCATCTCATAGCTAGTGAATTGAAGTTCAGAGCGTGCCAAGTAATGGTGGAAGTGACATGAATTACAGAGTTTGAAGTCTTCCAGAGAGTATTCCAGAGAGCTAGAGCTGAAAAAGTACAAGAGTTCTTTAGTTTTCTAGCAATCATAGAATTCATAGTTTCAGAAGCTTCTGATGATTTTCACCGATTAATCAAGATGAGTCACAGTTTCTCTTTGCTACTAGGATCATCATGAAACAAAAAGGTTAGTGACAAATGCTTCATTGATGATCTGAGTTACTATAGAGATGTTGAACACCTGATGTGAGTGGGATATGCTTATTTAGGTATTTTTACAAGAATGTTGATAGTCCAGTACCCATTTCAAACCCTTGGAACTCAGGGTTAGCTAGGATGATTATCCCAGACATCTTCCTAGATGTTGACTTATTAATTGTAATGGACAATTTTTAGGACCCTCTATCAAGAACAATAAGAAAAAGTGATGATTTAGCCTTGGTTACATTAGACAGGAACTCTTTGATGAGAGCTTTTGATATCCAAATCCCCATGGCCATGGAGATTAATTTGCAAGCCTTGGCCAATAGGTACATTAGGGACTCCATCCTTGTGTCCAAAGAAATTCAAAACCATGTCCCACGAGGCAACATGAACTACATTGCAGCAATGGCTGGGGTAACCCCTTACTTCTACAATGACATATGTTTCTACATGAAATATATTGCATACGGGTTATGTAGAGTGCTAGGGGTAGATGGTGGGGTAGATAGGATTTCATCTAACATCTTGATGATGGTACAAGATTCACAGAGCCTTCATATGACCAAGGGATATGACTACATTGGGTATGTCATTAATAAAATGTATGAGGGGCTTGAGGCAATAAGAAAGAAAGAAAATTCAACTAGGTTCATGAATTTCTCACTTTTGATGCACCTCATTTTGTTCTACAACTACAACATCATGAACTTATAGGACCTTAGGCCACAAATGATGTGGTATGGATAGCCAAATCCAGTATAGTTTTGGATTAGGGCATGGAGTAATACTTCACCAGAATGTGACTTTTGTGTCTTTCATAATTGGATGGTACAACCAATTCTACTTGCCTTAGGTGTGAATCTTTCCAGGCTACCAATAAAGGCTTTGCAACTAATAAGACCTTGTCAATTTGTTGACAAATGGGAAAAAACCCATAACTATGGAGACTTTTACTATGAAAAAACATTTACTGTGATAAGTGTTGGCAATTTGGCTAATGTGGATGCATAGATGTTGTCATTATGGAAACATATGATCTCTATTAAGAGTGCAGAATCTAGAATGCAAGTATGCAAAGTTGAAGGAAGAAATTGTCTAAGTTTGGATACAGTGATCGTGACAGAGCACCCGATGAAGATTTAGTTGGCGACTGTTGGAAATATTCAGGAATTAACCGAGTTACTGAGAGGGGAGGGGTGAATCAGTAACTCCAAATTTTCTTTTCTATTTTAACATGTAATTTACTTTTAACCTTTGCATACAGAAAGCATGAAACTTAAAAGCATTCACAATAATGACACATAGATTTGGTTACCTAGAAACCTTCCAAAAGAAAGTAAAACTGGGGTGGGGATGAAACCCACAAAGCTTTAATACTGCAGAATAAAGTTGGCCGGTTAAGGCTTACAATTTGATCACTTCTGATGATCTGCCCTGTTAGGAGCAATAAGGATTGCTAAATCCACCCTGTTAAAGGATTTACAAACATACAATGAAGTATGCACTCGGTAAAGAGATTTTACAAAAGACTGTTAAGTCTACCCGGTTAAAGGATTTATTACTGATTCACCTGTTAGAATGAAACAGTAGATCTCTGGCTTTGCAACTGGATTGCTGATTGAGATTCGTTGATGTACTGATCACCTTCTGTGATGAATTTGTCTTTGCTGTTCCTTATACTTCTGAAGCCTTCTTGTAATTCGCTTATCTTTGCCTTTCTTTCTCTTTCACATATATTCTTCTTTGCGTACATCTTGACATTTTTACAACATTGTTTATATACAAGTCTTAAACAATTAATTACAATTACAATTACAAAGTCGGCTTGACAAATAAACATAAGTGCTACTAAGTTGGCCCAAGTATGGTTACACGGTTCCTGCAAACTAACTCGGTGACTTTCTGATACTCAGCGTCCACTGCATTACTCGGCATCGTCATGCACTCGGTAGAAGTGAAGGCACGGTTCATACTGATCACTCGGTAGGTTTTGAACTCGGTAAATACTGGTGACTCGGTAGACATGATGTTACTCGGTTTACACTGTTCTGTTCGGTTTGTACTAACTTGCTTGGTTTGCACTGTCTGCTCGGTTTGCACTGTCTGCTCGGTTTCCAATGTCTGCTCGGTTTGCACTGTCTGCTCGGTTTGCACTGTCTGCTCGGTTTGCACTATCTGCTCGGTTTGCACTGTCTGCTCGGTTTTCACTGTCTGCTCGGTTTGCACTGTCTGCTCGGTTTGCACTGAGAATGCAAATAAGTGTTGTCACTAGTGGCAATTCTTCTTAATGCCAACAATCTCCCCCTTTGGCATTAGTGACAAAAACACTTATTGGCCAAAACTTATATACATGAATCATGCTGAGTTTTATTTTGATTTTTCAAAATTTGTCTTTGTTATAGGGCATTATACATTGTCTCCCCCTTTCAATGTGCTAACTGTTTCTATACAAATCTTCTTCTATACATATCTCTCCTTCTATACATATCTCCCCCTTTTTGACGATAATGCCAAAGGTGCATATACAAGTTATTTACAGAGAGAATCCAAAATTTGATAGAAAATTAGAATGTACCTTCATTATTAGTGCCAGGTTTCTGTCCCAACTTTCTTGCAGGATCTTACATGTTTGTATAGCAATTTGGACTTCTGCAGAGAGTTCAATCATGTGATCTGCTATAGAGAACTGATTGTCATGAATCAATGTTTTGGAATGTTCAATGTGCTTATACATTGTATTCATGATGGGAAGGATCATGTGTTGGATGTCTAGCAGTGTGGACCGGATCCTTGTGTCTTCTTTCAGTAGATCAGACTGCATATTTGATAGGTGTGAAATTTTCATGTGATGAGTAGAGCTTGAACTTGGTTCAAGTTGCAGCTTCTGTATCCTAATCTTCATGTCCTCATCCATTTTATTCATTTTATCCTTAACATCCTTTGTGAACTCGGTAATGTTGCACAATCTAGCCAAAAGAGAGGTAGCATTCGAATAGATAGATTCAGTGTTTGACAAAACTGAAGACAATTCTACTTGGTTAATAGCTATGTGCTGAGCAATGTGCTCAAGCACTTTATTGTTGAATCTCTTCTCGGCTCTTTCAACTAATTTTTCTGTCCCAGATGAATCCTCATTGTATTTATCAACTGCTTCTACTAATTGTAACAAAACATGTTGGGAGGAGTCTACTTTAATGCCTAATGCATCAGACAAAATGTCCTTAGCATCCTTGATGATTTGATATTCCTTGTCTCTCTCCTCTTTAAGCTTCTTTTGTTTTGCTTTCCTTTGGAGGATCTCACCTATATTTTGCATTTGGTCCGCTGATAGATTTGCAAAATCTAATGTAGGAATCTCTATCTCTTCATCTAGGTCTATATCCTCTACTACATTCTTACCCAAAAATTTTATACTCGGTAGAGCCTTAGGCTTATCTGAACTTAATGCTTTGGTAGTAGTGACAGTAGATAAAGTAGGGCTGGCTATAGATACTGGTATACTTTCTACTGGAGAGCTTAAAATATTTACACTTGAAGATTCAAAAATTGAAAAACTTACTGCTGGAAAACTTGATGATGCGGGAGACTGCAACTCGGTAGAAGAAATGGTAGCTGCTTCTGTTGTTGCTATGGATGATTGGACAAATGTTGAAGTTGTCACAACCATGCTTGAAGGTGTCTCTGGGCTGGATGTAGAAACTTTTACTGGAGAGGTAGGAAGGGATGCAATGACTTCTGCTGCTATCCTTACAGTATCATCTACCTCAGTGTCTTCTTCTTGTTCATCACTGTCATCTTCAATATCTTTTATTATTACTATTTCAATACTCGGTTGGTGAAGGTGGTATATGTTCTTCCATGTAGCATTTGTAGCCTTCACAACCGATTCAATATTGTTGATCAAAATCAAACAAGTATTGAACTTCAATGTCATCTTATTTTCATTTTCTTTTAATGCCTTCTTTACTTCATCATTTTTCAAGCTCGGCATCAACTGTCTCAGGGTTTGATCAAATATGTCTATCACAGTTTGCTTTGCATTGCTCCATCTCATTTTTATTGGATTTAATAGAACTGCTGGAACCTGTGGGGCTATTTCTTTAGGAGAGTATTTCCATTGTCCCATCTTTTCAATAACAGTATCTTCTATTTCCTTTTGTTCTGTTTCCGATCTGGTTTCATATTTTAAAGATTTTATGTTACTTACTCCAGATCCTGATCCGTCTCTAAAGAGTTTGAGCTTTTCTTGAAGGTTTAGAGGGGGCCTTTTGAATACTATGTCTTTATCTGCCTTGTCTGCCTTACCTCTTGTATTTCTCCTTGTAAATACAGCAGTGGGAGGCTTAGGTGCCTTAGTGATGAATACCTTTCCTTTCTTCTTTACAGGTTCTGGTTCCTCTGTTTTCTCATCCTTTTCCTCTTCTTCTTCATCTTTTTCTTCTTTCTCCTCGGTTATCATTTGCATTTTGGCTATCCTCTTCTTTCCTTTGTTTACCGCCTGTGGAAGCTTTATGCTTAGTTCAATTCTCACCTTAGCTTCATCATATGTTCCAAAATATGGAGCTTTGGGATTGACAGGCTGATTAAGAAGAGCTTCAATGATATTCTTGGTTTCATCAATATTTACCTCATAAGGAAGAGGTTTTACATATACAGTCCTCGGTTTAACTGCTTGAATATATACATTATCACAATCCACCATAAAACAAATGTCATCTTTGCAATCTTCCACCAACTTCTGTGGAATCCAAAATCTGTCATTCATTTTCTCTTTGAAAGACTCAAAATAATTATCCATGATGCTTTCAAAGTTTTCACCCATTTCTGAGATGTATTCATTTATTTCATAGAGGACTGGCACATCTTTTCTCCATACAACTTTTCCTTTAGAAGGGAAGAATTTCTGAACATAGAAGAATAAACAGACCAGTAAGGATCCAAACTTACATGGATTGTTTTTGGAAGTTTTAATGCTTTCCATGTTTTTGTTAAACTGCTTTAACAATAAGTCTGCTAGGTCAAATGTCAAGTTATTCTTGACCACTTTGTATGCTAGGTCAATAGCTTCACAGGATACACTATTCTGACGACTAGAACTGTAAATCTTATGGGCAATAATGTGTGTACCAAACTTCAGTTCAGCATCGGTAATGCTGCTAACTTTCATGCCTCTACCGTCCCACTCAGCTAGGGTTTTCTTCTCTAGTTTCGTCCGACCTAGGGTTTTGGTAGTTTTTGCTTTGTTCAACATGGGAAGACCGGTGACTTGTTGAATCATCTTCTTTGTGATCTCAATAGGTTGCTCAAGACAAATCTTGCCATCATGTACACGCCTGAGAATGTATCTAACCCATTTATCTCAAAAGTTTCGAGGTAGATGTGCAATGTGAACTAAACCTTTATCTTCCAGATGTTTGTGCTCGGGTTTTAGAATACCATCCACACACAGTTCCTCACGCACAATATCTAGTTCTAGGTTCCCCATTTCATGAATTGAACAGTTCAAATGATTGTGGATATCGTTAATAAGCAGTACCTTAGGAGGAATCTGAGATTGAGCTCCGTTCGGATCTAGGGCTGCTGCAATTGCGGGCACGATCTTGAAATCTGGTGCTTTCCACTCCCCTTGGACTAACATATCAGATCCTTTCTTTGCTGAAGTGCTGGATGATGCCATGGTAGCTCACAAAAAATTCCTTTCACAAAAGTATTGAATCACTGGGTTGCTCTTGAAATTTTCTGCTCTCAAAGTGCTAAAGATTCACGGTGAAGAATGAGTTCGATTACTTGCTTTTTGTTTACAACTCTGTCATTAATGCTCAGTACAAATTAGGGTATGAATTCTGACAGACTGTCACCCACTAAGAATTAATTGCTCGGTAAAGACTTCGCAACTCGGTGAACTCGAGAATTCATATTGCTCCGACCTCGCTCGGTGAAGACTGATACCGACCTTGCTCGGTGAAGACTGATACCGACCTTGCTCGGTGAAGACTGATACTGACCTCCCTGTGATCTCACTACATCTTGCATGCTGATTTAGATCTTTCTTTTAATTTCGGTTCTGGAACTGCTTGAAATTGGTCTATGAGAATACAGTTCCAGTGCTTTCTTGGAAATTTAGTTTGAGTCGGTAGAGCCATCCATTCCATTACTTGGACTGGATTGCTCGGTAGCTTTAGGAATCCATTTTTGTCTTACCTGTTTCGTGACCTTAGTTGCTTCATTCTTCTTTCCATCTTCAACTTCACTAGCATTCATGCAGTTTCTGGCTATGTGACCGAGTTTAGTGCATATGAAGCATCTTACGGTAGTATCTCTTTTCCTTAGATGATGTTTTATGCGATTCATGCCAATGTGTCCATATTCTCCACAGTAATGACATCTACACCAGGTGTTGTAGTCCCATCCAAACATTGCTTTCACAATTTGTTCTGCTGGATTAAATGTCTTGGATCTGCACTCGGATGCCTTGTGACCTTGTTTGTTGCACTTGTGACAATTACCTCTGAATCTAGGTTTTTCCCTGCATTCATTTTCTTTGGGACCAGGTTGATTGCAGCTGTAACATTTTCCATTGAATTCTGCTTTTTCATTGTTCCAACATTTATTTGAAGTATGTCCTATTTTACCACAATGATTACAAGTAGGTTTTTGATTTCTTTGAGTACCTTGCTTAGAGGATTCGCCTTCTCCTTTGTATCCAAGTCCTGCTTTTCCTTTTTGCCTATGAAGATTTCGCTCATACAGCTGATTCAAGTCTTCTTGGCTTTTCAGCATTCCTTCATTGATTTGTTTTTCAGCGTTTAGGTCATCCACCAATCTTAGATTGATTTCCTTTTCAGATCTTAGTTCTTCTCTTGTGCTTTCTATTTCTGATCTTAGATTCAGAATTTCCTCATTTGTATGAGAGATCTGATCAATTAGGTTTTCTAGCTGAAGGGTTTTATTTTGGACTTCAATGTTTCTTCCATCTAATTCATCTTTCAACTTGTTTCTTTGTTCCAAGATCTCACAGAATCTTGTAGAGTGTAGCTCTTGTTCTCTTTTCAATTTTCTCACTTCTTCCTGCAGAGACCCATTCTTTTCTAGGAGTTCTTTGACAGCATTGTTTGCTTCATCTGAGTTATTTGAGGGAAAAAGATCTTCAATCTTTTCTTCAATGTAATTCTGATCATTCATCTGATTTGCAAGTTCCTTCCTTCTTCTTAGGGATTGGGAAAGATGTTCTTTTGCTTCTTTGAGTTTAGCTATGGCCATTTCCAGATCTAGCTTTTCATTTTCAATCACCTTGTTCAGTTTGAATACCTCCATTGTCCTGGATCTTTGCTCAAGCTAGTTAAGCTTTATCTTGAGAACCAATGTAGCTCTGATACCAATTGTTGGAAATATTCAGGAATTAACCGAGTTACTGAGAGGGGAGGGGTGAATCAGTAACTCCAAATTTTCTTTTCTATTTTAACATGTAATTTACTTTTAACCTTTGCATACATAAAGCATGAAACTTAAAAGCATTCACAATAATGACACATAGATTTGGTTACCCATAAACCTTCCAAAAGAAAGTAAAATTGGGGTGGGGATGAAACCCACAAAGCTTTAATACTGCAGAATAAAGTTGGCCGGTTAAGGCTTACAATTTGATCACTTCTGATGATCTGCCCTGTTAGGAGCAATAAGGATTGCTAAATCCACCCTGTTAAAGGATTTACAAACATACAATGAAGTATGCACTCGGTAAAGAGATTTTACAAAAGACTGTTAAGTCTACCCGGTTAAAGGATTTAGTACTGATTCACCTGTTAGAATGAAACAGTAGATCTCTGGCTTTGCAACTGGATTGCTGATTGAGATTCGCTGATGTACTGATCACCTTCTGTGATGAATTTGTCTTTGCTGTTCCTTATACTTCTGAAGCCTTCTTGTAATTCGCTTATCTCTGCCTTTCTTTCTCTTTCACATATATTCTTCTTTGCGTACATCTTGACATTTTTACAACATTGTTTATATACAAGTCTTAAACAATTAATTACAATTACAATTACAAAGTCGGCTTGACAAATAAACATAAGTGCTACTAAGTCGGCCCAAGTATGGTTACACGGTTCCTGCAAACTAACTCGGTGACTTTCTAATACTCGGCGTCCACTGCATTACTTGGCATCGTCATGCACTCGGTAGAAGTGAAGGCACGGTTCATACTGATCACTCGGTAGGTTTTGAACTTGGTAAATACTGGTGACTCGGTAGACATGATGTTACTCAGTTTACACTGTTCTGTTCGGTTTGTACTAACTTGCTCGGTTTGCACTGTCTGCTCAGTTTGCACTGTCTGCTCGGTTTCCATTGTCTGCTCGGTTTGCACTATCTGCTTGGTTTGCACTGTCTGCTCGGTTTGCACTGTCTGCTCGGTTTGCACTGAGAATGCAAATAAGTGTTGTCACTAGTGGCAATTCTGCTTAATGCCAACAGGCAACGTCCATTGGAGAAATATTTTTGTTTGCATAGTTAACTGAAGCTTCTATAGAGTATGAGGATACCCCATCTTAGTGCGCATAAAGTTTGGAGCTGTACGGACAAATTTATTCAAAGTTTACCGAAGATAGTTTTGCAGACAGAGCAGTTCTGGAGACAGTTTTAGCGAAAGAGTTAAGGGATTATTTTTGCTTGTCAAAATAATGACTTAACATTATGAAGGGATGACATTCTAGATGTTTACTCTTGGATTAAGATTTTGGATGCCGACCATGTAAAGTTATTAGCTTTAATAACTCATATATTAGGCATACTTGAAATGTAATGAAATAGAGAAGTGATATGTAAAAAGAAAGAAAAGATAACTTGCGATAGTTGTATATTGTGATAGCAGCAAAGGCTATTGATGTGAAGTTGTAAGCAGTACCATATTACAATCAAAAATATTTTTGTATTACTTGTTTGGACAGTGAGCTCAGCTAGAGATCAGGTTTTGTAATCTAACTCCTAACAGGGTTAAGGCTTCTAACAAGGCCTAAAGTCCTTTAACCAGGATAGATCTACTATATATTGTAAATTGAATCCTAGCAGGGTCCAATATCCCTAACAAGATACTTTTGATTAGTGATCTTTGTGGGTACCATTCCCACTAGGGTTTTCCCTTGGCTAGGGTTTCCTCAAGAACATATGATGTGTTATGAGTTCTTTCTATTTACTGCTATGTTTGTTAATCAGCTTGATAATCTTTGTATGCACTAAAGTAATTTGTTATATCCATAAGTGGGAAAAAGAAAAAGTTTGTGAAATAATGATTCACCCCCCCCTCTCAGTATTTCCTATTTCTAGCAATTGGTATCAGAGCGTAGTAACTCAGAGAAGGAACATTCAAGGAAAGCTTAGCAGCTTGAGTAAGATCTCTATGGATATGGATCAACTTCAAAAGAATCTTGAAGAAGCTCTTGAACATATTGATATGCTTACTGATGAAAGAAACTCCTTAAGAAGAAAATATGAAGATGCAAAGAATGCTATTGACAAATTGAAAGGTAAGATTGAAGATCTGAAATCTGAAAAGAAATCTGATATGCTTGTTGAAGATTGTGATGAATTAGAAAAAGAAAATGAGATCCTTAAGCATGAGTTTGAAGATCTGAGGTCAAGACTTGAAAAGGAAACATCTGAATCTGAAAAAGTAAAAATGCAGTATGTGGAACTTGAGAAGTATAATAAAATTGTGAAAGGTGAATTAACTCAATCTAAACAACAACTTGAAAGGCTATATTCAAAAAGTGATAAGACTGAAAAAAAAATTTCTTTTGAAGAACCCTTCTTTGATAGGACTAGATTTGGATATAGTATGTTTAGAACAAACCATGAAAGTAAGAAGCCAGATCTGAAGACATCTGAAAGTGTGGAGGAAATAAAGCTAGATGAGAACACATTGGAAGATCCACCTAAAGAAGAACCACCTAGAGAGCAAGAAGAATCAAAATAGGAAGAATCATCTAAAGGTATGCAAAGAGAATTCAAAGGTAGATGTTTTGCTTGTAATGCTATTGGGCACATGAAGAGAGATTGCACAGGTAAGCAATTTAAATCTTTTAATGGACATTGTTATAATTGTCATAGTTTTGGACATAGAGCTAACAAATGTAGAAGACCTAAAGTAATTTTGAATAATTATGATAGAATGATTGGGAATACTAACAATGCAGATAAGAAATCTATTGAAGAAATGAATCAAAGAAAAGTGGTAGTATGTTTTAGATGCAACAAAGTAGGACACATTGCTAGAAATTGCAGGTCGCAGATTAACCAGCAAGGATAGAGATTTGGAAATAATGGAATCATTTGTTAGATATGCAACAAGTTTGGACACTCAGCAAGATTTTGCAGAATGAACAATGGAGGTTATCATCATAACCCTAACCCTAGGAACAATGCAAGAAGGAATGAAAATAATGGAAACAAAGAGAAAGGTTGTTGTAGCAATAAAGATGAAGTAGAATTTGACAAAGGCACAGATCAAGGAGGTATAGTCAGCACTGAAAGAAGTCAGGAAGGTAATGTAACTAATGGTAAGGATGAATCTTTACCTGACCCTTCTTTAAGTACTTAAATTATGTAAGTTTCTGTAGCTTAGGACTTAGGATTAGTGTAGATTAGGAATTTGAATGAGTTAAGTTTTGTGTAGTTAGATGTAGGTTTATTATGTTGTACTAATGCTATGGTTAAGTGCACAAAAGAAAATATTGTGTTTTGCGAGGTCGCAGAAAGTTTTATGATTGTAGGTTTGCAGAATCAGCCTTTTTGAGGTTTTAGCGGCAAAATGAATGAATGTGATGTCAGATCGAGTTAATGTGAAGTGTTATAAGGTTGAAATCAAATTTATTATGATAGAAAAGCAATTGAAAAGAGATTTGAAAGAAGAAAAGTGAGTTGAGGATGATTTGAAGAAGTTTGGAAGTAGTTTGCAGCGATGATCATATCGAAACCCTAGATTTGCAAAGTTGAGGTATTTCTTGATCTTTAATCAGTTGATAAGATGGATATTTCTATGGTTCATAATGTTAAGGATAAGAATAGACCAAAGATTAAGAAAGAACCAGTAGAACCAACTGAAATTGATGATAGTTTAGCATTATCATCTATACCAGATGGAGTATTGCACATTGAGAATGTTAAGGGATATTTAGGTTGTAAGTTTGAAACTTTGGGAGATGCAGATTTTAGTGATGATTACAGGAAATTGTACAATCAAGACATGTCAGTTAAACCAGCTTATGGGCACTTAGAGAACAATGAAATCATCAAATATTCCATGAAGTATGAATTCAATGATGAGGAATGTACCAAGATCATTTTAAGTAGAATTCGCAATGGGAAATTCTGGATGGAGGATAGAGTTATTGATATAACTGCCGACCTAATTCATGAAGTTACAAGATTATCAAAAGTTGGAGAGATTCCACTGAATGAAAAGAACATGAGAAAGATTGTTTTAGATAACACTGGATCTAGTTATAATGGTAGAGGAATTGTAATAAGTAAGATTAAGCAAGATGATGTTAGGTACATTTGCAAGATCCTAACAACTAAATTCTGTGGTAGTTCAAGGGAAGATGACATGGCTGCATGAATGATTCATGTAGCTTATCTTATGTGTATTGAGAAGAAACTAGTAGACCTATGTGAAATCTTGAAAATTTAGCTATTTGAGAACTTAGAAAAGATTAAGAAGGCTAAGTACACACAGTTTAGGTTTTCATCTCTAAAAACCTATATGTTTTTCCATATTTTGAGAAGATTTCCTTACACAGTTGATTGGAGTGACAATGTGAACACAATGGAAACAATAAAATCAGTTTACATGAAGCACCTTTTTGATAAAGTTAATGATAGTGTGAAGCTTGTATTGAAGACTTTTTAGAATATTGTCAAGAACAAATCAAGGATTCCTCAATCCTTACTTGAAAAGCATAAAGATGACATTTGTTTTATGGTTGACACTGATTTCACCTACATTGAAGTAGTTGAGCCTAGAATGGAATTCATAGACCCTCTTGGCTATGAAATATCTGAAGCAGAAATAGTAGGATATGTGAATAGATTGTTAAAGTGTGAGTTGGATGGTCATGCAAACAGGTTTGGAACCTATGAAGAGAATTTCAACTCTACAATAAGTTTGAGAGAAAAGAAGCAATCTAGTAAGAGATTTGAATCTACTATGAAGAAAATATTGAAAGAATCTGGTATGTCATGTCATGAGTTTGACATAGCTAAGAAGACTGTAGAAGCCTTGAAGCAAAGTGAAAATCTTGTAATTTCACCTGAGACATCAAGTGCAGATCCTGTTGATCCAATTGCAGTAAAGGTAAAAGTTGAAGTACCTAAAAAAGATGAAGGAGATAAATCTTTTTCTCCTATTCCTAGAAAAAGAGTAAAAGTGAGTGCAACAGGACCTGGCAAGAGACAAAAAGTGGTTGTACCACCTATACCTAGAAATGTAGCAGTAATTAAAGATGATGATGCAGTTTCAGTCAAGAAGAAAACTTGGAAACCAAGAATTGAAAGAGTTAATGAAGATATATTGAAGCATGGAGACTTCACTAAGTTGAATAAATTCTATGATCTATATGGAACATTTGACATATTGAACTTTGAAAATGCAATGGTTACACACATGATTGTGGTAGATAAGAAACTTAGCACCATTCATGGTAAGATCCCAGAAGATTTGTATAAAAGACTTGTGAATAGAAAATAGAGAGCACAAGAAGAGGACATAAAGATGAGAGAACATGTAATCAGATAGTTCTGTGAAGTTAAGGATGAAGATCATTTGAAGAGATTCTTGAAGTCTCTTGGAACTTTATTGAGAACAAAGAGAAGAACAATCCTTATAATGGGAGGCAAAAAGGAGGAAGTACAGAAAGAGACAGAGCAAGCAGTAATGCAAGTTCTTGTAGATATAGTTGCAGAAAAGCATGTTGAATCAGACCCTCAACAGAAGCAATCAAAGGAACCGCATGAAGAGGAAGTTGGTATTCAAGAAGTCCCATCTTCTTCACATATCAATATTGGAAAAGAATCAATGGATATTGAAGGCACCAAAGTGACTCTAGAATCAGATGATGCAGTATTTCATGATCTAGGAAACATTGTTGAAAATTTGGCTTTGGGAGAGCAAGAAACAGTCATAGAATTAGAGAAGAATACAGAGGCAGAGGAAGCACCAATTGTATCAGAATCAGTTCCAGCAGAGTAGACAGTCAAAGGAAAACAAATTTTGATAGAGGCCACTACCTCTAGTGCACCTTCTAAACTAGTTGAAAACATTAGTGCACCTGACAGTAAGAAGAGGCATATTGGTTCAATCTTTGAAGACCTTGGAAAAGAAGTTGAAGATGATGATCAGCTTGAGTTCATTACATCTCTGAATAAAATTATTGGAAAAAATAAGAAGGTGAAAGACCTTGAAGGAAAAGTTAGAGTTTTGACAGAGAAACTTGAGTGTGATCAAAACTAAGGTATCTGAATAAGATCCCCTTGAGAAAGCTCAATCAATAATGAATTCTTTTGACTCTAAATTTTCTAACTTGAAAGATATTGCTAGAATAAAAGTTCAGGAAGACTTTGAAGCAGAAATGCAGAAAACTTTAAGTGTAAATATTCGAAATGATATTGGTAGTTTAGATGTATGCATAAAGAATTTGAGGAGACATTTTGAGATAGGAAAGAATTTGTACATACAATGTACTAAATCAGAAATCCTAATAGTTGAAGAGGATAAGAAGATCAAAGAGAAGTTAGATGCTATTACAGCTGAGACAAACACGTTGACAAGTCCTAATGTCAAGATAAGGTCTATTGAGAAGAACATAAGGAAATTGAAAGATGAAATCATAATGATAGCAGAGGAGAAGAACAGAAAGATGATCAGGGTTAACATCTTGAGAGAGCATGTCTCAATCAAGATATCAATTGTTGAAGATCAAATTGAGCAGTGTCTTTTAGCAAAGACATCATTTCAGAAGTTTAGCTTCAATTCCCTGCAAGCTTGTCAGACAGTAGCATACGGATTGAGTACTCTACTCAATGTTGCTGAATCCATCAGGATGATATGGGAGAAAGATTTTGAATCTTGGAAGTTAGAGTTTGGTAATTGTGTTGCAAGCCTACCGGCTTTGCGATAACTTATAATAAGGTATAAAGTTTTTGAAATTTTTGTACACCCTATCTTTGTCATTGTTGTCAAAGGGGGAGAGATAGCAAAAAATTGCATATATGTTGAGGAAGGATACTCATATGGGGAGATATTATATGAAGTATGATATTGTATATATATTGTATAACTTTTTCTTTTGGCCACAAAATTTTGTATAAGTGTTTTTGAAGTTTTGTTTGCACGCTTAGCCAATTTTCCCATATGTTGCCACCAATGACAAAGGGGGAGATTGTTGGAAACTTGGCTAATGTGGATGCATAGATGTTGTCATTATGGAAACATATGATCTCTATTAAGAGTGCAGAATTTGGAATGCAAGTATGCAAAGTTGAAGGAAGAAATTGTCTAAGTTTGGATACAGTGATCCTGACAGAGCACCCAATGAAGATTTAGTTGGTGACATCCACTGGAGCAATATTTTTGTTTGCACAATTAGCTAAAGCTTCTATAGAGTATGAGGATACCCCATCTCAGTGTGCATAAAGTTTGGAGCTGTACGGACAAAGTTATTCAAAGTTTACCGAAGATAGTTTTGCAGACAGAGCAGTTCTAGAGACAGTTTTAGTGAAAGAGTTAAGGGATTATTTTTGCTTGTCAAAATAATGACTTAACATTATGAAGGGATGAAATTCTAGATGGTTAGTCTTGGATAAATATTTTGGATGCTGACCATGTAAATTTATTAGCTTTAATAACTCATATATTAGGCATACTTGAAATGTAATGAAATAGAGAAGTGATATGTAAAAAGAAAGAAAAGATAACTTGTGATAGTTGTATATTGTGATAGTAGCAAAGGCTATTGATGCGAAGTTGTAAGCAGTACCATATTATAGTCAGAAACATTTTTTTATTACCTATTTGGGTAGTGAGCTCAGCTAGTGATCAGGTTTTGTAATCTAACTCCTAACAGGGTTAAGGCTTCTAACAAGGCCTAAAGTCCTTTAACCAGGACAGATCTACTATATATTGTAAATTGACTCCTAACAAGGTCCAATATCCCTAATAGGATACTTTTGATTAGTGATCTCTATGGGTACCATCCCCACTGGGGTTTTCCCTTGGCCAGGGTTTCCTTGACAACATATGATGTGTTATGAGTTCTTTCTATTTACTACTATGTTTGTTAATCAGCTTGATAATCTTTGTATACACTAAAGTAATCTGTTATATCCATAAGTGGGCAAAAGAAAAAGTTTGTGAAATACTGATTCACCACCCCCTCTTAGTATTTCCTATTTCTAACAATAAGAATCTATGGGTGCCCCGAGCCACCCCATATTCTACCATTCTTTTTTCCACCAAGAATTTATTTTCTAGAGATTATTTGGTAGCTGATGCTAACTAAAAAAGAGCATTTAGCCACCCATAGAAAGGGTACATTTACCCCTAGATACTTATGCATATGCAACTTCATAATCAGGAAGAATGCATTCGGCAAGTTAAATGACTAGTTGGGCCAATAGAAGATGAATGTTGTAGTATATATGTATGTGGATAGAGAGGGCTTCATTGTAATGGCTAGGAAATATTACACTCCTACCATTCCTATAAACAAAAGACATGAGGAGTGTCCTAAGGAGGATATCATTAGGAATATTATAGAAGATGAAGAGGTAGAAAAGAGAGCCCAACAACTCGGTGAGTTATTCTCATTAGAGAAAAGAATAAAAAAGAAGGGATTATCTTTTGAGGGTTTCTTCCCTACATTTCCCTACCTCCAAAGGATAGATAAAATGATGGATAATTTCAATACATTGGTCAACTCACTTGAGGACCAAATGGATGATAAAGAAATAGAAAAAGAAAAACACTCAGAGTCAGATTATCAGGATAGTGATGGAGTCTACCCAGTATATAACCCTCCTGCCATGGAACAAGAACCTCCTAGAGAGAAAAGAGGAGAAGATGAGAATGCAATTGTGGACTTGACTAAAATTAAAAGCTCTCAGGATACAAATGAACCTCCTCTTAAGAGACATAAATTTCAAGTTGGGGAACCATCACAAGTAAGAATAATTGAGAAGAAAGGAGACAAAGTAAGAGCTCTAATTCTAGGAAACAAAGAATATGATCACCAACTCAGGAAGAATATTAGGAAAGAGAAGAGAAAAAAAAAGATGGTATTTGAGGAAGTTGAGTTTTCTTTGGCCCTAGGACAAGATGAAAGGATGTTAGAGAAGGATGCCTTCTTGAAGGATGATGATTTATCAACTCAGATGAATTCAAGAACTTCCTATTATGGCACAAGCAACAATAGGTTGCTTCTAATTTACAGATAATAGAAGATGGCCAAATACCTAATGAGGCCATCCATGCTTTAAAAGAGTATGATCCTGAATTAGAAACTATTACTATAGAGGAAGCTAGGAAATTGGTGAAAGCTAGTAATATGTTGCTTGTAGTTGGGTGGGATCTGGCTTTAGCTTTCATCATAGACCAAATAATAAAGTAGGAGAATATAAATTTGACTTCAGAGACCCAAGAGGGGTATTTGATAAAAGGGTTTGGATATAGCCCTAAGAATCAGGCGCTAGCTATGTGGAGCCTCTACCCAAAGGATAAGAAGCCTTCCCTAGTAGATATACAAGAAAAGATGGATGGTGAC
This sequence comes from Chamaecyparis obtusa, assembly GCA_027943335.1. Taxonomy (NCBI): domain Eukaryota; kingdom Viridiplantae; phylum Streptophyta; class Pinopsida; order Cupressales; family Cupressaceae; genus Chamaecyparis; species Chamaecyparis obtusa. The sequence continues at coordinate 2,121,539 of BSBK01004467.1, forward strand.
AAGGTTGTGTGGTCAATCCACAACATAGGAGATCTTGAAATCTCATAGGTGCTCACTCATTTTTCTAGGCTAAATGAATATAAAACTAAGCAACTCTCGGATAGGTATAATGACCTATTTAAAGATTACAATGCACTTGTTAGAGATAGGAAGGTACATATTATCAAAGAGAAAGAATTAGAGAAATGTGTGGGTGATCTACAACAAGAGATTCTCAATATGCCTAAGGTTACCCCTGCACCACCAGGACAACCCCCTCAAATACAGACTCAAAGTGTGGATGTAGAATAAGCTACTGCAACAAAAGAGAAGGTGAACCTAGAAAAGACCGAGGCTATTTTACAAGCCCTTTTGAAGATTTTGTATCATAGAATTGAGGTTTTAAAGGAGAAGGAAGATGTAGTTTATATTGCATATAATAAATTACCTAGTTTGCAGAATGAGGTAAACAATTTTGTTTCCATTTTAACTACTTATCATATAACTTGGTCAATAAGGGATTCATTATTTGAAAGACTAGCGGTAGTACAATCTCTAAGGAATGATATCCCAGAGTTAGTTTTGCAAGTTGGACATGAGATTGGAAAGATAGGTGTTGCTTCATCCTTCTTTAAGGGTAAATAAAATCAAATTAAAGCAAAGATGACAATGTTTGGGCTTGGTTTTAGTAGGTTCATTCCTTAGATCAAAATAGAGGATGGATTAGTAAAAGGTTTGGATCAATGGAAGTTAGATTTTGATTCCTTGATGCCCAAGAAAGAGGCATTTGTAAATGAAAATAGTGAATTTGATGTGGATCACTTTAATACAGTTCTTGATGAAGCTTTAAAAGCTGAGATGGACTTCACAAAGTTCACTATAGATGTTAAGAAGGTGACTGATGCTAGGTGGGAGAGACAGAAAAAATAGCTCCAGAGCATTCAGGAATTCTAGTGGCCTTTAAAGGCACAAGTGACTACATGGGATGATTTGACAAAGCCAAAAAGGAGTAAGCCTGCAACATATGACATTAAGGATATTAAATATTAGTGAGCTCCAACAATGCACCTAACCTATGAGCATAGGGAGAACAACTTATCATGAAGATAATGATGTAAGTTATCTAGTTGGTGGTCATAATTATCATAACAACTTTGGCAGTTGCTCTGAATACCAGTAGACAAAGGTGCAGCTCGAAGGAGAACTTAACAACTGAAGAAACAACTTCTGGAGCCCCTTTCCCTCCTTTTCTATTACCAATTTAAAAAAAATTTAATCTAGTGCAAGTCACTATCAGAGCCACCCGAAGCTTGTTGCATCCTTTTCTCAAGGAATCCAAGGTGGTCTCTCTATATATAGAAAATGTTAACTCACACCAAAGGATAGTGAAAATACTTATTGTAATAGGAGCATACAAATTTAGTTTTTAATTCTTAGGAATCCTATTTTTTAGAATGTATTAATACAGGAAATTTATCAATAAAATATACTGAGATTCCATGTGTATCTTTTATTGTCTTCATGTGTGATTTTGATTTCTCTTTGTGTTTAAATTTGCAAGGCATTTTAGATACATCTTTCTACAAGGTAGATAGTAGGGTTGAATCTTGAGTTCCTTCCAAGGGAGGGGTAAATCTTGAGTGAGGTCTCTGAGATTTCATTTTTTATGTATGAATTTGATGATCTGATTTATGTTGGATACAATTGTCTGAAGGAAATTGTTGGATTAGCTATGTGTCATCTTTGATGTCTCACAAATGTCATATCAATTATCATTCTTAGTATCTACCAAGTTCAGTCGGTCAGCTAAGCAGTTCTTAGTATCTACCGAGCTTAGTCAGTCAGCTAGGTGGTTTTTAGCGTCTACCGAGCTCTCTCGGGTGTCTAAAGGAAACATGACAGGGTAATAGTGTTAATCGAGCCTCCTCGGTTATCGAAGGAAAATTAGTGGTTACTGAGCTCTCTCAGTCTCCAAAGGATGTTGCAGAATTTGCTATGGTTACCGAGTTCTCTCAGTCACCGAAGGAAATCTTTTCAGGATTAAAGTTTACCGAGAAAGGTTGGCCCTTTCAAAGAATTTTGTTATTACAGTTTGTTTATCCCAGCTGACTATTATAATAATTATTAGTGCTGACTTGACAATCTAAATGATTATGAAATGGAATATATATATAGAAGGTCAAGTGGTGAATCAAAGATATACAGCATGCAAAAATTATTTTGAAGAAAGGTGTGTGCGAATTTTGAAGGATGGTTAGATATCCTTGAGGAGCAACAAAGATTTAATTGATTAGTAAGGATCTAGTGAAAAAGAATAGAGATCTATATTCAGCAATTCAGTTGCAGGTCATTTCATTGTTACTCTCTAGAAATTGTAGCAGTGATATCAAAATCTCTTAACCGAGTTGGTTTAACAACCATTTTGTAAATCCTCTAACAAGGTAATAGTTCTATTGAATTGTTTCAAGACCTCTTACAAGGCCACTCCTTGCAGGGTGATTAAATCCTCTAACAAGGTCACACCTAACAGTGTGTTTTGTAACCTTTTATCGGGTTGGCTTCTAACCGGGCATCACTTTAGAAGACTGAAAAATAGTAACTAGTTACATTGGTGGTTTTTCCCATATTGGGTTTCCATGGTAAATCTGGTGTCTCTTGTGTTCATGTTATTTTCTTTATTCATGTAAGTTAATCAGTGATGAATGCTTAAGAACAGTTTAATTATTACACACTTCAAGGATCAAGTTTTTAGCATTTCTCTGTATATTTATCAAGTGGCATAGTAAATAATTTGTTAAGATATTTAAGGGATCAGTGGTTATATTTTTTTGGTTAACTGATTCACCTCCCCTCTTAGTTACTGCATCTATATTTCCAAGAATTGGTATCAGAACTTTTGGTGCTTGTAGGAAGGGTTTCAAGGACCTAAGCTAAAGATCAGGATGTCTTACAAAAGAGAAATTCCAAGGCTTAACAGAAATAACTTTTTAGCATGGCAAGGTCTCATGAGACTACATCTAGCTTCCATTGGTGATTTAGGATGCAAATATATTGATCAAGAATATACAATTCCTACTGGCACATTAACTGTTGAAGACATTGCAGAGAAGAACCATAACACTATGATGATAGACATTGCATCAGCTCATAGCTATGAAGAATTTGATGAAATCAAAGACTGCACAACTGCTCATGAAATGTGGAACAAGCTGAAGAAAATCTATGGCGGTGATGACAATGTGAAGAGAGCCAAAGCAGAGAGCCTAAGAGGATAGTTTGATCAAATGAAAATGAGAGAAGAAGAAAACATTGAAAAATATGTTAAAACGATCAAGACAAGTGTTAGTGCAATTAGAGCTTCTGGAGGAAAAATTGATGATGAAACAGTTATAAGTAAGGTTCTTAGAACATTATTCCATATTTATGCAATAATAGTTTTTGCTATTCAAGAAAGAAGATGTGAAGAAAATCACAATATAACTTTGGATGCCTTAGTTGGAAGACTGACAGCCTTTGAACTGGATAACTATGACAACTATGTTCCAAATTCTAAAAATATTGAATCAGCTTTTGAGGCCAAACTTTCACTCAAGAAAGGGAAGAAAATCCAATCAGAAAGTGAAGAAGAATCAAAGGAAAGTTCTGATAGCGATCTTGAAGTTATTGAAGCATTACTTGCAAAGAAGTATTCAAGAGGCAGAGGAAAATACAAAGGTAAAACTCCCTTAATCTATTTTTCATGTGAAGAAATTGGTCATATTGGAGCTAGGTGTCCAAAAAAGCAAAGAAAAGATGAGAAGAAAAATTACAAGTACAATGGCAAGAAAAATTTCAAATCATTCAAGGATAAAGGTAAGAAAACATGTTTCTTAGCTAAAGATTCGGATGATAGTGAAGAAGAAATTGTTTTCATTGCTATAAAAGATGAATCTGATAATGATGAAGATGAGATGGCACTTATTTCTCATATAAGCAAGAATGATACATTGATTATAGACAGTGGATGTTCATATCATATGACTGGTGACAGGACCAAGTTTGAACACTTTGAAAACATTGATCGTGGTAATGTAAGGTTTGGAAACAATGAACCCTATTGTATAAAAGGAAAGGGATGAATTTCATTAACCAAAGAACTTATATGTGATAATGCATATTGGGTTGAAGGACTAAAGCATAATCTTCTAAGTGTAGCACAGCTAATCAACATTGGATTCAAGGTTGAATTCATGAATGGAAAAGCAAGACTACTGGATGACAAAGGAAAATTGATATGATCAGGCAAACAAACTGAGGGTAACCTATTTTATCTTGATCTTGGTGATTACTCATGTTTTATTGCTCAAATTGAAGAAATTTGGTCATGGCACAAAAGGTTATGTCATGTAAATTTTGAAAACATGATGAAAATAAGCAAATTCAAGAAAGTAAGAGGTATTCCTACTTTGAAGAAACTTGATGTTGGTCTATGCAAGAATTGTCAAATTGGTAAAATGGGAAAGTCTAGTTTCAAAAGTAAAAACTATCAGTCTGAAGATATTTTGGAAATTGTGCATACTAATTTATGTGGACCTATTGGAATTGAGAGCTATACCGGAGAAAAATTCTTTATTCTCTTTGTTGATGATTATTCTAGAATGATGACTATTATGTATTTAAGAGAAAAGTCTGAAGCATTTGAGAAGTTCAAATGGTATTTAGCAAGAGTAGAAAAGGAAACAGGAAAAAGAATAAAATGCTTGAGATCAGACAGAGGTGGTGAATTCATCTCCCATGAATTCAATAATTTTTGCATTGAAAGAGGAATCAAAAGATAGGTATCAGCCCCGAGAACTCCCGAGTAGAATGGAATAGCCAAAAGAAGGAATAGATCTATCATGGACTATGCAAGGACTCTAATGATTGAAAAGAACATTGCTATGAAATACTAGAAGGAAGCTATCAGCACTGCAGTTCATACCTTGAACCGAGTACAGCTGAGAAAAGACACATTTAAGACTCCATATGAGCTATGGTATGGCTACAAACCAAATGTAAGTTACCTAAAAGTATTTGGTAGTAAATGTTACATCTTAAAAGAATCTAGAAAAGGAAAATTTGATGTAAAAAGTGATAAAGGAATATTTTTGGGATATTCTTGCAAAAGTAAGGCATATAGATGTCTAAATTTGTCTACTCACAAAATCATAGAAAGTGCACATGTGAGAATTGATGAGTTTGCAGAAAAGATTGAAGAAGAAAGCAAAAAGGAACTAGAGGACTAGGAAAAATTTGTTTACATCGAACCTGATACATTGCTAGACACATGTAAGGAGACTACATCTCCCAAGCCCAGTATAGTAACTGAGTCACAAGAAGAAGTTCAGACCAAGTCACAAAGTACCGAGTCTCAGTCTGAAGCTACCGAGCAAGTATCTACCGAGCCCGAGAAATCTGAACCTAAAGATGAAGAAGATGACAATGTAACTCATTCAGGAAGCAAGGAACTTGTATTAGCCAAGTACGTCAGAAAGCATCATAAACTAGATCAGATTATTGGAAACAAATCAGATGGTACTATGACAAGAAGTAAACTAAAAGGTACATGTTTATTTGCTAATTTTGAACCTAAAAATGTCAATTAAGATGCATTAGAAAATGAAATTTGGATTGAGGCTATGAATGAAGAAATACAGCAAATAGAGAAAAATAAGACATGGACTCTCATACCTAGGCCTAAAGATAAAAATTTAATTGGGACAAAATGGGTATTCAGAAATAAGTTGAATGAAGATGGTCAAGTATCAAGAAACAAAGCAAGATTGGTATGTAAAGGATATTCTCAAGAAGAAGGAATAGATTATGGAGAGACTTTTTCTCCTGTTGCAAGATTAGAAGATGTGAAGACTTTACTTGCATATGCAACACATAAAGGTTTTAAGGTATATCAGATGGATATCAAATCTGCTTTTCTCAATGGTATTCTTGAGGAAGACGTCTACATTGAGCGACCTAAAGGTTTTATTGATCCAGACAAAAGGGATATGGTCTGCAAATTACACAAAGCATTGTATGGTCTGAAAAAAGCTCCTAGAGCATGGTATGAAAGATTACATAACTATCTTACTCAGATTGATTTCAAAAGGGCTAATGACAACAACAATTTATACATCAAAGAAGGATCAGATAACAAAATTGTTTTGGCAGAAATATTTGTGGATGATACTGTGTTTACAAGAAATGATGATCAGTGCAAAGAATTTTCAAAGCTTATGAACAAAGAATTTGAAATGTCTATGTTTGGTCAGATAAAATTCTTTGTTGGACTTCAGATTCAGCAGAACAAAAATGGTATCTACATTACTCAGTCTAAATATATCAGGGAAATACTTAAGAAGTTTGGTATGGAAGATTCAAAACTAGTTGGTACACCCATGTGTACTGGACTGAAGCTTACCAAAGATGATGATTCAAAAGAAGTAGATCAGACCTTATACAGATCAATGATTGAAAAATTACAGTATGTAGTACACACAAGGCTTGATATTGCCTTAGCAGTTGGAATAGTGGCAAGATTCTCGGCTAAACCCAGAGAAAATCACATGATGGCAATCAAAAGAATCTTGAGGTATTTAAGGGGAACTAAAGATTATGGCTTGTGGTATAAATTTGGAGGCAATCTGGATTTAAAAGTGTTTACTGATGCTGATTGGGTAGGAAACATTGATGACAGAAAGAGTACAAGTGGTGGAGCATTCTTTCTTGGCAAGAGGTTAGTATCTTGGACTAGTAAAAAGCAAAACTGCACATCCCAATCCACAACAGAAGTAGAATATGTTGCTGCAGCAGTAAACTGCTCTAATATTATATGGTTTAAACAGCTTTTGGAAGGCATGAAGGTTGAGATCAAAGAACCAGTTGTTATGTTTTGTGATAATACAAGTGCAATAAATATTTCAAAGAATCTAGTAATGCATTCCAAAACTAAGCACATTGCAATTAAATATCACTTTGTTAGAGAATTGGTGCAGGACAAGGAAATGAGATTGGAATATATTCATACAAAAGAACAAATTGCAGATATCTTCACCAAGCCACTACCTAAGGATGCATTCTTGTATCTAAGAGGCAAGTTAGGGGTCACTCCCCTATCCGAGGTTCACTAAATAAAATTTTAGTGATGCATCAACTAGAACATGTTGAAGATCAATTAGTTGATGCAGCATAGTCAGGGAATCATTGCATATGAATTAGTACATAAGGTACGTAAGTTGTCTTTGGCATGTGTTGTCAAAGAGGGAGAGTTTGCTATCATTTCAAGAAATTTCTACGAAGAATAATTTGAGAAGTTAAGAGGGAGAGTTCTCAGTCAAAGAAAGAAGTTTGAAGATGATGGGAATCAGAATGAAGCTAAGGATATGTTTCTTACTCTTGGTTTCTCTATGAAATTTCATTGTGCTATGACATGTTGTGTTTCCATCAATGCCAAAGAGGGAGATTGTTGGATACAATTGTCTGAAGGACATTGTTGGATTAGCTATGTGTTGTCTTTGATGTCACATAAATTTCATATCATTTATCATTCTCAGTATCTACCGAGTTTAGTCGGTCAGCTAAGCGGTTCTCAGTATCTATTGAGCTCAGTCGGTCAGCTAGGTGGTTTTTAGTGTCTACCGAGTTCTCTCGGGTGTCTAAAGGAAACATGACAGGGTAATAGTGTTAACCGAGCCTCCTCGATTATCGAAGGAAAATTAGTGGTTACCAAGCTCTCTCAGTCTCCAAAGGATGTTGCAGAATTCACTATGGTTACTGAGTTCTCTCGGTCACTGAAGGAAATCTTTTCAGGATTAATGTCTACCAAGCAAGGTCGGCCCTTTCAAAGAATTTTTTTATTATAGTTTGTTTGTCCCAGCCAACTGTTATAATAATTATTAGTGCCAACTTGACAATCTAAATGATTATGAAATGGCATATATATATAGAAGGTCAAGTGGTGAATGAAAGATATACAACATGTAGAAATCATTTTGAAGAAAGGTGTGTGCGAATTTTGAAGGATGGTCAGATATCCTTGAGGAGTAGCAAAGATTTAATTGATCAATAAGGATCTAGTGAAACAAAACAAAGATCTATATTCAGCAATTTAGTTGCAGGTCATTTCATTATTACTCTCTAGCAATTGTAGCAGTGATATCAAAATCTCTTAACCGAGTTGGTTTAACAACCATTTTGTAAATCCTCTAACAAGGTAATAGTTCTATTGAATTGTTTCAAGACCTCTTACAAGGCCACTCCTAGCAGGGTGATTAAATCCTCTAACAAGGTCACACCTAACAGTGTGTTTTGTAACCTTTTACCGGGTTGGCTTCTAACTGGGCATCACTTCAGAAGAGTGAAAAATAGTAACTAGTTACATTGGTGGTTTTTCTCATATTGGGTTTCCATGGTAAATCTAGTGTCTCTTGTGTTCATGTTATTTTCTTTATTCATGTAAGTTAATCAGTGATGAATGCTTAAGAATAGTTTAATAATTACACACTTCAAGGATCAAGTTTTCAGCATTTCTCTGTATATTTACCAAGTGGCATAGTAAATAATTTGTTAAGATATTTAAGGGATAAGTGGTAATATTTTTGTGGTTAACTGATTCACCCCCCCTCTTAGTTACTGCATCTATATTTCCAACAGATTTATGCATAAGAGAGTAATGTGCAAGGCATTTTATCTAGGGTTTGGGTGTGTTTGATTTGAGAGGTTTGTTGTAGATATATATTTGTTTACTCTGATGCCCTAGGATTTGGCATTGGTCATTGCTTAAGTTTACATTTTTTTTCACCATCAATCAATTAAAAACAATGATTTACTTTAAAGTTGTGAGAGAGTTATATGACTAGGTTTGTATCAAGTATACAAGTGACTGTTGTGATATTTAAAGAATTCTATCTAAAAGGAAATACCCACTTGTAGCTTAAGGCTCAAAGAGAATAAGGATTCCAAATCCTTAACACTTTAGTGTTTACTATTTTTGATGCATTTGTTAGGACTGCTCGGGTTATAAATCAGAGTTTTCTGATTAAGTTTTGATCATCTGCAATTTTGAGTACTAAAAAAATTGGAGACTTTACTGGGGAACTTAAATATTTTTGCAATAAACTTATTAAAAATTTTTTTGACTATTTATTGCTATATATAGAAGACCAGTTTATAATTCTATTCCTATAAATTTGTGGGTGGCGACTCTAAGCTTTGTGTTACTAGTTGCTGGTAAAGGTTTTGTAAAATTTTGAAATTATCTTTTCAAAGAGACATGATTAATCCAAGGAATACTAGGTCATACTATAGGGATCACCTAGAAATCAAAATGGGTGAAGAACTGCATACACCTAGTAGAAAGAAATGGTCTAGGAGAGGAACAATTGGTAATGATTCCCCTAGATGAGTTCAATAATATATTCCCATTCCCACCCAAAATGAGATCCCATCTTTTTCTAAACATCATGAATTCCTTAGAAGAATAGACCCTGAGTCCATTAGTCCTCCTCAAGAGGATGAATTCATAGATATTGGTTTCTTTCCTACACAAGAAAATCTAGAGCAAACAAAATATGCTTCTGCTGCTGACACTGAATCTTATGATTCAAAGAAATTAAGGGAAGAAGTTTTTGCTTTGAGAAAAAGGGATCAGGAAATTTTTTTATAAATTACTAAAAGGAAAAAGGAGTGGGAACAAGAAATCTATGAATTACTTATGAAAAATAAAGAGCTTCTTAGAAAGACAAAAGATAATGAGACCCAAGCAAAAGGTCTGAAATAGAAGGTTACTAGTTTAGATAGTAAGTTGTTTGGGGATGTCTAAATTTTGAGACAAAAAGTCAACAACAACAAGCCAGATCTTGAGAAAAATGAGTTTGAATGTGAAGGCTATGTCCTAAGATAGTTCCATCCATCAGAGATCAAAAGAAATGAGGATCTCAGAAGTAAGGTGATAAATGCATCTGACAAGGGAAAACAAAAGGTAGTTGGAATTAGCATAAATGATTCCAAAATGAATGAGGCTAATCCTACTACAATATCTCATGTTAGCTTAGATCTAGAAAAGGTTAGATAATCCAAGGAAGACTTGGCCATCCAATTAGAGAAGCTAGAATTAGAGGCTGTTGTAGATGAGATGAAGAGGAATTTTCTTTTCCTTCATACTAATATGAATACAAATGCTAGCAGTTCAGTCCCTATTACCAATGGGCCAATACCATAGAATCAGTCAGGTGGTCCTATGACTAACACCCAAGCCTCAGTCTCCAATAAAACGGCCCAAGGACCACTTTAACGTGTTATTCATACAATCCCTTTGACTAGTAATCTTGCTGGAAATGTTGTGCATCAGAATACTGGAGGAGGAGGGGCCCAAGCTTAACAAAATTTTCAAAGAAGGCCAGTTCATCTAGATAGATACAGGCCATTGTTCTTTGATGGTATTCTTGGTCAGCCAAATGTTATCCCAACTGAGGTGAGAGACAAGATCCCTAAGTTCATTGCTAACAATGTTATTACTTGTGAAGAACATCTTAAATCTTTCACAGATAAAATAAATGATTATGAGATAGAAAGTGAAGATGTTGTCATGAAAATTTTTGTTCAATCTTTGATAGAAGATATTAGGGGTTGGTACAGAGGGTTACCTGAGAATAGTATTACCTCATGGGATGAATCTATAAGGAGTTTCAAAGAATAGTATGCTAAACATGTCAACTCTAGTTACATGCTAAATGAATTCAATAATATCAAGAAGCATGCAAATTAAAGTATGTTAGAATTCAATAATAGGTTTTAGAAAGCCATGTACAATCTATTCCAGGTCTTAAGACTAGATGATGAAGTTTTTTTGACCACATACTTCAATGTTGTAAAAGGAAAGATTTCTTACCTTTTAAGAGACAAAAGTCCACGTACTTTGAGAGATGCCTTCAAACTAGCAATAAATATTGAAAGTAATAGGAAAGCATCTGGTCAAATGTATAAGAGGGATGAAGGAAGAATATGGAAAGAGACTAGGCTACATGTTGTGAAACCTGCCAAGGAAGATGACAAGGTTGGAAAATTGGCCAATGATGTTAAGGATCTATCTATTAGATTTGATAAAGGTGGGAAGAATTTCTAGGATAATAGACCACCTTATCAAAGGTGGGAGAGATTCCCTAGATTACATGACCAGCCATATAAGACAAATTGGAAGGATAGGAAGCCTATTTTTGATAGCCATGAGCTAAAAAAGGGAAGAGATACTCCTGATCCTTTAAAAAAGAATACAACCCATAATGTGGGAAATATTCCATGGTGTATGGCCTGCAACATGCCTCACTCACCTTTTCAATGTGATGTTTCTCAAGCTTTAGAAGATGAGCTAGAAGATCCACCTGCAGGAGACCATGAAGGCTCTAAAAAGCATGCAGTAAATATGTTCACCACTCAAAGGGTGGATGAATCCGCCTCTTCAAATGATGAAGAAATATTAGAAGATGTTGACTATAAGAGGAGAACTCTCTCTACCTATGAGCAACAAATATTTTCCAATTCTAATCATGAGGAATCTGATACTAGGACTGGTCAAACAAATATGAATAGAATAGAGATGGAGGTACTCATTGGAGAAAGCTTAGTAATGAAGAAATTAAGAATCTAACTTTAGCTTCCATTTCTCATGCTAGATCTTCTTATAACTTAAGAAATAGAAGGGTTGATGCAGATCAAGGAGTCCCTAGATCACTTTTTTTCAAGAATGATCCTTAGAGTAAGGTTTCTCCTAAACCTCTTGCTTCCCCAAGAAAGGATAGAAAAAATAAGAAGCAACCTGTTGTGGTTCAAAATATTGAGAAAAATGAGGAAATTATCACAGAACAAAGAAATAAGAGGGCTGGTGGGAAAAGAAATATGTTTGATCTTTCTACTAAGGCCCCAAATTTTGACATGAGACATGATTTTTCTTAGATGAAGGTATCAATCCCTTTGTTGGAAATGTTGAAGATAAAGGAGCATAAAGAAGTAGCTTTGGCTCTAATTAATGAACAAGAAGACCTTCCTATTGTGATAGAAAGGGTGAAACTAGTGGCAGGACCTGAGATAACTAAAGGAGTCTCCAACTTTTGTGTTGGAAATATTGTAACTCAAGAGCCATCCTCTATTGATCCATTTTATGTCACTTTGATTGTGAATAATTTATTGTTAAAAAATAGTATGATAGACTTTGGTGTTATAGCTATAGTAATGCCCTACCATGTAATGAAGGAATTAGGACTTCAAGTTGATACATCTAATGGAAAATGTTATGCTATGGATAATATAGTAGTTCCTGTGGTAGGGGAGGTAAAAATTGTTGCATTCCCTGAAGCCACTTACAAGATAGATATTGTTGTAGTTGATACCAAACCTCATTATGGTATGCTACTATCGAGACAACAAGAAACAACAGTTGGAGGGAAGCTGCAATTAGATTTATCATATGCTACAATTCCTGTGAATGGTACTGAGGTAAAGTTATACAGAGAACCTCGCTCATCAATAATGATTGAGATGGTAGCTCTAGAGGATCTAAATTGTTGTGTTGATATTAACATGAATAACTTCATGATAGAGGAAATTGTACCTTAGCCTAAAAATACTGATCCAATTGTTGATGATTTTCTCTTACAACAAGATGGACTATGGAAACTATACTTTGATGATCGATGCTCTAAAGAGGGCTCAAGAGATGGTGTTTTACTAATATCCCCATCAGATATTACCTTTAAGTACTCTTTTCTGTTGACCTTCCAATGCACAAATAACACTGCTGAATATGAAGCTCTAATATTGGGATTAGATATTGCAATAAAACATGGTATAAGATGTTTGAAAGTTTATGGAGATTCCTAATTAATCATTTCTCAGATTAGATCATAATATGTTGCTAAGGATGACAAACTTAAGTTATATAAATATGTTGCTTGGGATAGAATTGAATTTTTTGATGCTTTTAATATTCTGTGGGTAGAAAGATCAAAAAAGATTATGACAGACTTCCTTTCAAATGTTGCATTAAAAAGAAATGATGCAACCCTTACTAGAGTGTCAAAATTGGAAATAAAGAGTAGGCCGGTTGTCCCTGATAATGTTTGCAATTTGAAAGTTTTTGAGGATGACAGTGACGTCTTAAGATTTATTCAAGGTTTGGATATGTATGAAGGTCAACAAATTGATTTTTATGCTTATCAAGAAATTGTTGATGGAAAATATTATGTCATGGGAAATGAGTTTGTTCAGTTGCCCTCTAACCATATCCCCAAAGGTTTAGTGGAGTTAGAATGCATGTTTAAAATAAATGATAGTCACATGTCCCAGAAGTCCAATGCTAAGGTAGATGACCTAGAAGAGATAAACCTAGGGTCAAAAACCTCCCCTCAAATTGTCTACATTGGGAAAAGTCTCAGTAAGGAAGTAAGGAATAATTTAGTAAGATTGCTGAAAAGATACAAACATGTCTTTGTTTGGTCATATGATGACCTCAAGGCCTACAAGGTAGACCTATTTCAACATGAGATTCCTTTAAAAGAAGTCACCAAACCTTTCAGGAAAAATAAAAGGCCCATTAATCCCTTATTAGCTACTAAAATGCAAACATAGTTGACTAAGCTGAGGGATACAAGCATCATTAAGCCCATTAGACATTCTTCTTGGGTCTTAAACTTAGTACTAGTAAGAAAGAAAAATGGTGACATAAGGTTGTGTGTAGATTTCAGGAATTTAAATGTTGCTTCACTTAAAGACAACTACGGACTACCTAATATGGAAGCCATGTTTCATAAAGTGACTGGTTGTGATTTGTTGTCCACGATGGATGAATTTTCAAGGTACAACCAGGTATTGGTCAAATAATTAGAGTACTTTAAAATGGCATTTACCACTCCTTGGGGAACATATGTGTATGTCCGGATGCCTTTTGGTTTGAAAAATGCTAGAGTAACCTTTCAAAGGGTAATAGATGTCGCTTTTAAGGACCTTATTGATGTCCTCATGGTTGTGTACCAAGATGATCTGACTGAATATTCTAAGAGAGTTAAAGATCACTATAATCACTTGGAAAAGGTTCTAATGAAATCTATAGAGTATGGTATCTCTTTGAATCCCAAGAAATAACATTTTGCTGTTACTAAGGGAAATCTACTAGGTCATATAGTATCCAAAGAAGGAGTAAGGATTGATCCTAAAAGGGTAGAAGCTATTAAGAAAGTCTCTACCCCCAAAAATGTCAAGGGTGTCCAGTCTTTCCTTGGACAAATAAATTTTGTTAGGAGATTCATTGCAAATTTTGTTGAGTTAGTCAAACCCATTGTCAAGCTCCCAAAAAAGGATGTAAAGTATTTTTGGGATCAAGAAGCACAAGAATATTTTGAGAAGATAAAGAAAACAATTCAAGAAGCTCCTATTCTTACATCTCCTGATTATTCCAAGCCATTTTCTCTCTTTAGTTTTGCATCTTTTCACATCATTGCAACAGTCTTGTTACAAAAGGATGATGAAGGATTTGAGCATCCCATTGCCTTTTTTAGCAAGTCTTTACAATCAACAAAACTAAACTATGACCTAATGGAAAACATCCCTATGCTTTGGTAAAAGTTGTCAAAGCATTCAGGCCTTATTTAGTTTGTGCAAAGGTAAATGCTTATGTCCCTCATGCTGGAGTCAAGGATATTTTAGTACAAAGTGAAGTCACTAGAAAAAGGTGCAAATGGATTAATAGAATCTAGGAGTTTGATTTGGAACTTCACATCACTAAAATTGTCAGAGGTCTAGGACTAGAAAAGTTGATGACTGAAGAAAATATGGACCTGATTCAAGTCAACAATGTTGATATCAATGGAAGAGATGTCACTAGCATTGAAATGCAGTGCTGGTACAAAAATATAGTATTTTTTCTAAAGAATGTTATTTTCCCAAAGGCCCTTAATGATAATCAAAGAAGTTTGAAATTGCAAGCCCAAAGATATATACTACTAATAAGTGACTTGTATTGGATGGATAATGATGGGATCTTTCTTTGTTTAGACAAAGGATAGTTTGAGAAGATTTTAAAAGAAATGCATTCTGGAATGTGTGGAGGACACCATTCAGCTACAACAACTTCTCATAAAATTTTGAGGGATGGATACAACTGGCCTGTGTTGTTCAAAGATACCCATGCATTTGGTAGAAAGTGTGAACCATGCCAGAGGTTCTCAAACAAGTTGAAGTTTTCAGGAGCACTCATGTTGAACCCTGTAGTGGCAGAAGCTCCTTTTGCTATGTGGGGTATTGATTTCATTAGGGAGTTCACTAAGAAGTCTAGTGGAGGGCACAACTGGATAATTGTAGCCACTGACTACTTTACCAAGTGGATTGAAGAAATCTCAACAAAAAAGGCTACAAGCACAATGGTTATTGAATTATTGATGGATAACATTATTACAAAGTTTGGTGTTCCTATCATGTTAGTGATGGATAATGCCATGAGTTTTAGGTCACAAGAATTCAAGGATTTCTATTTGGAAATGGGCATAGTGATTTCATATTCATCCCCATATCACCCACAAGCTAATGGATAAGCAGAATCAAGCAATAAAAGTATTCTATAGGATTCTGAAGAAGACCTTAGAAAAGAACAAGAGAACTTGGCATTCAAAGCTTAAATTAGCTTTATGGGTAGATAGGATCACAGTCAAGAGAGCTACAGGAAAGTCTCCTTTTGAAATGGTTTATGGTATTAAATCAAGGTTGCATGTGAACAACTTACTACCTATTCACAAATTCATCCAAGAGGAAGATTTGGAAATATATGATCCTCTAGAAGATAGAGTGCTCTAGTTTGTTGAATTGGATGAAACAAGAAGAGAATGTCAAAAGGAAAACATTAGACTACAATAGAAGATGAAATATTTGTTTGATAAAAGAGCAACTATCAGGAAGTTCCAGCCTAAAGATTTGGTTCTTCAATGGAATGCAACGAGTAAGGATAAGGGAAAGCATAAAAAGTTTGAATAATTATGGTTAAGTCCCTATATCATCCATCAAGCTCATGGAAAAGATTCATATTTTTTGAAAAATATGGATGGTGAAGAATAGGAATTGCCAGTGCATGGATAATTTTTGAAATTTTTCTTCAATTGAAATAATTTTTGTTCTATTCACAGTAGTCTTGTAGTGTATAGGTGTGCTTCATTTCAATTTGTGTGCTATTTTCCTATAGTAGGTTAGGTTTTGATTGCTCTGCTACCCAGAGATTCTAGTTTCTTGCTATAAACTTAAGTTCAAGCATCCTCAAAGATAGCCACTATTGGTAGTATTTTCAATTTTTCAAGGTTGCATTTTAATTTTTGCTCCTTTGATGCTTTTAGTCACCAAGTCTCTAAATGTTTTATGTGAGATCTAGCAACTACACTGATAAATATTTTAAAGGAAACTATATTCGCCCAATCTCCAAACCAAAAATACCTTCAGTTGGGTGATCTCTACGAAAAATGATGAAGTGATTAAGTATTCAATGCTTATGAGACTTCTCCTATATTCGTTAAGTCTCCAAATGAAATGATGGCGGTTATTATTTCTTTCAGTCACCAAGTCTCCCAATTCTTAGGTGGTTAGTATTTTTATCTAGCGACCTAGCGATTGCAGTAGTCACGTATCCTTAGAATCCTGGTAGTTATGTTGTAAACATTCAATGATCTAGTGACACAGTTATCTCTTAATCTCATGATGTAGTGGTTAAGTCTTAAAATGATCAGCGACTCAGCGATGACTGTAAGATAAAGGAAAGATCAAAATTCAGTGTTTAATCTCATAGTCTAACTGATGTTAAGTGGGATATCTAGTGACTTGGTGAATAAAGGCTTTTGCATAGTCTCCGGATGTAACCAGGGTAAAGGAACATATTAAGAGACTATGATATATCTTCAATCGCATGTTTGCCAGAAGAAGATGAGTTAAGATAAATGTTTTCAAAGAGTAAATCTAATTTTTTGATGTAGTCTAAATTAGGTGGTGGTCACGTTATCTCCCAATCAAACCATGAGTCAGGAAAATTTTTAGCAACCATAAGAAATGCTTTGTTGCCTAGTCTCCAGAACAAACTCACGTTAAGAAAATCATCCAGCTACTGGGAGGTAACTTCAGTCACATCATCACCGAATGACTAAGGGTTAAGCACTTGCCGAAGTAAAAAATTAAAAAAAGTATGGATCTAGTTGTCAGATTTGGTGACATGTTCATCTCTGATTAGTTACAGGATAAAGTAATAAAGTAATAAAGAGAGAAATCTTTTGGCAACTCTATGATAGACTATAGTCACTAAATCTCCAGAAGTAGTAAATCAAAGCTATTTTCTATATAGTCACCAGATCTCTAGATTGGTTTAGTCTCCAGGTCTAATTAGAAAGTCAAAGTCAGAATGAAGTTGTATCAATTAAGTGACTACCATTGATTTTGTTCTTTATAAGCTAAGTGTTAGGAATAGTCCCAAGAGATAACTAAGAGGGGGGGGGGTGAATCAGTTATCTAAAAGTTTTAATTCTTTATCCAATTAAGTATAATCAAACATAAAGCATAAAAAAAATGAAAGAACACATGAACACAACACCAATATTTTGGTTATGGGGAAACTCAAATAGGTAAAAACCCCGGTGGGACTTGATACCCACTAATATTTTGTACTAGTGTATAATGATCCTTGTTAGAAGATCATTTACCCTATTAGGAGTAGCTTTACAATATATTAAGTATAGTAGACCTAGTCAAGGGTTAGACCTTGTTAGGAGTCTTTTACAATTGTCCTTGTAAGGGGAGAGGATGCACTATCTGAGAGCTCACTACTCAAAGGGGTGAAGGCTATAACCTTCTAAATAACAAATACACACTATATCTGGATCTTGGTGAACTATGCTTTGACCTGCTATCTGGAAAAGTTCCAATGTATAGCACAAATACATTACTTGGTCACATAGACCTTCTTTTGATAGCTCAACACTTCACACACTCTGCTCTACTCTGCTTAATCAACCATGAACCACACTTCAACAATCACAAATGACTACGTATAAATATATTTCCTCTAAATAATATAATCAAGTCAGCCTATTAGACCCACCTTGAAATCATAATAGAGAAACCATAATAAACTCCAACAAACATTCTATCAGCTCTATTATGCATGCAACATATTTTGGGACCTGTCTTAATAAGATAAATGTAGACGCACACTACACACTGTCAGCTCTACCAAAATAACTAGATCTTTCTCCACAAGATAAATTAACTCATGGGCTCTTAAAAAAACATCAATAACTCATCTCTAAGCTTAACTCCAAGGGCACATACCCTAAAGATATGTGCAACTCAAGAACCAATAAAATCTTTATCGGCTCTGCTAAACAAACATAGGAAACTGCTACTGGCGAATAGCGACTGCATAACTTTACTTGCATTCATCATCAGACCATGTGTCCATGAACTTAACATCACTAACATGTCTTCAACATATATCCAAGCATGCAAGGCTCCATGATAACTATACAGACAACTATACACAGAACACTACTTGTTACTCTGTTTGGAACATTGCTGACACAAGCTGCTATATAATTGTTTATACTAATAGTTAACCTATGCGCCCATGATATCATATTGATATCATGTCCATGCATCATATATTAAAATCTTAATTCATAATAAATCCACACATACTACTTTCCATATGTTGTCATCAATGACAAACATATAGTTAGTACTAGCCTGTTGGCAAATCTCCAACACTAAGATTTAATAGTTGTCTCTTAATCAGTAGTTAAAGATGATGTCATCCCAAAACTATAGAGATTAAGAAACTACCATTAGATTAAGATCCTATGGATTTCATGAAGTTGCAAGAAGAAATAAGGAATTGATCAAATATTTAGTGATTAAGAGACTTCTCCTTAGTCGCTAGGTCTCCAGATGGGCGAAGTCAGGTAGTCTCCAGAAAAACTTTGAAAAGTCAATAGGTTTCAACGATTAAGAGACTCACTACTAGTCGCTAGGTCTTTGAATGAGAAGAAGAGATATTGAGACTTTGGAAAGATATTTGTCACCAGGTCTTGGAATAAGATTAATAAGTGATACATTTTGCAGCGACTGGGAGGTAGACTATAGTTGTTGGATCTCTGAATGAAAAATTATAGTTTCATAAGGTCACCAGATCGCGAGATGAAATGATAGAAGGCCAAATATTTCAGTGACTATGATTTTGACTATAGTCACCAGGACTCTAGATAGAATATAATCATGTAGCGATTAAGGATTTTCCTTTAGTTGCCACATCTCAGAAACTATTGAAAAAGTGCCAAATCTTTCAATGACTGTGTAGTCGCTAAATCACCAGAAATCAAATTTGATTACCTATCACTTTCTCATCTCATGGCTAGTGAATTGAAGTTCAAAGCATGCCAAGTAATGGTGGAAGTGACATGAATTATAGAGCTCAAAGTCTCAAAAGGTAAATTTCATTCAATTTTCTAGAATAAATATAGCTAACTGTTACTCATTCTAAAATTACCAAGTATTCCGAAGAGCCAAGGCTGAAAAAGTATGAGAGTTCTTGAGTTTTCTAGCAATTAGAGAATTCATAGTTTTAGAAGCTTCAGAGGATTTTCACCAATTAATCAAGATGAGTCAGCTATCAACTATCAGAGCTTCTACTAGTAAGGGTTCCAAAGAGAAAGAAAAGGAAAGTTTCTTAGACGAGTTTCTTGATTTGCTGCTAGGATCATCACAAAACAAAAAGGTTAGTGATGAATACTTTGTTGATAATCTGAGTTGCTATAGAGATGCCAGAACACCTGATGTGACTGGGATATGTGTATTTAGGTATTTTTACAAGAATGTTGATAGTCCAATACAAATTTCAAACCCTTGGACCTCAAGGTTAGCTAGGTTGACTGTCCCAGATGTCTTCCTAGATTTTGACTTATTAATTACATTGGCCAATTGTTACGACCCTCTATCAAGAACAATAAGAAAAAGTGATGGCTCAGCCTTGGTTACATTAGACATGAACTCTTTGATGAGAGCTTTCAGTCTCCACATCCCCATGGCCATGGAGATAAATTTGTAGGCCCAGGCCAATAGGTACATTAGGGAATCTATCCTTGTGTCCAAAGAAATTCAAAACCATGTCCCACGAGGCAACAAGAACTACATTATAGAAATAGCTAGGGAAACCCCTTACTTCTAGAATGACTTATGTTTCTACATGAAATATATTACATATAGATTATGTAGAGTTCTAGGGGTAGATGGTGGGGCCAACAGGATTTCATCTGACATCCTGATGATGGTCCTAGATTCATAGAGCCTTCATACAACTAAGGGATATGACTCCATTGGGTATGTTATTAATAAAATGCATGAGGGACTTGAGGCAATAATAAAGAAAGAAAATTCACCTAGGTTCATGCATTTCTCACTTTTGATGCACCTCATTTTGTTCTACAACTACAACATCATGAACTTACAAGACCTTAGGCCACAAATGATGTGGCATGGATAGCCAAATCCCATATAGTTTTAGATTAGGGAATAGAGTAATACTTCACCAGAATGTGACTTTTGTGCCTTTTAGAATTGGATGGTACAGCCAATTCTACTCACCTTAGGAGTGCATCTTTCCAGGCTACTAGTAAAGGCTCTGCAACTAATAAGACCTTGTCAATTTTTTAACAAATGGGCTAAAGGCCATAAGTGGGGATTATTTATTCTAGCCACCCTGTATTCTACCATTCTTTGTTCCACCAAGAATTTATTTTCTGGAGATTATTTGGTAGCTGATGCCAATTGACAAAGAGCATTTATCCCCCCATAGAAAGAGTACATTTACCTCTAGACACTTCTGTATATGCAACTTCATAATTGGGAAGAATGCATTTGGCAACTTAAATGACTAAAATCAGCCAATATAAGATGAATGTTGTAGTATATAGGTATGTGGACACAGACGACTTCATTGTAATGGCTAGGAAATATTACAGTCCTACCATTCCTATAAACAAAAGACATGAGGAGTGTCCTAAGGAGGATGTCATCAGGAATATTATACAAGATGAAGAAGTAGAAAAGAGAGCCCAACAACTCAGTGAGTTATTCTCATTGGAGAAAAGAATAAAAAAAGAAGGGATTATCTTTTGAGGGTTTCTTCCCTACATTGCCCTACCTCTAAAGGCTAGACAAAATGATGGAGAATTTCAATACATTGGTCAACTCACTTGAGGACCAAATAGATGATAAAGAAAGGGAAAAAGAAAACAACTCAGAGTTAGATTATGAGGATAGTGATGGAGGCTACCTAGTATATAGCCCTCCTACCATGGAACAAGAACCTCCTAGAGAGAAAAGAGGAGAAGATGAGAATGTAATTGTGGACTTGATTGAACTTCAAAGCTCTTAGGATACAAATGAGCCTTCTCTTAAGAGACAAAAATTTCAAGTTGGGGAACTATCACAAGTAAGAACAATTGAGAAGAAAGGAGATAGAATAAGAGCTCTAATTCCAAGAAACAAAGCCTATGATCACCAACTTAGGAAGAAGATCAAGGAACAGAAGAGAAAAAAAAGGATGGTATTTGAGGAAGTTGATTTTCCTTTGGCCCTAGGACAAGATGAAAGGATGTTAGAGCAGGATGCCTTCTTGAAGGATGATGATTTTATCAAGTCAGATGAATTCAAGAACTTCCTATTATGTCACAAGCAATAGCAGGTTGCTTCTAATGTATAGTTCATAGAAGATGGCCAAATACCTGATGAGGCCATCCAAGCTTTAAAAGAGTATGATCCTGAATTAGAAAGTATTACTCCATAGGAAGCTAGGAAATTGGTGAAAGCTAGTAATATGTTTCTTGTACCTAGGTGGGATCTAGCTTCAGTTTTCATCAAAGACCAAATAAGAAAGTAGGAGAATATAAATTTGACTTCAGAGACCCAAGTGAGGGATTTGATAAAAGAGTTTGGATATAGCCCTAAGAATTAGACACTAGCTATGTAGAGCCTCTACCCAAAGGATAATAAGCCTTCCCTACTAGATATACAAGAAAATATGGATGGTGACAAGGTTGTGTGGTCAATCCACAAAATAGGAGATCTTGAAATGTCATAGGTGCTCACTCATTTTTCTAGGCTAAATGAAGATAAAACTAAGTAACTCTTGGATAGGTATAATGACCTATTTAAAGATTATAATGTGATTGTTAGAGATAGGGAGGTACATATTATCAAAGAGAAATAATTAGAGAAATATGTGGGTGATCTACAACAAAAGATTCTCAATATGCCTAAGGTTACTCCTGCACCACTAGGACAACCCTCTTAGATAGAAAGTCAAAGTGTGGATGTAGAAGAAGCTACTGCAACAAAAGAGAAGGTGAACCTAGAAAAGAATGAGGCTAGTTTACAATCCCTTTTGAAGATTTTGCAGCATACAATTGAGGTTTTTAAGGAGAAGGCAGATGCAATTTATACTACATATAATAAATTACCTAGTTTGTAGAATGTGGTAAACAATTTTGTTTCCATTTTATGTACTTATCATACAACTTGGTCAATAAAGGATTAATTATTTAAAAGACTAGTAGCAGTATAGTCTCTAAGGAATGATATCCCAGAGTTAGTTTTGCAAGTAGGAGATGAGATTGGAAAGATAGGTGTTGCTTCATCCTTCTTTAAGGGTAAAGCAAATCAAATTGAAGCAAAGATGACAATGTTTGTGCCTGGTTTTAGTAGGTTCATTCCTCATATCAGAATAGAGGATGGATTAGTAAAAGGGTTGGATCAATGGAAGTTAGATTTTGTTTCCTTGCTACCTAAGAAAGAGGAATTTGTAAATGAAAATAATGAAGGTGATGGGGATCACTTCAATATAGTTCTTGATGAAGCTTTATAAGATGAGATGGACTTCACAAAGTTTGCTATAGATGTCAAGCAAGTGACTAATGCTAGGTGGGAGAGACAGAAAAAATAGCTCCAAAGCATTTAGGAATTCCAGTGACCTACAAAGGAACAAGTGACAAAATGGGATGATTTGATGAAGCCCAAAAGGAATAAACCTGCAACAGATGACATTGAGGATAATGAAGATGAGTGAGCTCCAGCAATGCACCTAACCTATGAGCATAGGGAGAAAAACTAATCATGAAGAGAATGATGTAAGTTAGCTAGTTGGTGGTCATCATTCACATAAAACTTTGGTTGTTGCTCTGAATACCAACAGACAAAGGTGCAACTCAAAGGAGAACTCAACAACTAAAGAAACAAATTTTGGCACCCCTTTCCCTCCTTTTTTGTTACCAATTTAAAACTTTTGTAATCTAGTGCAAGTCACTATCAGAGCCACCCAAATCTTGTTGCATCCTTTTTTAAAGGATCCCAACGTGCTCTCTCTATATATAGAAAATGTTACCTCACACCAAAGGGTGGTGAAAATACTTATTTTAATAGGAGCATACAGATTTAGTTTTTGATTCTTAGGAATCCTATTTTCTTGAATGTACTGATATAGGAAATTTATCAATAAAATTTACTGAGTTTCCATGTATATCTTTTATTGTCTTCATGTGTGATTTTGATTTCTCTATGTTTAAATTTGTAAGGCATTTTAGATATATCTTTCTACAAGGTAGATAGTGGGCTTAAAACTTGAGTTCCTTTCAAGGGAGGGGTAAATCTTGAGTGAGGTCTCTGAGTTTTTCATTTTTTATGTATGAATTTGATGATTTGATTTATGCATAAGAGGGTAATGTGCAAGGCATTTTATCTGGGGTTTGACTATGTTTGATTTGAGAGGTTTGTTGTAGATATGCATTTATTGACTCTGATGCCCTAGGATTTGGCACTAGTCGTTGCTTAATTTTACATTTGTTTTCACCATCAATCAATTAAAAGAAATGATTTACTTTAAATTTGTGAGAGAGTTATATGATTAGGTTTGTATCAAGTATACAGGTGACTATTGTGATATTTAAAGAATTCAATCTAAAAGGTAATACCCACATGTAGCTTAAGGATCAAAGAGAAGAAGTGTTAGAAAGAAAAGTCCACCAAGATAACTAAGAGGGGGGGGTGAATTAGTTATCAGATAATTATAACTTTTATCAACTTCAGTAGCATTCAACCATGTAAGCAATATAATTACCAACCATAAAAAGATATTCATACACAATGACACAAGATATGTTGACTAGGGAACCTCTTGATCAAAGAGTAAACCCCAGTGGGAATGATGCCCACAAAAGATGCACTAATATGAATATTCCTTTTGAAAGGATGGAATCTATTAGAAGTCTTATGAAATACATTCAGTATATATGAATCCTTGTTAGGAGATTTTGAATCCCTGTTAAAAGATTCTAACCCTGTTAAGAGTTATGGAAGACATAAGGACCCACTACCCAAATAGCTTCAGGGTAAGATCACTGAACACATTTTCCAACTTATCTTTAGATTATTCAATAGAATAATAGTAAATATGTTACCTCCTTTCTCACTATGCCAAACCGCACTCACTGCTACACCAGATCTCAATTTTAGATCTCTGTACTTCACATGTCTTCCTTCACAATTTTGGTTTCACAATTGCATTAGCTATTTTCTTCACTTCATGCATACATCATCATATCCAACTAAGTTACAACCATATTCCAACAAGAAAAAATATTCCTTCCTTTATACCACACTCAAGTAGTTACAAATGAGTCGGCACATAATTACAAAATAAAAGTTCCACACGCTACATCAAAATTACACAAAATTGTCAGCTTCCAAATACAATAATTCTCCACTTGTGTGACCTTGAATTTTGTGTTGTCATCCATGTCAATATCAACATGTATCTAACTTCCCTTTAACTATGCAAAACCAAATTCCATCCTGATTAGGAGATATCATATGATTTCCACTAACCGCTACTCAAGAACACTGTATGAATACTGCTTATACCAAAATGCTCATAACTTCCATGAATAAATGAATTATTGTTTTGGCTCTTAACCATCAATATATAACTTATCAAAGAGTATATCCTCAACATCACATAGCTTCAACTGCAATAGCCCATGTGCACTAATCCAAACACTATCTACTTCTCTGCAAATCTCCAGAAGATCACTGTGTTGACATCAATGACAATCATAGTCATGAATGCAACAACAACTACTATAGAATGGATTCCAGACATTTAGCATTCATTCCTAAAAATCTCCCCCATTGGCATTGATGGCAACATAGATGAAAAATATCCAATGTTCCAAAACTGCAATACTGCTGCATCCATCAAATCTTTCTTTGTTTTCCTATTTAGTTCTTTTCAACAGATGGTACAAATAGTTTTTCATGTACACTTCTCCCCCATTGACATCAATGATAGAAATTTCATCATTATGTCAACAACAACTCCAATATCAAAAGATACTATTCAAAAAATACATTCACTAGAGTCCTCATGACTCAGCTTAGATACACATACTCCCCCATAGAGGAAGTACCAACATCTAGTCCAGAAGAAATATAAGGCACATATAGCACTAGATGGATGCAACCAACTACATCACTAGTCAAAAGTAGGCTGGGGCATAACCCCAAGCATACATCTTAGATACTCAACTGTATCCTTAGGCAAAGGCTTTGTAAATATGTCTCCTATCTGCTCCTTTGTGCTTACGTACTCTAGTCTAACTTCTTTCTTAGCAACTTTCTCTCTTACTACATGATACTTAATCTCTGTATACTTTGTCTTAGAATATAATACAAGGTTTTTAGACATACTAACTATGATGGTTTTGTCGCAATGTATAACAATAGGCTCAACAAACTTTATTCCAATATCTTTCAACATTTGCTTACCCAAGAAACCAATTTTCCTCCAAGGAAAAATGCTCCACCACTAGTGCTCTTCTTATCATCAATACTACCTCCCCAATCAGCATCTGTATATGCACATAGGGTAAAATCATCATATTTCTCATACCACAATCTATAGTCCATTATGCCTCTTAAATATCTAAGTATCATCTTTACTGCTGCATAATGTGATTCTCTAGGTTCAGCTTGAAATCTTGCTACAATTCCAACTAAGTGTGCTATATCAGGTCTTGTATGTGTCAAGTACTACAATCCTCCAATCATGGATCTATACTTCTTCTGTTCAACTATCAGTGTTTCATTTGTGCTAGATAATTTATGTCCTATTACCATAGGTGTTCCAACTGGTTTATAGTTTTCCATTCCAAATATTTTCAAGTCATTCATGTACTTTGTCTAACTTACAAAAATACCATCACTATTATGTGTTATCTATAATCCCAAAAAGTATTTCATTTCACCAATCATACTCATTTCAAATTCAGTCTTCATTTCATCAACAAATTTGTCACTGGCTTCATCTTCTCCTCCAAAAATAATGTCATCAACAAAAATAACTACAATCAACAAGCTATTTTCAATTTCTTTTGTGTATAGATTGCTATCTGTTGTTTATGTTGTAAATCTCAATTTTAACAAATACTTATCCAATCTTGCATACCAAGTTCTAGGTGCTTCCTTTAGTCCATATAATGATTTCTTCAATTTACATACCATGTCTCCTTCTTGAGTCAAAGCAAAACCTTCAGGTTGCTCAATGTAGACTTCTTCCAATTCACCATTCTGAAATGTGGACTTCACATCCATCTGATATACTTTGAATTTCTTAAAAGTTGCATAGGCCAAAAACATTGTTACTACTTCAATTCTTGCTACTGGTGCAAAAGTTTCTTCATAGTCAATTCCTTCTTTCTATGAGTATCCCTTACATACCAATATTTCTTTGTTTCTTACTACTTCTCCTTGTTCATTCATCTTGTTTCTGAATACCCATTTAGTTCCAATAACATTCTTATCTTTAGGTCTAGGGACCAATTCCCATTTTTTGTTCTTTTCAATCTGATCTAGTTCTTCTTTCATAGCTTTAATCCAATGTTCATCTTCACAATCTTTACTAGTAGATTTAGGTTCAATTTGAGAAATCAAACATAACTGTTCTTGTACCTTATTTCAAGTCAGAACTCCTCTTTTAATGCTTCCAATAATTTTCTCAATAGGATGCTTTCTTGATAAATTCTTGTTAGGTGTCACTGTCTATGATCTCACTTCAGGGGTCGGTTCTTCAATGGCTTCACTGTGGCTTTCATTCAAAAAATCACTGTCAATCTCATAGAATAATTTAGTAGTTTCAGTGTTAGGCTTAGGATGAGTTCCTTCATCAGATTCATAATCAAGCATTCTTTCTTGAATTTTGAACTTTTCATCAACTTTAACATTTGCGCTCTCAACAATAGTTTTAGTTGTCTTATTGTAACATCTATATGCTTTTCTCTTCCAATAATATCAAAGAAATTGATGAAGGGTGCTCCCCTTAATACCACAAACACATAACAGATATAGAGAAACAACAACAATATGCAAGAACAGAAAATTGGCTTCTTATTATCTCCACCAATGCGGAATTACAAACTTTCAGAATTACAATATGCAAAGCCACATGGGCATTCCCTTACAATATTCTGTAGGACAAAGCCTCGAACTATTACCCAGATCTACTACCTAGAACAATTCTGAACTACCTAAGACAATAATACAGCCTTCCTTATATAGGTAATTTTCCACCGCCTGGGAAGGTTCCAGAATTTTAGCCAATAAGGCCGACCAAACTTAGAATTATTTTATTTTACATTTTATTACATCATAGTTGGCTCAAGATAACCTTTGAAACCCGAACAGAAATTTTGAAGAAAATTATTTTCTGCCATTTCAGGTGGCCCAACTTCCGAAGACCATAAGTCATCACCAGTTGACCCGATCGACAATTATAACTCCATTTCAGAAATGCCACGAAGCGCTCTACAAGCTTGATTAGTGCAAGGGCCCATCACCCAAATTTTTGACCTCATCCGGGGCCTCTAAAGCCTTCAAAACTGAGTTC
Source organism: Chamaecyparis obtusa (assembly GCA_027943335.1). NCBI lineage: Eukaryota > Viridiplantae > Streptophyta > Pinopsida > Cupressales > Cupressaceae > Chamaecyparis > Chamaecyparis obtusa. Next base: position 2,149,533 of record BSBK01004467.1, read on the forward strand.
AAAGTTTCTGTACCCTACTACCAATACCAAAAATCTTCAATATCTTCCAATATACACTTGATCTAGCAATGAAACTTTACTGGTAGACTTATATGACCAAAATGAACCTCCAAGAAAGAAATCAGATCATTCTGAGCACATACAAAAATTACCAAAAATAGTAGCTTTCCATAAATAGCAGCTCTGCACAAAATAGCCCTTATTGAATATAAAAATAGAATTTTTATTTTTTTTTGGGTGATGCAAGATTGCTCTTACACCCAGGATGCTCCTGCATCAGACACCCGGGGTAATTTGAGAAGTGACCCTGTCACAACTCAGGTGTGCAGAGGAAAACCAAGATGGTCAACCTCCTCCTTTGTTAGCCATGATGAATCTTCAATAGGTCATCCTTTCCATTTGACCAAATACTCTTTATATGTCCTGTTCCTTGTGCCTCTGCCAACACAACTGTCCAGTATATCCTCGATCTCCATAGTGTCTGAACTAGTTGCTCGAATACTCCACTGTGCTGCTGTGATCTCATCTTCAACACCTCCTTCATGATATTCTGTCAAATCTGAAATGTTAAACACTGGTGAAATATTCAGCTCAGTAGGAAATTCTACCTCATATACATTTCCTGAATCATGCTTCTTCAGTATCTTACATAGCCCAAACTTTTTCATTTTCAACTTGTTATATGTACCAACTGGAAACCGCTCCTTCCGCAAATGAACCATGACTTCATCACTAACCTGAAATTTGTTATACCTCCTTTTCTCATCTGCCTTAGCCTTATACTATGCATTCATCTTGGTAATATGCTTCCGCACCTCCCCATGGATGTTGTTCAAGTGTTCTACAAAATCTTCAGCTTCAGCACTACTTATTTCTCCTTTATCTATCTTCCTCAATTCAGATGCATTTCTTGGACTACTTCCATATACAATCTGGAATGGTGATTTACCAATGCTCCTATTGACAGAATTATTGTATGCAAATTCTGCATGTGGTAAAATCAAATCCCATCCTGTTGGCTTATCTCCAACCAAACATCTCAGCAAATTTCCCAAACTCCTATTCACCACCTCTGTATGTCCATAAGTCTGTGGATGATGTGATGAACTAAACTTTAAATCTATCTTCAACTTCTTCCACAATGTACGCCAGAAATATCCAACAAATTTAGTATCTCTATCTGAAACTATGGTCTTTGGCAAACCATGTAGTCTCACTACTTCTCTGAAAAACAATTCTGCTACATGAACAACCTCATTAGTCTTCTTGCAGGGAATGAAATGTGCCATCTTCAAAAATTTGTCAACTACTACAAAAATTGAATCATGTCCCCACTGTGTCTTCGGTAAACACAGAACAAAGTCCATGCTGATATCCTCCAAAGGCATCTTTGGTATGGGTAATGGTTAATACAACCCTGTATTCTGCTTCACTCCTTTCCCCATCTGATATACTCTGCAACTCTGTACAAAATTCTTGACATCTTGTTGCAATTGTGGCCAATAATAATTTTTACTAACCAAAGAAAGGGTTTTATCACGACCAAAATGTCCTGCCAATTCTCCGCTATGCTTCTCCTTGATGAGATTCTCCCTCAAAGAACTTCGTGGAATGCACAACTGACTCCCTCTGAATAGCATATCATCCTGAATGATGAAATCCAACCATTTCGTCCTGTCTAGAGTAACAGGTTCTGTACAAGCTTTCCAAGCTTCACCAAAATCAAGATCCTCTGAATATAAATTCTTGAGTTCCTTGAATCCAATCACTTCAATCTGCATTTCTGTCAGCAATAGTTGCATTCTGCTAAGAGCATCTGCAACCCTATTAGACTTTCCACTCCTATGTTTCAAAACAAATGTATAACTTTGCAAAAACTCAACCCATTTCAAATGCCTCTTATTCAACTTTCCTTGACTATTCAAATATTGCACAGCTTGATGATCAGTATACAAAATAAACTCCTTAGGAAGTAGATAATGTCTCCACTTCTTTAATGCCTGAACTATAGCATAAAATTCCTGATCATAAACATAATATTTCCTCTTGGCATCATTTAACTTCTCACTAAAATAAGCAACAGGTTTACCTTCTTGGCTCATAACAGCTCCTATTGCAGTACCACTAGCATCACAATCTATTTGAAACACCTTATTAAAATCTGGAAGTGATAAAACATGTTGTTTTGTAACTTTTTGTTTGAACAATTGAAAACTCTTTTCTGCCCCATTAGTTCACTTAAACTCCTTTCTATCCCCTCTCATTGTTTTAGTCAAGGGTCAACAAATACTGCTAAAATTTGTGATAAACTTTCTATAAAAGCTAGCTAGACCATGAAAAGATCTTACCTCAGTAGCACTCCTTGGAGTAGACCATTCAAAGATAGCCTGTACCTTCTCTGGGTCCATTTTTAGACTTTCTACTGAAACTACAAACCCCAAATACACCAACTTTTTCTTCACAAAATTGCACTTCTTCAAATTAATCAACAATTTCTCTTCTCTCAACTTCTCAAATACCATACGAATATGCATCATATGTTTATCCAATGTCTTACTAAAGATCAAAATATCATCTAGGTAAACAATGACAAAACTTACCCAGAAATTATTTCAGAACCTCATTCATGAGCCGCATGAAAGTGCTCAGTGCATTGGTTAGCCCAAAAGGCATGACTAACCACTCATATAGTCCTTCCTTTGTCTTGAAGGTAGTCTTCCATTCATCTCCTTCTCTGATCCGAATCTGATGATATCCACTCTTCAGATCTATCTTTGAGAAATACATAGCTCCACTCAAACAGTCCATAATATCATCCATTCATGGCAATAGAAACCTGTACTTGATTGTGATCTTGTTTATTGCCCTAGAATCTGTACACATCCTCCATTCTCTATTTTTCTTTGGTGCTAATACTGCTGGTATAGCATAGGGACTCAGACTCTCACAGATCAATCTTTTCTGTAACAGTTCATGTACTTATCTGTTCAACTCCTCACTTTCTGCAAGTGTCATTCTGTGTGCTACCTTATTCGGCAAACTCGCTCCTGGGATCAAGTCCATCTGATGACTAATCTTCCTGACTGGTGGTAATCCATCAGGCACATTATCAGATACAATATCCTGAAACTCATTAAACAAATCTGCAACTTCTACAGGAACATCTTCTACTTCCTCTTTACCAGCTTTTGGAATTAAAGAAAAACATACATGCTCATGCCTCATACCATCTAGAAAATTTCTTCCATCAACAAAATTTATCCTTACATTACCACATACCTTTTCTTCAGTCTCCTTCAATAGTTTTAGCTTATGTCGCACTCCATCCTTTGTCAGGGAATAGGTATTCGCATGACCATCATGTACAGCACATCTGTCAAACTGCCATGGTCTACCCAACAACATATGACATGCATCCATAGATATGATATCACACAATACCTCATCTTGGTATCCACCAATCTTGAACTTCACAGGCATTGTTCATTGACCATGACCTTGTGGTCATCCTGTACCCAGGCAATCCGATATGGATGTGGGTGTTTCTGTCTCTTGAGCTTCAACTTTGTCACCATCTCTTTTGACACCAAATTGTCAGTGCTTCCACTATCAATAATCACATCACAACATTTACCTTCACACTTGCACCTAGTGTGAAATAGGCTCCTTCTTTGCTCAGGTTCATTCTCACCACTCAACAGGACTCTTCTGTTAATCAACGTTTCTCCTCTTTCAGCATCTTCAAAATTTGATGATTTGGCATCTTCATCTACATGTGCAACTTTGGCCTGGCCTTCATTTCTCCTGTCTGTTCTGCCTTGGTGCTGAGGACATTCAAATGTCCTATGACCTTCTTCTCCACAGTGAAAACATGTTCCACGGAAGCCACCTCTTCCAGATCCTTGTCCTCTTCCTCTTCCTCTCTGATCTCGATTATTGTGATCCTGGAAGTGATTGGAATTATTTCCTCGCTGATTCTGACTGCTACTGGCCTCATCCTTCTTTTTTGGATCTTCATTTCGGCCACCATATGACTGTCCACCAGATCAGCCACCGCGACCTCTTTCATTTTGTCTGCTCTCAAACTTCTTGTTCAGCTTTTCCTCTACTTTTAGGGCAAACTGGTATGCCTCTTCAATACTGTTCATTCGAACCAGATTCAGCTCCTCCTGAATGCTTGGCCTTAACCCATTAAGGTATCGGGAAACTTTCTCCTTATCAGCTTCTGCATGGCCTGTTCTAATGAGAAGTTGATAGAACTCCTCTGTATACTCCTAAATAGATCTTCCTACTTGCTTCAAACTCTGCATTTTCTTCAGTAGGTCAAGCTCATAATCAACAGGAATGAACTGTCGCTTCAATTTATCCACCATCTGATTCCATCTTGTGATTTTATCTTTCCCTCTTCTATTTCGCTCCAATTGAATTTCTTGCCACCAGATCTTTGCATGACCTTTCAGTTTGGCCTTCACAAATTTGACCCTATCAAGATCCTCAACATCTTCGTACTCCAAATATTCCTCACATTCATTGATCCAGTCGATCAATTCCTCTAGGTTAAGATTTTCAAAAAATATAGGAACCTCAATCTTTGGTCTTTTTCCAATATTGGAAATTGTCCAAAAAAGTCTTTCTTCCTCCTGGTTCACAATTTTAGCTTCTCCTTCTTGATATTCTTCTTCGGCTTCATCCTTGCTTTCATCTCTGACATTAAGATTCATTTATCTGCGAATCTATTCTTGCAATGCTCGCACTTGTCTCTGCAACTCTCTAACCTCAGGTGTTACAACACCAGCTCTTCCACCACGTTCCCTTCGTGCAGGCATTTTTGCGATGCGCACTGAAACCTTAACCACGGTCCTGGTGCAAACTACCTCATAGTCGGTGATCTGTTTATACACTCAAGAAAACCTGGCTCTGATACCACTTGATGAAGGGTGCTCCCCTTAATACCACAAACATATAACAGATATAGAGAAACAACAACAATATGCAAGAATAGAAAATTGGCTTCTTATTATCTCCACAAATGCGAAATTACAAACTTTCAAAATTACAATATGCAAAGCCACATGGGCATTCCCTTACAATATTCTGTAGGACAAAGCCTCGAACTATTACCCAGATCTACTACCCAGAACAATTCTGAACTGCCTAAGACAATAATACAGCCTTCCTTATATAGGTAATTTTCCACCGCCTAGGAAGGTTCCAGAATTTTAGCCAATAAGGCCGACCAAACTTAGAATTATTTTATTTTATATTTTATTACATCATAGTTGGCTCAAGATAACCTTTGAAACCCGAACAAAAATTTTGAAGAAAATTATTTTCTGCCATTTCAGGTGGCCCAACTTTCGAAGACCATAAGTCATCACCAATTGACCCGATAGGCTATTATAACCCCATTTCAGAAATGCCACGAAGTGCTCTACGGGCTTGATTAATGCAAGTGCCCATCACCCAAATTTTTGACCTCATTCGGGGCCTCTAAAGCCTTCAAAACTGAGTTCAAAGTTTCTGTACCCTGCTGCCAATACCGAAAATCTTCAATCTCTTCCAATATACACTTGATCTGGCAATGAAACTTTACTAGCAGACTTATAGGACCAAAATAAACCTCCAAAAAAGAAATCAGATCATTTTGAGCACATACGAAAATTACCAAAAATATTAGCTTTCCATAAATAGCAGCTCTGCACAAAATAGCCCTTATTGAATATAAAAATAGAAATTTTTTTTTTTTGGGTGATGCAAGATTGCTCTTACACCCAGGATGCTCCTGCATCAGACACCCGGGGTAATTTGAGAAGTGACCCTGTCACGACTTAGGTGTGCAGAGGAAAACTAAGATGGTTAACCTCCTCCTTTGTTGGCCATGATGAATCTTCAATAGGTCATCCTTTCCATTTGACCAAATACTTTTCATATGTCCTGTTCCTTGTGCTTCTGCCAACACAACTGTCTAATATATCTTCGATCTCCTTAGTGTCTGAACTAGTTGCTGGAATACTCCACTGTGCTGTTGTGATCTCATCTTCAACACCTCCTTCATGATACTCTGTCAAATCTGAAATGTTAAACACTGGTGAAATATTCAGCTCAGTAGGCAATTCTAGCTCATATGCATTTCTTGAATCATGCTTCTTCAGTATCTTACATGGCCCAAACTTCTTCATTTTCAAATTGTTATATGTACCAACTAGAAACTACTCCTTCTGCAAATGAACCATGACTTCATCACCAACCTGAAATTCGTTATACCTTCTTTTCTCATCTTTCTTAGCCTTATACTGTGCGTTCATTTTGGTAATATGCTTCCGCACCTCCCCATGGATGTTCTTCAAGTGTTCTACAAAATCATCAGCTTCAGCACTACTTATTTCTCCTTTATCTATCTTCCTCAATTCAGATGCATTTCTTAGACTACTTCCATATACAATCTAGAATGGTGATTTACCAGTGCTCTTGTTGACAGAATTATTGTATATAAATTCCAACTGTGGTAAAATCAAATCCCATCTTGTTGGCTTATCTCCAACCAAACATCTCAGCAAATTTCCCAAACTCCTACTCACCACCTCTGTCTGTCCATCAGTCTGTGGATGATGTGATGAACTGAACTTTAAATCTGTCTTCAACTTCTTCCACAATGTACGCCAGAAATATCCAACAATCTTAGTGTCTCTATCTGAAACTATGGTCTTTGGCAAACCATGTAGTCTCACTACTTCTCTGAAAAATAATTCTGCTACATGAACAACATCATTAGTCTTCTTGCAGGGAATGAAATGCGCCATCTTCGAAAATCTGTCAACTACTACAAAAATTGAATCATGTCTCCACTGTGTCTTTGGTAAACCAAGAACAAAGTCCATGCTGATATCCTCCCAAGGCTTCTTTGGTACGGGTAATGGCTAATACAACCCTGTATTCTGCTTCACTCCTTTCGCCATTTGACATACTCTGCAACTCTGTACAAAATTTTTGATATCTTGTTGCAATTGTGGCCAATAATAATTTTCACTAACCAAAGCAAGGATTTTATCATGACCAAAATATCCCGCCAATCCTCTACTATGCTTCTCCTTGATGAGATTCTCCCTCATAGAACTTCATGGAATGCACAACTGACTCCCTCTAAATAGCATATCATCCTGAATGATGAAATCTAACCATTTCATCCTGCCTAGAGTAACAGGTTCTGTACAAGCTTTCCAAGCTTCACCAAAATCAAGATCCTCTAGATACAAATTCTTGAGTTTCTTGAACCCAATCACTTCAATCTGTATTTCTATCAGCAATAGTTGCCTTCTGCTAAGAGCATCTGCAACCCTATTAGACTTTCCACTCCTGTGTTTCAAAACAAATGTATAACTCTGCAAAAACTCAACCCATTTCAAATGCCTCTTATTCAACTTTCCTTGACTATTCAAATATTGCAAAGCTTGATGATTAGTATACAAAACAAACTCCTTAGGAAGTAGATAATTTCTCCACTTCTTTAATGCCTGAACTATAGCATAAAATTCTTGATCATAAATAGAATATTTCCTCTTGGCATCATTTAACTTCTCACTGAAATAAGCAACAAGTTTACCTTCTTGGCTCATAACAGCTCCTATTGCAGTACCACTAGCATCACAATCTACTTGAAACACCTTATTAAAATCTGGAAGTGCTAAAACAGGTTGTTCTATAACTTTTTGTTTCAATAATTGAAAACTCTTTTCTACCCCATTAGTCCACTTAAACTTTTTTATATCCCCTCTCATTGTTTCAGTCAAGGGTCCACAAATACTGCTAAAATTTGTGATAAACTTTCTATAAAAGCTAGCTAGACCATGAAAAGATCTTACCTCAGTAGCACTTCTTGGAGTAGGCCATTCAAGGATATCCTGTACCTTCTCTGGGTCCATTTTTAGACCTTCTGCTGAAACTACAAACCCCAAATACACCAATTTTTTCTTCACAAAATTGCACTTCTTCAAATTAATCAAAAATTTCTCTTCTCTCAACTTCTCAAATACCATACGAATATGCATCATATGCTCATCCAATGTCTTACTAAAGATCAAAATATCATCTAGGTAAACAATGACAAACTTACCCAAAAATTATTTTAGAACCTCGTTCATGCGCTACATGAAAGTGCTCGGTGCATTGGTTAGCCCAAAAGGCATGACTAACCACTCATATAGTCCTTCCTTTGTCTTGAAGGCAGTCTTCCATTCATCTCCTTCTCTGATCCAAATCTGATGATATCCACTCTTCAGATCTATCTTTGAGAAATACATAGCTCCACTCAAATAGTCCATAATATCATCCATTCGTGGCAATAGAAACCTGTACTTGATTGTGATCTTGTTTATTGCCCTAGAATCTGTACACATCCTCCATTCTCCATTTTTCTTTGGTTCTAATACCGCTAGTATAGCACAGGGACTCAGACTCTCACAGATCAATCCTTTCTGTAACAGTTCATGTACTTGTTTGTTCAACTCCTCACTTTCTGCAGTTGTCATTCTCTGTGCCGCCTTATTCGGCAAACTCACTCTTGGGATCAAGTCCATCTGATGACTGATCTTCCTGACTGGTGGTAATCCATCAGGCACGTTATTAGATACAATATCCTAAAACTCATTCAACAAATCTGCAACTTCTACATGAACATCTTCTACTTCCTGTGTGTGTGAAAATTGTACCTGATCTGTAGACACAACACTCAGTAAAACATTAGAGGTTAGTGATAATCAAAATCATGCAAAATTGAAAGCTATCTAACCAAGCGATTTACTGCCTTTTAATAGGTGCGAGATTAATGTTCTCAGATTGTAATCGAGATCAGTGACCTAGACGACACCTAAATGAAGGATTTGAATGCAATTCTAGATATGGAATAAATGCAATTAATCTATATTTTTGATATTTTCTATGCAATAAGAATGATTTGAAAACTGATATGAAATTAATCTATATGAAAACTGATATGAAATGAATGCTAAATGATCTAACAATGAAGATTCTAACAATGATATGAAAACTATGAATGCAAAAATAAGATTGATCTCACAAAGATGTCGATTCACAAGAGCTTTGATTCTTCAATTCCAATTCTCCAGCGTGATTGTGCAAAATATGAGATGATTTGTGAAGAGCTAAAGCCTTAATTTATAGAAATCCAGGGCTTTGGAGGTGCATGAATAAAAGCCTTAAATCACTCAAATTAACTCATCTTGATTTTTGAGTTATCTGATCATAAAAGATAGTTAATTCTCAAAATCATGCAAAAACATGCAAAAACAGCTTTTTAACTCAAATTAGAGTTTAGATCAGCTTTTTGAACTCCAAAAGGATGTTGAGTTCCAAAAAGTCAATAACTTGCATTGATTTTCTGATTTGGAGTTTAACTGTTTCTTTTGAATATGCATAATAATTAAGAATTAAATAAATAAATAAAGTGATTTATCCTCAACTCAACTGATTTTTGAAATAAAATAATTAATTTATGGGTTAATTAACTATTTTACCAAACTTTTATTAAAAATTATATTATTAAATAATGACAACGTGCTTTAATTAATTAAATAAGAATTTAATCAATTAAAGATAGGAATTTTGATTTATTGTCAAAATTAAATAATACAATTAATAATAGATAGAATTAAATTTAATTACATAATTAAGTGGCAAATATTAAATCTAATTAATTAAATATGAAAATATTCAATTAATCAAATTTTAGGATAAATGTAATTTATCGCCAAATAATCATTAAATTAAAGATAATTAAGATAATTAGGAATATTACTAGGAATATTCCCTGATGCAAAATTTAAGATAATCAATTATGATTCGATGATGTTTAGATGTGCCTTAGGTTAGGACTTTGATGTCGATTTTGTTCGAATTGTCGATGTAGGAGATTAATGAACTTATAGCCCATTTTTGGGGTATTACATTTTGCCCCTCTTTGAATTACTGTGTGAAGCGCAGTGGTTCAAAGATAGTCTGTGTTTGATAAAGATATGAAACTGATTCAAAAGATAAACCGATCTCAAGATAAAAACCGATTGAAAGATATTGAGATAGGAGTTGATTGATATTGAATTGATATGGAGATAATAGGTCTTGAATGACCAAAGATAATGTTCACTGTAGCAGCAAATGAACCTATTATTGCGAAAAAGTGTCAAAATGCCTGATTCTGAACCTTAGGATTGATAAGAAGTGAGTGACCCATTCTAGACTCGATTGTCTTAGCAGAACTAGCAAGTATCACATCCGAATCCTTCAGTTGTCGAAGAACCAAGGAAAGAACACTATGATCTGATGGTTGCAAAAATTGATACAGTTTACAAGATTAAGAAAATATCAGATTGATATGGATCTTGATGAATCTGATATGCCCCAAGTGATGATAGATTTGCCCCGAGCGATGAGGACTTTTGATGAATCAGTAACTAGACGTGATTGTTTGTCTTGATCACTGATGAAAGATATTGATAGACTTGATCGATAGAATTTGATTTACAGACTTTGAATGATGTGCAATACCATGCCCCCTTCGGGATTAAAATTGAAATCTGACAAGAAAAGTCAGCGTTGATAGTTTAGAAGCATGTTAATTGATCTGAGAAGTGGTTATTTACATCCGAGAACGCATTCTGCATTGTTGGAAGGTCCCAAAAGACCAAGTTTGACTAGGTTTGACCATGAGTTGACCATGGTTGACCAAGTTGAAATTTTGATAGTTTAATGTAAGATAATCAGTTAAGTTGAATACTAGATTTCTGTGATGATTGAAGGTCGAATATGCAAGTAGTTAATAATATGAATGATCTCAGATTTGAATTTTGATCCCGAAAAAGGATTCTACTTGCTATTTCATTGGAGGAACCTTCGTGTGAGATTCAGCTCTTGTTAGACTTGAAGATGCGATTTGAAGAATCATTTAAGCATTGAAGTTCATTTAATCATTGTGAGATCATGTAAACATGCAAAATGCCCAGAGACATGCAAAATGAAATGCCACCTAAGACCTAGGACCTAGTCACTGATCATGTGTCGATTTGTTATCATCATTGAACTTTTAGGTAACCGGATAAATCAATACAATGCCCACTAGCCATGAAACCATAGACATATGAATATCGATTTGTATGTGCAAGAATCAATACAACACCCACTGGACAACAACCATGGATATATGAATATTGACTTTATTTTCGGAATGTCGGAGTAGATATAAGCACCAAGGCACAAGCGCCAGGATGACCTGAATATCATGTCCATTTTGATATAGCAATTTTTACAAGCATCAAAACATAAACGTTGTGATGACCTGAGTACGCCTTGCGTTGCAAACACATCAAACAGTCAAGAGATCATTCTAAATCCAATGTGAATTACCCGTAGTGACCCTTTATCCTTCACATCCTTAGGCAAGATTGCGTTCCACAGTAGGAGAAAGAACTTACTCAAAAAGATAATAGTTAGATCAAACTTCCTTGAATTTTTTGGGTATCAATGGTCGAGGTACGCATGGCCATCCAATTCGAGATAGAGGCTCTTACAGTCGGACACCATTTCAATCCAAAATTTCCAAAGCTGTTAGATTTTCACATACAAGCAGAAGACAAAGAAAAGATTATGCCCCCAGTCATCACTCTCTAAATCCTGTAAAAGACATCATCGAAGAGCTCGAAGGGACACAATATGCAAAAATCTCAATGCGGATCAGCAAGCATACAAGGAGATAAAAGCATGTAAAAAGCACAGATTGTTTTCAGTTGAGTTTTGATGTTTAATTGTGTTGTTATAGATACAAAATCCTTTCTGGAGACGAGATAGACTGACTGACTCAACTTGAAGCTTCTGAAGCTTCAAAGGACTCTGAGTGGATATGACACGTCTAAGATACATTAGAGACTATAAGATATGACATTGATTGCCCCCAAGTGTGAACATTGATAAGATACAGACGCTTGAGCTGATTGATGTACAGACCGACTTATTTAAACCAGGATATGCAGAAACAAACCGGGAGATATGTACAAACTAAAGCAAGACTGAAAGCTGGGAAAGACCAAGATTGTGCTGATAGATGGAGCATTTGGAACAAGTGGCACCTGTTTGCTAGGTTTTCACCATCTTGGTAGAGATTCTATTTTTGCTACCAAGGCGCCTGTTTCCAGGTTTTCACCAAGGCACTTTTTTTTCTTTTTCATTTTTTTTTGTATTTTTCATTTTTTCAATTTTTTTGTACTTTTGATATTTTTTGATTTTTTTTGTACTTTTGATATTTTTTGATTTTTTTTGTGAATCATCAAGGCACCTATTGCTAGGTTTTCACCAAGATGTTCATTTTTTCAGGACTTTTTCTGATTTTTAAGATTTTTTTCAGGACATTTACCAAGCACTGAATGCCTTAGGCATAGAATTTCTTTAGATGGAGAACATTGATTGGTTCTCGGAGCTGTTCTCCTTCAGTTGTTGAGAGTTGATAGGCACCAGAGCCAAAAGTAGCAGTGATTACAAAGGGACCCAGCCAGTTGGGTTCGAACTTCCCCTTGCGTTCTCGATGTGATTGATTTTTAGGATTTTCTCTCAACACTAGATCGCCAACCTAAAATTCTCTATGTCTGACTTTCTTGTTGTAGCCTCTAGACATTCTTTTCTGATATACTCTGAAGTGATCATACGCTACTTGCCTGTGTTCATCTAGTAGTTCAAGTTCTTGTAACCTCGACACTCTGTAGTCTTCATCAGTGACAAGTTCATGCATTCTGATTCTGAGTGATGGGATTTCAACCTCAATAGGTAGTACCACTTCAGACCCATAAACTAAAGTGAAAGGTGTAGCCCCAATAGGTGTTTTGATACTTGTTTTGTAGGCCCATTCTGATACTTGTTCTGATACTGGTTCTGATATTGGTTTTGATACTGATTCTGATACTAATTCTGATAATTGTTCTGATACTGGTTCTGATACTGATTTTGATACTGATTCTGATAATTGTTTTGATACTGGTTATGATGCTTGTTCTGATACTAGTTCTGATACTGATTCTGATACTGATTCTGATAATTGTTCTGATACTGGTTCTGATGCTTGTTCTGATACTAGTTCTGATACTGGTTCTGATACTGATTCTGATACTAATTCTGATAATTATTCTGATACTGGTTCTGATGCTTGTTCTGATACTGATTCTGATGCTTGTTCTGATAATTGTTCTGATACTTGATATACTTGATAGCATCTTTTTCCATTGCAAACTCCCAAGCAAGATCATATCGTGCAGTCCCAATGTCTAGCAAGGTGGAGAACAAGAGGGATTGGCAAGCTGGTCGAAGAGATGGAAGATGAGCGAATGAAAGAGAATGAAGGGCAGAAATCCTCAAGGGCAAACTCCTCAAGAATACCCAAGTTAGGGAAAAATTGTCATGTGAAGCACATTTGGAAAGGCAATGAAAGGCCAGCATAGGATAAGTCATAAAAGTGTAATGCCAGAGCAGGATAGGATGCAGTCCAAAGGAGTAGACATGTCAAGAGGCTTCATAGCATTGTGTTTTACTCTTTCTTTTCTTTTTTTATTAGATCAAGACCAAAGGGGAAAATGATAGCGATAGGCAAAAATGAATGGAGGAAGATGGATATGAAGGCTAAACATGGAAGGAATGAAAGCAAGATCATCGTAAAATAGCTCACAAAATAGCCAAATGTTCATGTATAGATCAACTTTGTCAAGATCAAAGAGAGAAGATGGAATGGATGAAATATGTAGAAGAACTACGCATGATGCCTGATTGCCAGGTTTTCATCATGGTACTTATCCAAGGTGCCACAAGGAAGTGGTTTTCACCATAGGATGAAAAAAAATATTTTTTTACTTTTGCTACCAAGGTGCCTGTTTCCAGGTTTTCACCAAGGCACATTTTTAATTTTATTTTATTTTATTTTATTTTTTTTTTGGAAGAAGGCAAGCTTTTTATGTAATGCTCCTTGAAAGGATAAACCATGATATGCCAAGGAATCAAAATGATATACTCAAAGATGCTGATAGGGAAAGGGAGATGGAAGAGAAAAATGGAGGATAAGGTTTTATGTAAAGCGAGTGAGGTTGGAAGATAGGAGGAATAGGCAAATGAGGAAAAATGATAGAAGGTAGAAGGATAATGCATGGAAGGATTGTGAAAGGGTAGGTGGAAAGGAAGGCAAGATCAATGTCAACACACACCTTGAAGGGTGGCAAGAGGGTGGAGGAATCGTGAATGAAGGAATACGTGAAGGAATATGGTGAATGGATAGCAGAGGTTGTGGTTTAGGCACATGAAATGGAAGAATATTTTTGGAGGGAGATGAAGTGGAAGCCTTTGGAAGCTTGAATGTCAATTTCACTTTTTTCTCAACACTAGAATCTTTCAAGAGAGACTTTGGAATCCATATAGCCGTAGGCTTTTTATTTCCTTTTGATGATCTAGAGAGAATATCTTCAATGATGGATTTTGGAACCCATACTTGTCTTGTAGTTTTTTTCTTAGATATCTCTTTTGACTTTATGTTTCCATGTCTATTAGAGGAGACATGGTGATCTTCTTTTTTTGATGGATTCTTGTATTGCTTCTTTTTCTTGTATTGAACATTCAAGTTACTTCCAAAAGACTTGGGACTTGTGGAAGAAGAAGGATATGACTGGTTTAGATGGGTGGGTGGATGAAAAGGATTCAAGGGTATGCATCTATGTTGATCTTGAGGAAAGATGGGAGATGGAGGGATGTAAGGACCCAAGATGGATGCCAAATTAGGAGAGTTAGGAGGGGAAAGTGAAGGGACATAAGGACCCAAGATGGAAGGAAGGTGTGAAGCTCTTAGTAGTGGTGGAAGAGGTCCAAGGATGGAAGTGGAAGACGCAAAAGGATAATCAATAAGTTCGTTAGCATCTATATGACAACCAAGGATATCAGCATCTTTAGAGTGAGCATTAGAATTTTCAATAGGATCCTAGGCATCTTGAATAAGAGAATTTTCTTTGATAGGATCGTTCAAAGCTTGCAAAGACTTAGGAAGAGTAGAAAGTGAAAGCGAACATGGAGTGGTAGAACAAGAAGATGGAAGACTTTGATCTTGACAAGGATCTTTGGATAGCACAAGTGCATAATTTTTCTCTGGTTTTTCAATAGGCTTAACATTGGAAGTATCAACACCATTTTTACCAACCTTAATGGAAGTATCATCTTTGGAAAGCGCAAGTGTAGCAAGGTTATTTTGATTGTCAATAAGCTCAACAGTGTAAGTAGTAGCTTGATCTTGCTTAGGCGAAGACTTAAGACATGACGGAATGCATGAAAAAGGGGGTACGGGATCAAAAGAACCCTGAGGCAGATAAGAGACATTGTGAAAAGGAGTGGATGACATGGAGGGTTCTTGATCTTGATCTTTCTTTATGTTCTTTTCTTCATCATTTTTGGAATCCTCTTGACATGGAACCACTTCTAAGGACAAGGAAGCATGTTGGGATTGTATGGATGATTTTGGAAGAGATGGTGAAGGACTAGCTAAAGTAGGCATTATAGCATATGAAGGCTTAGGCTCTTTAGGTTTATCATTATTGAAAGTATTTGCAGCCAAGTGAAGGTTAGCTTGAGTCTCTTTAAGAGGTAGCCTTGGAGGATAACTATAGGGAACCACATGAAAAGTATCAGGGCTTGTGTCAGATGAAGGTTCTGTGAAAGATTTGAAAGACTCGGAAGCTTTAGGAAATGTATGGGTATTGGAGGAAGTAGGGGATGGAAGGGAACCATCACAAGACAAAGGTCCAACATTAACATGATCTTGCTTGAGAGTGTAATCTTTATTTTCAGTCTGAGAGTTCTTAGAGGAGAGATCCTTATAATATTGACGTTTCAAGCTAGCACGATGTATTTTATAGTCCTCAGCAGTAGTAGATGGATCATCATCAAGGTATTGTCCACAAAAGCCATCAAAATCTCTTTCAAAATCAGAATCATATGGATCACCATCACGATCTATCCAATGTTATGGCCCATTTGTAGTAAGCAGGAATGAACGATGAGGAGGACTCTTAGGAATAGAGGTGTCATAGGTATCATTACATTGTCTGTCGTCATAGTCATCATAGTCTCCAAAGCTAGATGTGTCACTCTCTGTTGAAGAGGTATCATATTGCTCAAATTTTTTTCGGGGGCATGGTGACATGTACAAGTCTTTATCAAATGGAAAAGAGTATAGAGGTTCCTTTTCTTTCCCAAGTTTGTCAAGCTGAACTTGCATAGCATGTATCTGTTTCATTATAGTGGCGATCATAGCTTCTTCCTCTTGTTTACTGATTCTTTGAGACATGTGTACTGATTCTCAATAGCTACTGATTTGTTCTTGACACAATGATATTTTTGACAGATTCTGGAACTAGGCTGGAAACATTGGATTTCTTGCAATTTGACAATTTCTGACAACTTTCTCAAATTTTTCCAAATGACACTCTGCAGACTCGTACGACAGTTGGGTAGAAATGAAACGATAGTTGCTAAACTCATACGACAATTGGGTAATACTGAAATGACACTTGACAAAACTCGTACGACTTTTGACTTCCTGAAATGACTTTTGACTCCAGAAAAGATTTTACGTCAATTTTTGCAAAATGTAAGGTCTTTAGTTTTGGATTGTTTGCAAATTGTATTGTCCAGATTTTGAAAGTTATACCAGATTTGATCGTTTTTAAGAGCCAAGTAGATAAATAAGCACGCAGAACAACAAGCAAGTGATTCCAAACACATCTGAAAATAATGAACAAGGGCAAAAGCAACCTTGCGCATGAACAATCAAGTGACCAAATTGTGCTAATCCCTGAGAGTACTAATTGTGTATGTTCTGAAAAAGTTTTGCAATAACGCACATATACCTGAAAGTGAAAAATTGGCCTCTCTAAGGTTTTTAGTAATGGTTTGACTCTGCAACTTTTATGATTCAAAGGGGTGAACTCCAATCCCGGCGCACCAGGGTTTTGACACAGTCTGAGAACTTAATCTTCAAGAGCTGCTAGGGAGATCTGACAACCCAACAATGAACCATACCCGTGGAGATTTCTTCCACAAGGACATTTATATAGCAGTTGTCAACTACCATGGCGAAAATGGCTATTACCGCTTGAGGTTCCGTCAATGCAGTTTGCCCTATGAAGGGATTGTCCGCTACGGTTAACCCTCTCTAAAGATAACTCACAATAGTATACCACAAGGGGACTTGGCTCTAGATTCAAGGTTTTGACACCTCTTCACTTTTAACCCAAACAAAGCAAGCAAATTAATCCGACACGCTAAAACAAAGTTTTGTTCCACCAAGGTCTGTGATATCAACTCCACGTGATCTATCAACCTCTCCGGGGAGAGAATGTATCAATCAATAAGAGAAGACGCACTAACCAATTTTGATTCACCAAAGCTTGTGATATCAACCCCACATGATCTATCAACCTCTCCGGAGAGAGAATGTGTCGATCAATAAGAGAAGACTCACTAACTAAGTTGAATGTGAAACGCACTAAGTATCCTCCCTACCTACAAGGATTCTATCGTCAAGAAGGATTTCACTAAGAATCCAATCTCTCAAGAATCACAAATAGTGTTCATAGGGCCTAATTACTATGTGAGCACAGATGTATGTTCCGAAAGCAAATCTACCAAAAGCATCCAAAAAGTAGAAAGAGGAACACTTAACGTTTAAAGCGAATATGAGATGAGTCCACAAGGTGGAACACTTAACACCTCACACAAGCTAAAAATGAGTCCACAACTTAGAAAACAAGTGAGTTCCTAAAAGCACAAAAGGGTTGCCAAGTGGAACATTTAACGCTTCTGTCCTGTTGACCCCTCCCCTTTATGGCGCTGAGATTGCAACCACGGGGCGGAAATGAGGGGCCGGTGGATTAGCGAGTCCAATAACCCAAGATAGCAATCAAGATCAATCACAAGTATTCTAAGACTACGTAATGAATCCTTAAGGGTTCACAACCTAGTATCAATTATGCAAGTGTGTAGAAATAGATCAAAAGCATGAAAAGATGCACACAAGCTTGACACATAAGAGATTTATTTTAAGTCTCAAATCAAAATATTATTAGATGAAAGAGAATACCTGGGATCCTTGCAACGCGCTTAGTAGATTTTACTTGATTTTTAGCAATTTTTGTTGAGCTTTTCCATGCAAGCAAGTGACGAACTCTCCAACAAGCAAACAAGCAAATAAGCAAATAAGATATGCAAAATATATTCAACTTATGAAAACCATAGGGTTAGCTCTAAAAATAAATTATTATTAGTAATAATAGCCAGAAATCAACCCAAATGACAACTCATATCATTCATTGAACCATGTAAAAAAAATAAGTGCATACCCATCACAAAACTTTATTTTTTTTGCTGCATTTGACCTAGTCAACAAGATCTAATTTTTTTGATATGATTTTGGCCACAAAAATAGAAATTCAGAATAGAGACCCCTACTAAAAAATAGAGAGCTTTCCAAAAATGCAAAAATTTTAGAAAAACCTCTTCATTTGTGCCCTAGAGACCCATTTTATCAATACAGACCAGTTTTTGTAAATTGACTATTTGAGCTATGATATCATATCCAAATTTAAAACACAAAGAATGGACCCCCTGTAGAATTTAAAGAGCTTTCCGAAAATATAAAAATTTTCGAAAAATATGCTGATTTGCGTCAGATATTAATTTTTTTCGGAATTTCAAGAAAAAATTATTAAAAATTCAAAACATCTCAGAAAATTCTAAATTTTTTACTGTAGCTTCCACAACATGTCACCAACCTGCAAAAAAAAATTTCAGATCAAAATTCCAAGCCGTTTGGGAGATAAAATTAAATCTTTGAAACTTTGGAGTTTTAGCTCCCAAAAAAATCAAAACCAGCATGCAAAGGTGGGTTGCCCCACGGTGGGCGCCAAAAATGTGTGTGTGAAAATTGTACCTGATCTGTAGACACAACACTCAGTAAAACATTAGAGGTTAGTGATAATCAAAATCATGCAAAATTGAAAGCTATCTAACCAAGCGATTTACTGCCTTCTAATAGGTGCGAGATTAATGTTCTCAGATTGTAATCGAGATCAGTGACCTAGACGACACCTAAATGAAGGATTTGAATGCAATTCTAGATATGGAATAAATGCAATTAATCTATATTTTTGATATTTTCTATGCAATAAGAATGATTTGAAAACTGATATGAAATTAATCTATATGAAAACTGATATGAAATGAATGCTAAATGATCTAACAATGAAGATTCTAACAATGATATGAAAACTATGAATGCAAAAATAAGATTGATCTCACAAAGATGTCGATTCACAAGAGCTTTGATTCTTCAATTCCAATTCTCCAGCGTGATTGTGCAAAATATGAGATGATTTGTGAAGAGCTAAAGCCTTAATTTATAGAAATCTAGGGCTTTGGAGGTGCATGAATAAAAGCCATAAATCACTCAAATTAACTCATCTTGATTTTTGAGTTATCTTATCATAAAAGATAGTTAATTCTCAAAATCATGCAAAAACATGCAAAAACAGCTTTTTAACTCAAATTAGAGTTTAGATCAGCTTTTTGAACTCCAAAAGGATGTTGAGTTCCAAAAAGTCAATAACTTGCATTGATTTTCTGATTTGGAGTTTAACTGTTTCTTTTGAATATGCATAATAATTAAGAATTAAATAAATAAATAAAGTGATTTATCCTCAACTCAACTGATTTTTGAAATAAAATAATTAATTTATGGGTTAATTAACTATTTTACCAAACTTTTATTAAAAATTATATTATTAAATAATGACAACATGCTTTAATTAATTAAATAAGAATTTAATCAATTAAAGATAGGAATTTTGATTTATTGTCAAAATTAAATAATACAATTAATAATAGATAGAATTAAATTTAATTACACAATTAAGTGGCAAATATTAAATCTAATTAATTAAATATGAAAATATTCAATTAATCAAATTTTAGGATAAATGTAATTTATCGCCAAATAATCATTAAATTAAAGATAATTAAGATAATTAGGAATATTACTAGGAATATTCCCTGATGCAAAATTTAAGATAATCAATTATGATTCGATGATGTTTAGATGTGCCTTAGGTTAGGACTTTGATGTCGATTTTGTTCGAATTGTCGATGTAGGAGATTAATGAACTTATAGCCCATTTTTGGGGTATTACACTTCCTCTTTACCAGCTTTTGGAATTAAAGCAAAACATACATGCTCATGCCTCATACCATCTAGAAAATTTCTTCCATCAACAAAAGTTATCCTTACATTACCACATACCTTTTCTTCAGTCTCCTTCAATAGTTTTAGCTTATGTCGCACTCCATCCTTTGTCAAGGAATAGGTATTCGCATGACCATCATGTACAGCACATCTGTCAAACTGCCATGGTCTACCCAACAACATATGACATGCATCCATAGATATGATATCACACAATACCTCATCTTGGTATCCGCCAATCTTGAACTTCACCAGGCATTGTTCATTGACCATGACCTTGTCGTCATCCTGTACCCAGGCAATCCAATATGGATGTGGGTGTTTCTATCTCTTGAGCTTCAACTTTGTCACCATCTCTTCTGACACCAAATTGTCAGTGCTTCCACTATCAATAATCACATCACAACATTTACCTTCACACTTGCACCTGGTGTGAAACAGGATCCTTCTTTGCTTAGGTTCATTCTCACCACTCAATAGGACTCTTTTGTTAATCAACATTTCTCCTCTTTTAGCATCTTCAGAATTTGATGATCTGGTATCTTCATCTACATGTGCAACTCTGGCCTGACCTTCATTTCTCCTGTCTATTCTGCCTTGGCACTGAGGACATTAAAATGCCCTATGACCTTCTTCTCCATAGTGAAAACATGTTCCACGGAAGCCACCTCTTCCAGATCCTTGTCCTCTTCCTCTTCCTCTCTGATCTCAATTATTTTGATCTTGGAAGCGATTAGAATTATTTCCTCATTGATTCTAACTGCTACTGGCCTCATCCTTCTTTTTTGGATCTTCATTTCGGCCACCATATGTCCGTCCACCAGATCAGCCACCGCGACCTCTTCCGTTTTGTCTGCTCTCAAACTTCTTGTGCAGCTTTTCCTCTACTTTTAGAGCAAACTGGTATGCCTCTTCAATACTGTTCATTCAAACCAGATTCAACTCCTCCTGAATGCTTGGCCTTAACCCATTAAGGTATCGGACAACTTTCTCCTTATCAGCTTCTGCATGGCCTGTTCTGATGAGAAGTTGATAGAACTCCTCTATATACTCTTGAACAGATCTTCCTGCTTGCTTCAAACTCTGCATTTTCTTCAGTAGCTCAAGCTCATAATCAACAGGAATGAACTATCACTTCAATTTATCCACCATCCGATCCCATCTTGTGATTTTATCTTTCCCTTTTGTATTTCGCTCCAATTGAATTTCTTGCCACTAGAGCTTCACATGACCTTTCAGTCTAGCCTTCGCAAATTTGACCCTGTCAGGATCCTCAACATCTTCGTACTCGAAATATTTCTCACATTCATTAATCCAGTCGATCAATTCCTCTGGGTTAAGATTTCCAGAAAATGTAGGAACCTCAATCTTTGATCTTTTCCCAATCTTGGAAATTGCCCGAAAAAGTCTTTCTTCCTCCTTGTTCACAATTTCAGCTTCTCCTTCTTGATATTCTTCTTCTGCTTCATCCTCACTTTCATCTCTAACATTAAGATTCATTCCTCTATGAATCTCTTCTTGCAATGCTCGCACTTGTCTCTGCAGCTCTCTAACCTCAGGTGTTACAACACCAACTCTTCCGCCACATTCCCTTCGTGGAGGTATTTTTGAGATGCGCGCTCAAACCCTAACCACGATCCTAGTGCAAACTGCCTCACAGTCGGCAATCTATTTACACACTCAAGAAAACCTGGCTCTGATACCACTTGATGAAGGGTTCTCCCCTTAATACCACAAACACATAACAGATATAGAGAAACAACAACAATATGCAAGAACAGAAAATTGGCTTATTATTATCTCCACAAATGCGAAATTATAAACTTTCAGAATTACAATATGCAAAGCCACATGGGCATTCCCTTACAATATTCTGTAGCACAAAGCCTCGAACTATTACCTAGACCTACTACCCAGAACAATTCTGAACTGCCTAAGACAATAATACAGCCTTCCTTATATAGGCAATTTTCCACTGCCTGGGAAGGTTCCAGAATTTTAGCCAATAAGGCCGACCAAACTTAGAATTATTTTATTTTACATTTTATTACATCATAGTTAGCTCAAGATAACCTTTGAAACCTGAACAAAAATTTTGAAGAAAATTATTTTCTGCCATTTCAGGTGGCCCAACTTCCGAAGACCATAAGTCATCACCAGTTGACCCGATCGGCTATTATAACCCCATTTCAGAAATGCCACGAAGTGCTCTACAAGCTTGATTAGGGCAAGCACCCATCACCCAAATTTTGTACCTCATCTGGGGCCTCTAAAGCCTTCAAAATTGAGTTCAAAGTTTCTGTACCCTGCTACCAATATCGAAAATCTTCAATATCTTCCAATATACACTTGATTTGGCAATGAAACTTTACTGGTAGACTTATATGACCAAAATGAACCTCCAAGAAAGAAATCAGATCATTCTGAGCACATACAAAAATTACCAAAAATAGTAGCTTTCCATAAATAGCAGCTCTGCACAAAATAGCCCTTATTGAATATAAAAATAGAATTTTTTATTTTTTTTGGTGATGCAAGATTGCTCTTACACCCAGGATGCTCCTGCATCAAAAATATAGCTTCATCACTTCTAAGATCAAACTTTCCAATATCATCATCTCTCTTTATATAACATTTGCTTCCAAAAATTTTGAAATACTTAACTAAGGGTACATGTTCAAACCATAATTCATAGGGTGTCTTGTCTGTGTCTGCTCTGATTTGTACTCTATTCATTGTATACACTACTGTGTTCACTGCTTCTCTCTAGAATATCTTCACCAAATCATTCTCAAACAACATAGCTCTTGCTACTTTAGTCAGTGATCTATTTCTTCTTTCTGCAATACCATTTTGTTCAAGTGTCCTAGGGGCTGAAAATTGTCTCTTAATGCCATTCATTTCACAAAAGGTGTTAAACTCTCTAGAAGTAAATTATCCACCTCTATCAGATCTCAAATATTTAATCTTCATTCTAGATTTATTCTCAACTTTATTCTTAATGATCTTAAACTTATCAAATGCTTTAGACATTTCTTTAAGAAATCCAATCCACATCATTCTTGTAAAATCATCAACAAGAATCACAAAATACCTTTCTCCATAGAATCCTCTAGTCCTGGTAGGACCGCTCAAATCTGTATGAATAATCTCCAACTTCTCTGCAGATGTAAACTTCTTGTTTGGAATGAATCATGTTAGTAGGCTTCATAATTTTAGGCAAATCCCTTACTGGAAGTGTAGTACTCACTTTCACAATGTTATCAAAATTTATGTGATCAAATCTTCTATGCCATAACCAACTATCATCAATCTTAGTAATTAAACATATCATCTCAGTAGGATTCAACTAAAATACATTACCTCTGGTTCTAGATCCAGTTCCAATCAGATTTCCATCTTTATCCTTTATCACACAAGTTTTCTCAGTAAACCAAACTCAATATCCCTTATCAACTAATTGTCCAACACTCAAAAGATTATGTTTGAAACCATCCAAAAAGTAAAAATCATCAGTATTATTCTTTCCATCAAGAGTAATAGATCCTATACCTTTAATCAAGCAAGGTGCATTGTTTCCAACTCTAACAACTCCTCCATCATAATTGTTAAACTTAATGATATTTTTCATCTCTCCAATCATATGATGTGAACAACCATTGTCTATAATCTAATTAGCTTTCTTTTCAACTTGGGAAACTAAGGATTTTTCTTCCTTAACATCAGTTTTAGGATTCTCTTCTTTAATTACTACAAATCCTATGTCATCATTATTCTCAGTATCACTTTCACTTAGAGTTCTTTCTATACTAGCTTCAAGATCTTCATCATTAGCACAATAGCATTCCTTAGATCTTCCAGGCTTGAAATTGTTTCTATATTTTTTAACTCTTTTAGGAGACTTGGATGCAAAATGACCATATTCTTGACAAGTCCAACATTTAAAAATTTTCTTACTGTCTGGCTCTCTCTTCACAAGAAAGGCAATACCTTCTTCAATCTTCCTGTCTTCTTCATTTCTATATCTGCTACTACTAGCATAATCTCTTCTCATACTAATGCTTCTTGAAAAAGTATGGCAAACACTAAGAGCACTGAATGTTGTCTCCATTCTAGTCAAATCTCCTGATAACCTTAGGTTCATTTGTGTTGCTTCTAATATTCCAAGAAGAGTCTCTCTTGTAAAGTTTGAAGTACAAGGTATAACTTGTTCAATCATCTATGTTGTCAGCATAAACACAGGAGTCAATGTCCTTAGAATGTTCCATATCACTTCATTCTCTATCTTTGTTCCTCCACAAGATTTTATCCCTACAAAAATTTCTAACATTCTACCAATTATGTAATCTAACTTTCTTTACATGCTCATCACCTTCAAAATTAGAGTGTAAAACTTTCCAAATTTCATGAGATGTTTTAAAACATTTTACCTGACTGTACTCATTCTCCAGAAGGGTTATCAAAAGTGCTTCTCTGGCAAGTATGTTACACATGAATAGATCTCTTTCATCACCAGAACATGTTTTAAGATTATCCTCTTCAATGATAGTCTTCTCATTCTTTGTAATCAACCAATAACCTGGTCCTAAACATAGTAGATGTGTCTTCATATTTTCTTTCCAGCTGTCAAAATTTAATCCATCAAACTTAGGGCTTTCTCTCCTAAAATTTACCATGGATATCCTTAAGCTGTTAAACTTATCTTTCAAGGACTTGATGCTCTGATACCAATTGTTAGAAAGTAAAGTCCACCAAGATAACTGAAAGGGGGGCAGGTGAATTAGTTATCAGATAATTATAAATTTTATCAACTTCAACAACATTCAACCATGTAAGAAATATAATTACCAACCATAGAAAGATATTCATACACAATAACATAATGACACAAGATATGTTGACTAGGGCACCTCTTGATCAAAGAGTAAACCCTGGTGGGAATGATGCCCACAAAAGATGCACTAATATAAATATTCCTTGTGAAAGGATGGACTCTGTTAGGAGTCTTATGAAATACGTTTAGTACATATGAATCCCTATTAAAAGATTCTAACCCTCTTAAGAGTTATGGAAGACAGAAGGACCCACTGCCCAAATAGGTTCGAGGTAAGATCATTGAACACATTGTCCAAGTGATCTTTAGATTATTCAATAGAATAATATTAAATATGTTACCTCCTTTCTCACTATGCCAAACCACACTCACTGCTACACTAGATCTCAATTTTAGATCTTTGTACTTCGCATGTCTTCCTTCATAATTTCACTTTCACAACTGCATTAGCTCTTTTCTTCACTTCATGCATAAATCATCATATTCAACTAAGTTCCAACCATATTCCAAGAAGGAAAAACATTCCTTCCTTCATACCACACTCAAGTAGTTACAAATGAGTCGGCACATAATTACAAAATAAAAGTTCCACATGCTACATCTATTGGCAAAATGGTCAACACTCCCCTCAGGATTTTTGACATGGTTTAATAGCCTCTTATGTCATCTATAAGTCTAGTGGTTGTATTAGGCATTAATAGGTTGATCATTTGGTGCAATGAAAACCACTACTTGTAACAAGTGGTATTAGAGCTTGGTCACAGGTGTGAATCCCCTCGGGTAACATTGAGGGGGAGATTGTTGGCAAAATGGTCAGGCTCCCCTCAAGATTCATGACATGGTTTAATAGCATCCTGTGTCTTCTATAAGTCTAGTGGTTGTATCAGGCATTAATAGGTTGATCTTTTGGTGCAACAACAACCACTACATGTAACAACATTAAAATTACACAAAACTATCAGCTTCCAAATACAATAATTCTCCACTCATGCAACCTCAAAGTTTGTGCTATCATCCACATCACTATCAATGTGTCTCTAACTTCCCTTTAACTATGCAAAACTAGATTCCATCCTAATTAGGAGATATCATCTGATTTCCACAAACCGCTACTCAAGAACATTGCCTAAATACTGCTTATACCAAAATGCTCATAACTTTCATGAATAAATGAATTACTATCTGTGCTCTTAACCATCAACATATAACATATCAAAGAGTATATCCTCAACATTGCATAGCTTCAACTGCAACATCCCTTGTGTGCTAATCCAAACACTATCTGCTTCTCTGCAAATCTCTAGAAGATCACTGTGTTGACATCAATGACAACCATAGTCATGAATGCAACAAAAACTGCTATAGAATGTATGTCATACATTCAACATTCATTCCTAACAAGAAGGATTCCAAATCCTTAACACCTTAGTGTTTACTATTGTTGATGCATTTGTTGGGACTGCTAGAGTTATAAATCAGAGTTTTCTGATTACGTTTTGATCATCTATAATTTTGAGTACTAACAACCACCATGTTGAATCGTTGGATGTTTAATGAAGACCACTAGGAATTATGAGATTTGGAGAGAACACTGTCATTGAATCACCTGATTAAAACACTAACTACCAACCATTCAGATATTTAGAGACAACATAAAACAAGTTAAAACCTTAACCATGTCACTCATTCTTTGAATTAAACAAGACTTGATAATTTTATCATGAGATTAGGAGACCTTAAAGGGAAAAAGAATGACCATGTGCACAATGAAAACTTAAGTGCCCAAAAAAGTAACATAAAATTATAAGATCTAGGGCACACTTAAAAATATTTCAAAGATAAAACCCTACAAAAGACAAACAAGACCTAGGGCAAGGATATGCAAGCATTTTTCTTACTCATGGTGAACTTGAGACTCAGACCCCTTTTGGGAAGCTCTTGCAGACACATGAAATAAATGAGACATAGGCATGAGTCAAATGTCAACAAAATAATAAATGAATCTTCTCTGAAAACCTAGAATTTACTCCAACATGGTGCTAGCATTGGGTACACTTCCAATGCATATTCATCCATTTTTTCCATTGGCTAAACTTAATTTTTAATCATGTGTAATCATTATATTTCAATCTCTAATATTATATTATTCGATCTCCTTGAGATTTGTAAACCATTTTCTGATCGATGTCTAGGTTCAATGTACTTAGATTTCATCTGGTGTCGGCCTAATTTTCTTGGTAAGATATTTTCTTTAAATCAGTGACTAAGTTCTCTTCTCGGTTAGGTGCTCGGTAGAAAATGGTTCTCCGTGCCTGATTATACCTTTCTCTATTTCTAGACCTTCCTTCTCTTTACCAAAATTCCTTGTCAACTTATTTCTTTTAATGAATTATTTCTCTTCCTTACTAACTCATCTTGTCTTCCTTACTCAATCACTTTGACAAACATAATGACTTCCATATAGCTAATGAAAAAAAAATTAACTCTTAGGAGTATTAGTTCAAGGTGTGTGTTAATATTGATCTTCCCAACATCCCCATGTCAATATATCCATAAGAATTTTGACATACCATCCATCAATCAACATTCATTTCCCACCCTTTCACTCCTTTAATCCAATATTTTCATAAATCCTTCTCTTCCATCCCCCGTCAATTTCATATCCCTTTCCACCATCATACTAACATCTATGATAATATATCCAAAATAACTTGGTCCAGTAAAACACATCTTAAAGGGGTACCATCAATAGAATTAGATGGTTTATTCCTCCCTCCATCCTCCTATCACATATATCTTTTTGTCCAAATCCACTTATATATCCATTCACTTATCCTCATCCCCTTCTACTCTACACTTGGTGGAAATCTCCATCCATACTATGGTACCATACACATATTCATAACCCTTATCCCCTACCCATAACCCTATCTAGGTACATCCTCCTTTATCATCTTTGAACTTGACTATCCTATTCATTCCCTCCATCCACTATCCATTATCTTATCTAAGTCCAGCCATTTTTTCATTCTCTCTCTATCTACTAATTGCATCATTGATCTTCGCATAGATAATGGAGAGAGAGAGAGAGGGAGAGAGAGGGAGAGAGAGAGAGAGAGAGAGAGAGAGACCTAGTGATGCAAAGAAGGAAGAATATGATAGATAAAATAATAATAGGAGAAATAGAGGAGTTGGATGAGATGGAAGAAGTGAGAGATCTAGGGAGTAACAAGATAGAGGGGAAGAAAGGGATATACCTTGAGGGGGAGAAATAGGTGATATGGGTGTTCAATGAGGAAGGGGGAGAGATAAAGGGGGAAAGGAAGAAAAAGGAGAGACCTAGATAAATTATATAGAAGAGAGAGGGAGAGGGGGAGAGGGAAGGAAAGATAAAAATCAACATATGGAATACCCTAAACCTTGTATCATCAATCTTTCACTCCTAAACCCTATGAATAAAGGGAGAGAGAGATAAAGAAAGGTGATATGAGTCAGAATAGGAGGAGAGGGAAAAGAAAAGGGGAGAGGGAGGTCTGAAGGGAGGGAAAGAACTAGAGGGTGTAAATTGAGAGGTAAAAATAATATATGGGGAGAGAGACATGTGAGATATTTTGATTGAGAAAGAGGGGTGAGATATATGGAGGAAGACATAGAGAGATGGATAATGAGATATGGCTATATATATATATATATATATATATATATAGAGAGAGAGAGAGAGAGAGAGTTTATAAATGGGTAGCTTGTGTAACATGGGGAGGAAGAGGTGGAGAGAGGATTAAAAAAATGATAGAATAAAGAAGAGAATAATAGAAAATTAGATAATAGTAGAAAGTGGGATAGGGTGATAGATATAGTGGTAAGGAGGGATGGTAGGAAGAAAAAAAGAGGAAGAAAGGTAGGGAAAGACATAGAAAGGGAGAGAGGAAAGTGAGATGGAGAAAAGAATAAAGATAGTGGAATAGGGTCCCAATCTATACTCAAATTCAATACTTATAGGTCTTTAATACCCCATTCTAGCATACAAACTAGGACTCTAACAAAGAGTTCCCAAAACCCACAATTCAAGATTGATTCTTCAAACCAATCTCCTACACCCTCAAGGCATTAACTCACACAACTCAACCCTAACAATCTAGGGATGGAACTAGGGTTCATTCAAGTTTTAAGAAATTTCCAATGGAATGGAATACCAATCCCACACCAAATAATCTTGGAACACAATTTAGACAACCAAAGCCACTTTAGGGCTACAAGGAGAAAACCTAAATTCTTGAGGGAAACATATTTTTAACCCACCAACCTAAGTCTTAACCACCCTCAAAGTTTTCAATAAACCTAGCAACAACACTCACCAAGTTTGGGCATTTGACCAATCACCAAACTCTGACTATCCCCATATTCTCTCCTAGGCCTAATAGGGCTAATAGGAAAAATTAACAAAGGAAGTATCCTAAATCCTTGTCAACTTCCAATATAAACTATTGGAACACTTTTAGGATTGTAAAAAAATACTAAATCCAAACATTTAGATATCCATTCCACCCCTGGGTCGAGTTGTGTCTTTAAACCAATAATTCTGGACAGTCACATAGAGATGCCTATCCAAAGGGTTTAATCTTTCCTCCTCTCTCCTTGGTTTCCTGATATGAGACCTCAATAATCTTATATTTCATCCTCCCTCCTTTCTTTCCACCAAGAATCAATAATTTTCCATGGCGAACTCTCCTAGAAAGAGGTATTTAGTCTTGAAACCCTAGGTAGGGCCTTCTTACAACCAGTGAACACTCAAAATTAAATAAATTTTGATCTCATTTGATTCAAGACTTAAAATAAATTTAAAATAAATATTTATACATATTAATAACTTCCAAATTCATTCATTGGCACATGTGTGACCGTACAGGTCCATACAATTCAAAAACACAGTCTATTTTTCAGGAAATCAACAAATTTTTATTGAAATCAGATATCCAAACTTATCCAAATCTTCCAACTTACTTGGATCAAATTTCTCCATCATTTTTATACATTCCTCAATTGGTTTCAACCAATTGAGATGGTTGTGACTATTGAGATTCAAACTTAACAACTTTTCAAAAAATTTCTTAATGCAACATTAACAACATTGACAACTTTTGCCGAAGTTGTCAATTGTCAATCAAACTTATTAAACTCTATCCTAGACTCCAAATAAGACCTTATAAAGGCTTAAATAAACTTACTTCCAATTTATCTTAGGCCAACTAGACCATCCTAGTTACTTATTCTATTCTAGCCCTTTCTAACCAAATTGTCCATAATGACAAAGGTAGACACTTAGGTTTATAACCATACCTAATGTCACCTTGCCTTACAAAGTAGGACTTTATTACATCATTGGATTCTATATCCAACCAATTCCTTAACCCTTCACACTAACCCTTCATGTTTTACCTAGCCATGGATGAGTTAGTTGGTTTTTGTGCAGCTATGGATGAATTTAAGGGTGCTCTTGCACCATACTCCCAGGGTGCATTGATCTCAAGTCCTCTTGAGATGAGGTCTTGTAAAGTTTAACCATGCCTCTAAATCTCCACTTCATCCATCCACACTGACTCTTCTTCCAGGATTCCTTTCCATTTCACCAAGTATTTCGTGTAGACATTTTTCCTCGTCCTCTTGATGATCTTTATGTCTAAGATCTTCTCAAGTTTTCTTGGTTCATGAGGAGCTATCCCTACAACATCCTCTTCAAGTTCCTCTATCTTCCCATCTAATCCTACATTCACATCACCTTTGTAAGGGGTTATATCACAAATATTGAATATAGGGGAGATACCAAGATTAGGGGGAAAATAAATCTCATATGCATTCAGTCCATGTTTCTTCAAGATTAGACAGGGTCCAATCTTCTCCATGAGAAACTTAGTGTGTTTTCCCTTAGGAAATATTTCCTTCTTCAAGTGTTCCCACACCAAGTCTCCAACCTACAAATGTACATCCCTCCTATTCTTGTATTTCACTTGCTTATATTTCTCTACACTCCTCTTAGGTGCCAACCTGACTGAATCATGTATCTTCTTCATGCTCTCTGCAAATTCTTCACCATGAACACTGATTGGACCATTTGATGGGAGTTATCTAAACTCCAAGATGCCTCTTGGACTTTTTCCATATACAATCTAGAAGGGACTTTTCCCTATGCTTTTATTGACTAATTCATTGAAAGAAAACTCTGCCTGTGGTAGGAATGAATCCCACTTGTCTCCATATTTCTTTGTTAGGAACCTAAGTAGATTGCCAAGGGACTTGTTGACAACCTCTATTTTTCCATCCATTTGAGGATGATAGGTAGAGATGAAACTCAAATTAGTCCCCAACCTCTTCCACAAGGTCATCTAAAAGTGGCCAACAAACTTCACATCTCTATCTGATAGTATGGTTTGAGGTAAGCCATGAATCCTCACAATCTCCTTGAAGAACAAATTGGTAATGGATGATGCATCATTGGTGCTCTTACAAGGAATAAAGTGGACCATCTTACTGAACCTATCCACTACAACATATATGTTATCATATCCCTTTTGTGTTCTAGGAAAACCCATCACAAATTCCATGATACATGTCTCCCAAGGCCTTGTAGGAATAGGTAAGGGTTGATATAACCCAACATTTGTAGATGTACCCTTGGCCCTCTGACAAATAGTACATGTCTCCACAATATTCCTCACCTCGGTCTAAAGCTTGGGAAAATGGTAAAACCTTCTCACCTGTTCCAAGGTCTTATCCAATCCAAAATGTCCTCCCATGCTATCGGCATGCTTCTCCCTAATAATGCTCTCCCTCATGGAACACTTGGGAATGCACGATTGATGTCCCTTGAATAGTAGGCCATCTTGGATCAAATAATCTACATATTACACATGATAGGATTCAAAAAAATTAGAACATGCATTATAGATATCCTTAAAATCATCATCATCCTTATACATGTTGCTCAATGAATCTATCCCTACACTTTGAAGTTGGATTTATTGCACAACTAAATATCTTTGGCTCAAAGCATCTTCCACCTTGTTGGCAACTCCCTTATTGTGTTTGATTTAAAATGTGTAGGCTTGTATTGAATCCGTCCACTTCATTGGTTTGTGGCTTAGTTTCTCTTGGCTATTCAAGAAATTCAAAACTTGGTTGTATGTGAAGACAACAAATTCCTTAGGAAGGAGGTAGTGCCTCCATTTATTCAATGATTGGAATAAGTCATATAGTTCAAAATCATAAGAGGAGTATTTCCTCTTTTCTTGATTCATCTTATCACTGAAAAAGGCCACAAGCCTACCTTCTTGGCTCAAGACAACCCCTATGGCTAAATTTGATGCATCACATTCAAGAGTGAAAACCTTTTGAAAGTCAGGGAACACAAGTATATGATTTTCCATTACTTTTTGCTTCAGCATTTGAAAGGTTTCCTCTACCACTTTGTTCCACACAAATTTACACTTTTGTCCACCCTTTATGGTCTCAAGGATTGGAGCACACAACTGACTAAAATTCCTGATGAATTTCCTATAAAAGGATGAAAATCCATGAAAGCTTCTTACTTCAGTCATTGTCCTTGGAGAAGGACAACTTAGGATGGCTTCTACCTTCTCAGGGTCCATCTTGATGTTCCCACCTTCAATCACAAATCCCAAATAGACAAGTTCTTCCTACATAAAAACACATTTTTCTAAATTGATAAAGAGTTTTTCTTCATGCAGCCTCTTCAAGACCAAATCAAGGTGTTCGAAATGCTCCTCCTTACTCTTGTTGAAGATAAGGATGTCATCAAGGTAGACTATAACAAATTTTCCAAGGAATGGCTTTAGCACTTCATTCATGAGCCTCATGAATGTGCTAGGGGCATTTGATAGACCAAAGGGCATCACCCTCCACTCATACAAGCCCTCATTATTTTTAAAGGTTATCTTCCAATCATCACCATCCCTTACCCTGATTTGGTGATAACCACTCTTCAAGTCCACCTTAGAACAATATCTTTCACCTCCTAAGTGATCCAATAGGTTCTCTATTCTAGGCATAGGAAACCTATACCTAATTATGATTCTATTTATGGCTCTAGAATCAATGCACAATCTCCATGTGCCTTCCTTGTTAGGGGCCAAAAGAGAAGGTACTACACAAGGGATGATGCTTTTAGTGATCAAGCCCTTATCCAAGAGTTCTTAGATTTGTCTTGCCATCTCCTTATTTTTTTTAGGGGTCAACTTATATGCAGCTTTGTTGGGTAAGGTTGCTCTTGGGATCAAGTCAATATTGTGGCTTATATCTTTGATTGGTGGCAACTCATTTGGAAAATCTTTGGTGACAATGTCCTTATACTTATTCAGTAGGTCTACAACTTCTTTAGGGCCTACTCTCCTCAAGAGATCTATATCCTTTTCATTTTTCTTGGGTCTTTCATCCTTTGGCAATAGGACTAGGGCATAACAAGGAGTATTCTCCTCTTTCAAAGTTTTTAAAAACTCTTTTTCACCAATAAACAAAAATTTTGAATCATTATTTTCTTCTAAATTTTTAGACAGGGATAAGAATGTTACCTTTTCGCCTTTATAATTGATGGTGTAGGTGTTCAACCTTCCATCATGATGAGCCTCCACATCATACTACCAAGGCCTTCTAAGGAGTAAATGTCAAACATCCATAGGAACAATCTATCATAGCACCTTGTCCTTGTACATTCCAAGTTGTAATTCAAGCCATGCTTGTTCCTCTATGATAGTGTATTGGTTCTTGGTGAGCCATGACACCTTGTAGGGGTTTGGATGTGGCACCCTTCTCAACTTCAAATTCTTCACTACTTCCTCAGACACCAAATTATCAGTAGATCCACTATCAATCACCAATCTACACACCTTGCCTCCACTCTTACATGTGATCCTGAACAGACTCTTTGTCTATGGTGGTTCCTAAGTACAAGGAGCCTTCAATATAGTCCTTCTCATCATGAGTGTTTCTCCCTCTTTAGGTGGTGCATAAGAGACAATTGAATTGTCCCATTGGTTATCTTCATCTCTGACTATGTTGGTCCTCCTCTCTTCCTGATTCTTTTCCTTCTCAGGGCACTTTGATGCTAGGTTGCCAAGTTGGTTACACCTATAACACCCTATGGTTCCTAAAATTCTTCCACCATTCCTTCCTCTTGAATCTCCTCTTCTCCCTCTATAGGAGTCTCTAGAACTTCCTTCCCCAAAGGAGTTCTCCTGATTGGTCTCTTCAAAGTTCCTAGGAGTATGTCCTCTGCCATTGCCTGATCCTCTTCCTCTATTGCCAAAATCTCTCTAGTCTCTTCCTTTCCCACCTTGATCTTGCTTCCTCTTGAGCTTTTCCTCCACTTTCAATTCCAAATGAAATCACTTTTGGATAGTGGTAGGGGAACATAGGCTTAATTCATCTTGGATATTCACCCTTAATCCTTGTATATATTTGGCTAGTTTGAGACTTTTTGGATCTACTAGTTTAGACTTCATAGTAAGTCTATGGAATTCTTCAGTGTAGCTTGAGATTTCCATCTCCTTTTGCCTTAAACTTTGTCTCTTCTTATGAAGTTGGACTTCATAGTATTCAGGCACATAGGCTTCTTTCACCAAGGAAACCATCTTCTTCCATGTAGCCACTGGATTCTTGTCCATCTTTACTCTTTTTTCCTAAGTAAAATTCCAACAAGTCAAGGCTGATCCCTTCAACTTAGACTTTTCTATTTTAACCTTTTGATACTCTAGTATTTCTTCATAGTCAAAGAAACTAGTGAGTGCATCAATCCAATCCATTACTTCATCTGGATCCATCTTCCCACTGTAGACAGGTAGGTCAAGCTTAGTATCCATGGTCCTTCTCTCCATGGACTTCAAGGGCTTCAACAATAGCCTCTAGTCTATAGGCACATCTATTTCTTCCTCCTGCAAAGGGACTTCTTCAGCACTCCCCTCTTCTTCCCATCCAGAGTTCCCACTTTGTCCTTGCTTGAGTTGTTCCCTAAGCTTTTCCATGTCTTACATCATCCACTTCCTCTCAAAATCATGCTCTTTCACTACCATTAGTAGTTCTGCATCAGTCATCCTATTAGGAAGTTCACTGTCTTCCCCACCATCTGGCATGGTTGCAACTCAAGTCTTCCTCCAAAGATCTACTAGTTTCTCTGATACCACTTGGATCAGAGCCCTAGTCTATACTCAAATTAAACACTTAGAGGTCCTTAATACCCCCTTCTAGCATACAAACTAGGGCTCTAACAAAGAGTTCCCAAAACCCACAATTCAAGATTGATTCTTCAAACCAATCTCCTAAACCCTCAAGGCATTAACTCACACAACTCAACCCTAACAATCCAAGGATGGAACCAAGGTTCATTCAAGTTTTAATATCAATTTCCAATGGAATGAAATACCAATCCTAAACCAAATAATCTTGGAACAGAATCTAGACATCCAAACCCACTTTAGGGCTACAAGGAGAAAACCTAAATTCTTGAGGAAAACCTATTTGGAACTCCACCACTATAAGTCTTGACCACCCTCAAAGGTTTCAATCAACCTATCAAAAGTACTCACTAATTTTGGGCCTTTGATCAATTACCAAACTCTGATTGTCCCCAAATTCTCTCCTAGGCCTAATAGGGCTTATAGGCCAAATTAACAAAGGAAGTATCTAAAATCCTTGTCACCTTACAATATAAACTATTGGAATATTTTTAGTATTTCAAAAAACTACTAAATCCTAATATTTAGATCTCCATTCCACCCCTGGGCCAAGTTGTGCATTCAAACCCACAATTTTGGATAGTCACATAGAGATGCATGTCCAGAGGGTTTAATCTTTCCTCCTCTCTCCATTTTTTTCCTGATCTAAGACCTCAAGAATATTATATTACATCCCCCCTCCTTTCTTTCCACCAAGAATCAATAATTTTCCATGGTGGACTCTCCTGGAAAGAGGAATTTAGTCTCAAAACCCTAGGTAGGGCCTTCCTGCAACCAGTGAACACTCAAAATTGAATAAATTTTGATATCATTTGATTAAAGACTTAAAATCAAATTAAAATCACTCTTTAAACACATGAATAACTTATAAATTCATTCATTGGCACATGTGTGACTATATAGGTCCATACAATTCAAAAACACGGTCTATTTCTCAGGAAATCAATGAATTTTTATTGAAATCAAATTTCCAAACTTCTCCACATCTTCCAACTTACTTGGATCAAATTTCTCCATCATGTTTATAATTCCTCAATTGGGTTCAACCAACTGAGATGGTTGTGACCATTGAGATTCAAACTTAAAAACTTTTCAAAAAGTTGCTTAATGCAACATTAACAACATTGACAACTTTTTTGAAGTTGTCAATTGTCAATCAAACTTATTAAACTCTATCCTAGACTCCATCTAGGACCTTAGAAAGGCTTAAATAAAATTACTTCCACCTTATCTTAGGCCAACTAGACTATCCTAGTTACTTAGACTATTCTAGCCCTTTCTAACCAAATTGTCCATAATGACAAAGGACATAGACACTTAGGTTTATAACCATACCTAATGTCACCTTGCCTTACAAAGTAGGACTTTACTGCATCATTGGATTCTAGATCCAACCAATTCCTTAACCCTTCACACTAGCCCTTCATGTTTGTGCTAGCCATGGATGAGTTAGTTGGTGTTCCTGCAACTATAGATGAATTTAAGGGTGCTCCTGCACCAGATAGGAAATATACTCAACCCTATCTACCCTAAAATTTGTACCATAAATCTTATACCTTAAACTAATGAAGGACACTTCCCTTATCAAGACAAACAAACACAACATAATATAGAAATAAAAACTAGTTACAAGAACCAAATGATTGTAAGAATGAGAAACTTGAATCGACAATGAAATGGAATTAAAATATTCAAAGATATAATTGTTGGTAACTTAGCTATACTAATGTATATGACTTAATATAGTGTTTTCATTATGGAAAAAAAGTCATATAGTAGTTTTGAGTCAGCGCACTTGATGAGAAGATCATAAATTGGTTAAGTGTTGAAGACTGGATAGTGTACAGAGTTCCTGCAACTTAGAGCATCAGCGCACGTGCGTAAGATAAAATTATGATGTGCACCCTAGAAGTTAATTTGGTTGGACTATATTCATGCTTAGTCTATGAGTGCATGATCAGATATACAAGTATGAGAAAGATATAGATAGTTGAAGCTGCACAGCCAGTGTGTGCCAGTGAATAATAGAGTAAGCAGCCAACTGTTATCATTTTGAGTTGCAGCTATATTATAATGATGTAAAGGATATGTGCCTATTGTAATTAGGTTTTTGACATGTACATATGTTTGATTGTAAAAAAGCTTAATCCAATTCATTTGGAAGCATTGTATTTAATAGGTTTAAGGGCTGACCTAGTTGTTTATTTTTTATGCGCATATAAATATAAGATGCACCCATTGTAATTAGCATGGAAGTAGATAGAGAGTTGTGATAAGTAGAAGAGAAGTGTGTGATGAAACTATAAGATGTATTAGATCTTTGCAAGAGGTCAAAGCATCAGCACATCAAAGGAACTGATCTGACAAGCAATGTCACAATGATAGTTCATCCAGCATATATAGTGTGTATCTGAGATCAAAAGGTTGTAGCCTTCACCACTTGAGCAGTGAGCTCTAGGACAATGCATCCATTCTCCTAATAGGGACTATTGTAAAAGACTCCTAATAGGGTCTGACCCTTAACAAGGTCTACTGTACTTAATGCATTGTAAAGAAACTCCTAATAGGGTTAAGGATCTTCTAACAAGGATCACAAAACACTAGTACAAAATATTAGTGAGTGTTAATTCCCACTGGGGTTTTACCTATTTGGGTTTCCCCGTAACCATATTGGTGTCATGTGTTGATTTCATGTTTCATATTTATATGGATGTTTATTTTAGTACTTAAGCATTTAAGTTCAGGTTAAAGATTAAAGCTAAAAGATAAAGTATAGTGAGCACTAATTCACCTCAGTGTTCCCATTCCTAACGATTAGTATCAAAGCTCTAGTCCTCAGCAAAGAAGTTTAACCACTTGACAAGATCATGGACAAAGTAGAAATGAAACATCTAAAAAGAAATCTAGAAGTTGCTCTTGAAGAATCTGAAAGAGAAATTGAAGAACTAAAAGAAAAAGTCAGTGATGCTCAATCAGTTATCAAAAAGATAAGAAGGGATCTGAAAGAATGTTCCACTAGTGAATTGGGGATAATGGTCAAGAAGCTGAATGAAGAAAATGCATCCTTAAGAGATCAACTTGAAGAATTTGATGATAAACTGATCAACAATTAGAAATTATATAGTGAATAAGTTAAACATAACCTTCAACTCAATGAGGAATTAAGGAAAGAAAACATGGAAATCTTGGAGCTAAGGAATAGCAAAGAAAGCTTGGAGTCTGAATTAAAAGAGGCAAAGAATCACATTGAAAAATTACACACAAGTTCTAATCTGATACAATCTCAGTTATGCTAGGAATGAATGCTAGATGTTGGCAGTCATTTTGTAGTAGTTGTTGCATTCATCACTATGATTGTCATTGATGTCAACACAATGATCTTCTGGAGACAAGTAGAGAAGCAGACAGTGGTTTGATTAGCACACATGGGATATTGTAGTTGGAGCTATGCAATGTAGAGGTTATACTCTTTGATATGTTATATGTCTATGGTTAAGAGAAAAAGTTAGTACATCATGTACGAAAAAAGTTGTAAGCATTTTGGTGGAAGCAGTATTCAGGTAGTGTTCCTAAGTAGCGGTTTGTGGAAATCGGATGATATCTCCTGATCAGGATGGAATCTGGTTTTCCATAGTTAAAGGGAATTTTGAGACACATTGATGGTGACATGGTTCATAGCACAAATTTCTAGGTCACATGAATGAAGATTTATTGTATTTGGAAGCTGACAGTTTTGAGTAATTTTTGATGTAGAGTATAGAATCTTTTATTTTGTAATTGGATGCTGACTCATTTGTAATTATTTGAGTGTGGTATAAAGGAAGGAATGTTTTTTTCCTTATTGAAGGGTATTTGTGATGTAGTTGAAAAAGAATAAGTGTGAGAATGGTTTGGTTGAATGAGAATGTAAGCATGAAGTGAAGAAAAGAGCCTATGAAGTTGTGAAAGTGAAATTGTGAAGGAAGACATGCGAAGTACATAGATCTAGAATTGAGATATGGTGTAGCAGTGAGTGTAGTTTGCTATAGTGAGGAGGTAACATATTTCATATTATTCTACTAAATAATATTAAGGTTATTTGGAAAGTGTGTTCAATGATCTTACCCTAAAGCTGTTTGGGCAGTGGGTCCTTCTATCTTCCATAACTCTTAATAGGGTTAGAATTTTTTAATAGGGATTCAAAATCTCCTAATAGGGATTTATATGTACTGAATTTATTTCATAAGACTCCTAATAGAGTCCATCCTTTCACAAGGAATATTCATATTAGTGCATCTTTTGTGGGCATCATTCCCACCGGGGTTTACTCTTTGATCAAGAGGTTCCCTAGTCAACATATCTTGTGTTATTGTGTCATTGTGTATGAATATCTTTCTATGGTTATTAATTGCATTGATTACATGGTTAAATGCTATTGAAGTTGATAAAGGTTATAATTATCAGATAATTGATTCACCCCCCCCCCCCCCTCTTAGTTATCTTTGTGGAATTTACTTTCTAATAATTGGTTTCAGAGCAGCAGGTCCTTGAAAGGAAAGTTTAACAGGTTAAGGAGATCCATGGAAAATTTCAGTAAAGAAAGCCCTAAGTTTGATGGAGTGAATTATGATAGCTGGAATGAAAAGATGAAGACACATTTATTGTGTATAGGACCAGGCTATTGGTTGATTACAGAGAATGATAGAACTATAATTGAAGAAGATAGTCTTGAAACAAGTTCTAAAGATGAGGTAGATCTATTCATGTGTAACATACTTGCAAGAGAAGAAATTTTGATAGCACTTTCAGAGAATGAATACAGTCAGGTAAAATGTTTTAAGAAATCTAATGAAATTTGGAAAGCTTTACACTCTACTTTTGAAGGTGATGAACATGAAAAAAGAGCTAGATTACATAATTGGATATGTGCATTTGAAGATATTAGAATGATGGAAGATGAATCTATTAGAAGCTATATTGGTAGAATGTCATAAATTTTTGCAGGGATAAAATCTTGTGGAGGATCAAAGACAGAGAATGAGGTGATATGGAAAATTCTAAGGACATTGACTCTTGTATTTAAGCAAACAGCACAGATTATTGAACAAGTTACACCTTGTACTAAAAACTTTACAAGAGAGACTCTTCTTGGAAGATTGGAAGTAGCAGAGATGAACCTGAGGTTATTGGGAGACTTACCTAGAATGGAGAATGCATTCAGTGCTCTTAGTATTCATCCTACTTTCTCAAGAAGTACTAGTGTGAGTGGAGATTATGCCAGTAGCAGTAGAGCTAGAAATGAAGAAGATAAGAAGATTGAAGAAGGTATTGCCTTTCTTGTGAGAAGAGAACCAGATGGTAAGAAAATTTTTAAATGTTGGACTTGTCAAGAATATGGTCATTTTGCATCTAAATGTCCTAAGAGAGTTAAGAAGTATAGAAACAATTTTAAGCCTAGAAGATCTAAGGAATGTTATTATGCTAATGATGAAGATCTTGATGCTAGTATAGAAAGAACCTTGATTGAAAGTGATACTAAGAATAATGATGAGATAGGATTTGTAGCAATTAAAGAATAAAATTTTGAATCTGATGTTAAAGAAGAAAAATCATTAGTTTCCCAAGTTGAAAAGAAAGCTTATTAGATTATAGATTGTGGTTGTTCACATCATATGACTGGTGATATGAAGAAGTTCATAAAGTTCAACAATTATGATGGAGCAGTTGTTAGAGTTGGTAACAATGCACCTTGTTTGATTAAAGGTATAGGATCTATTACTCTTGATGGAAAGACTAATACTGATAATGTTTACTTTGTTGATGGATTAAAACATATTCTTTTGAGTGTTGGATAGTTAGTGGATAAGGGATATCAAGTTTGGTTTACTGAGAAAACTTATGTGATAAAGGATAAAGATGGAAATCTGATTGGAATTAGATCTAGAACTAGAGGTAATGTATTTCAGTTGAATCCTACTGAGATGACATGTTTGATTACTAAAATTGATGATAGTTGGTTATGGCATAGAAGGTTTTGTCATATAAACTTTGATAACATTGTGAAAGTGAGTACTACACTTGTAGTAAGAGATTTGCCTAAAATTATGAAGCCTACTAACATGATTTGCAAAGAATGTGTGATGGCTAAGCAGAAGAGAAGTTCATTTCCTAGTAAGAAGTTCACATCGGCAGAGAAGTTGGAGATTGTTCATACAAACTTGAGCGGTCCTACCAGGACTAGAGGATTCTATGGAGAAAGGTATTTTATGATTCTTGTTGATGATTTTACAAGAATGATGTGGATTGCATTTCTGAAAGAAAAATTTGAAGCATTTGATAAGTTTA
This sequence comes from Chamaecyparis obtusa, assembly GCA_027943335.1. Lineage (NCBI taxonomy): Eukaryota > Viridiplantae > Streptophyta > Pinopsida > Cupressales > Cupressaceae > Chamaecyparis > Chamaecyparis obtusa. Next base: position 2,191,249 of record BSBK01004467.1, read on the forward strand.
AGATCATTAAGAATAAAGTTGAGAATGAATCTGGAATGAAGATTAAATGTTTGAGATATGATAGAGGTGGTGAATTTACTTCTAGAGAGTTTAACACTTTTGTGAAGTGAATGGTATTAAGAGATAGTTTTCAGCCCCTAGAACACCTGAACAAAATGGTATTGCAGAAAGAAGAAATAGGTTAGTACCTGAAGTAGCAAGAGCTATGTTGTTTGAGAATGATTTGGCGAAGACATTTTGGAGAGAAGAAATGAATACAATAGTATATACAATGAACAGAGTACAAATCAGAGAAGACATAGACAAGACACCTTATGAATTATGGTTTGGACATGCACCCTCAGTTAACTATTTGAGAATTTTTGGAAGCAAATGTTATATAAACAGAGATGATGATATTGGAAAGTTTCACCCTAGAAGTGATGAAGGAATTTTTCTTGGATATTCTTTGAAGAGCAAAGCATATAGATGTTACAATAAGAGAACTAAAACTATTGTGGAGAGCGCAAATGTTAAATTTGATGAGAAGTTTAAAATTTAGGAAAGAATGCTTGACTATGAATCTGATCAAGAAGCTAATCCTCAGCCTAACATTGAAACTACTGAATTATTCTATGAGACTGATAGTGAATATTTGAATGAGAATCATACTGCAAAAGAAACCAGAGAAGAATCTAGAGAAGAATCTATAGTTGAAGCAAGATCTGTGACTATGACACCAAACAGGTATCTATCTAGACATGATCCTATTGAACAAGTTATTGGAAGTTTGGATAGAGGAGTTATAACTAGAAATAAAGTACATTTATGTTTGATTTCTCAAATTGAACCTAAATCTACTAATGAAGCTTGTGAAGATGAACTTTGGATTCAAGCTATGAAAGAAGAACTGGATCAAATTGAAAAGAACAAGACATGGGAATTGGTCCCTAGACCTAAAGACAAGAATGTGATTGGAACTAAATGAGTATTTAGAAAAAAGATGAATGAACAAGGAGAAGTAGTAAGAAACAAAGAAAGATTAGTATGTAAGGGATACTCGCAACAAGAAGGAATTGACTATGAAGATACTTTTGCACTTGTAGCAAGACTTGAAGCAGTAAGAATGTTTTTGGCTTATGCAGCTTTTAAGAAATTCAAAGTGTATCAGATAGATGTGAAGTCTGCATTTCTAAATGGTGAATTGGAAGAAGTCTACATTGAGCAGCCTGAAGGTTTTCCTTTGACTCAAGAAGGTGATATGGTATGTAAACTAGAGAAAACATTATATGGACTAAAGCAAGGACCTAGAACTTGGTATGCTAGATTGGATAAGTATTTGTTGAAATTGGGATTTGCTAAAGGAACAGCTGATAGCAATCTATACACAAAAGAAATTGAAAATGGTTTGTTAGTTATAGTTATTTTTGTTGATGACATTATCTTTGGAGGAGAAGATGAAGCTAGTGACAAATTTGCTGATGAAATGAAGATTGAATTTGAAATGAGCATGATTGGTGAGATGAAATACTTTTTTGGATTATAGATAACATAGAACAATGATGGTATCTTTGTTAGTAAGACAAAGTACTTGAATGATTTTCTGAAAAGATTTGGAATGGAGAACTGTAAACCAGTTGGAACACCTATGGTTATAGGACACAAACTATCAAGCAAAGATGAAACACTAGAAGTTGAGCAGAAGAAATATAGATCCATGATTGGAGGATTGCAATACTTAACACACACTAGACCGAATATACAACATTTAGTTGGAATGGTAGCAAGATTTCAAGTTGAACCTAGAGAGTCACATTATGCAGCAGTAAAGAGGATATTGAGATATTTAAGAGGCACAATGGATTATTGATTATGGTATGAAAAATCTAATGATTTTACCCTATGTGCATATACAGATACAGATTGGAGAGGTAGTGTTGATGATAAGAAAAGAACCAGTGGTGAAGATTTTTTTCTTGGAGGAAGATTAGTTTCCTAGTTGAGCAAGAAGTAGAATTGTATTTCGCAAAGTATAGAAAAAGAAGAATATGTAGCAGCAGCAAAAAATTATAACTAGATAATTTGGATGAAGTAGATGTTGAAGGATATTGGAATTAATTTTGTTGAGCCTATTGTCATACATTTTGACAACACCAGTACAATTATTATTTCTAAGAATCCTATATTGCATTCTAAGACTAAGCATATAGAGATCAAGTATCATGTTGTAAGAGAGAAAGTTGTTGAGAAAGAAGTCAGACTGGAGAACATAAACACAAAGGAATAGATAGCAGACATATTTACTAAGCCTTTTCCTAAATATACATTTATGTATCTGAGAGCTATGCTTGGGGTTATGCCCTAGCCTACTTTTGAGTAATGATGCAGTTGGTTGCATTCGTCCAGTGGTATATGATCCCTATCTTTTTCTGGATTGTATGTTGGTACTTCCTCTATGGGGGAGTATGGTGTAGGGGCACCTAGCCAATCCCCTAAGAACACCCTAGATCCAAAAGAAGATAGAAGGTTGAAGACATCAGTGCATGTCAATTGGAATATTTTAAAGATAATAATGGCATTTTGTAATGATGAACTCAATAAAGTATGTAAAAGTCCTAAAGGTCCTGATAAAGGCCTAAGGACCAAAATGGCAATGTAATTGGTCAAGGAGTCTAGAGAGGTTAGGTAGGGGTCTATTATGTTTTAGTGATGATATTATGCCAGAACAAGTGGATTTTGGAAGGCTTTGATAGGTTAAATGCATTAGAAATAAGGTTGATAATTCAAATTTTAAATATCAATGGTTAATTACAGTTTTGGAGGGAAAAATGGATTTAGAGTTGTTTTGCTATCTCAACCACTTGGATTAGTTGGGGGTCAGTTGGAATTAGTTTTTAGAAGTCTTATAAAGTCTCCAAGGTCATTTTGTGAGAGGAGGGAAGGCATTGTACGGGCTTTTGTATGGACTGCTACAGAAAAGCAATAAAATCTTGTTATTTTCTATCAAAACTTGATGTTTTCTGTGTTTCCTTAGCATTGATTGATTAGAGGATTGATATTATAATGCTTTGAGGGTTTCTTTATCAAATATTTTCATAAATAATACATTTTGAAGGGCTAAAAGATAATACTTTCAGTTTTGTTGCTGACTGTCACAGGGAACAAGCAGTTTCTAACAGTTTTGTGTGATTTCTAGGATGTTTGGGTCCATCCTATGAATGTAATTGGCTGATTCTCATAGGATGGAATCCCTTGGACGTGTATAATGTTTCACTAAACTTTTAATGATAGAAATGAAGTGAAGTTGCAGGTGTACACCATGAGAAGTAATTGAAAAGTGCATTGAGGGGCTGCCATTGGTGTAGCAGCAGGGAATCCACCTTAAGAAGGTAGGATTTTTGTGTTTGGTAGAGTTAGGAGATGGTAAATGAAGGGTGAATACTGAAGGAGAAGTCCTGGTATTGTGTTTTGGGGTTTAAACAAGAAGGCCCTAGCCTTAAGGGCTTGTTGAAGACCAAATTGGGGCTTTGATAGTTGCAGAGACCTTAGGGTCATTTTGAGTTGATTTTTATTTGTTTGAAGTCATATTAGAGGACTAATGAAAGTTTCATAGTCAGGGAATAAATATAAGTTATAGTTACTTTGTTAAATGACCATCTTTTGGGCCTAAAAAGGTGACACTAGGGTGAGCAGCAGAGAGTGCTCCAAAACAACCCTGTATAATCTTCTAGTATGTTGTGTAAACCCAAAAAGAGTATCCAAAAATGTAATTTTTTTCTAGAGTCCTTTGGAAAAGTTAAGAGAAAACATGGAAAAATAGTCCCAGCAGGGCTAATCGAGGGCAACTAGGCCTAATAGGTAGTTTGAAGGATTTGGGCTATTGGGTATTACATAGGAGACCAAAAGTGGTTTAATCTTACCAAGTTCATCTTGTTTTCATTATTTTTATCCACCCTATACATTTGGAGGCTATTTGAGTCATTTGGGGTATTTGAGCCATTGGTGTGTCTTAGGGACTAGTGGTGTTCTAGTGTCAAACCTTTCCAAATTGAAGAAGTGATTGCAAATATCCACCACCTCTCTAACCTACTATAAATCAAGTGGTATTAGAGCATCAGTAAAGTCTTTTTGGGCATTACTTTTCATCATCATAGGAGTCTTTTTCATCCTTAGTGTACGGGTCCCTTTGTTGAAGCCTTGGAGTGTCAAATTCCTCCTTGTGTGTCCCAGAGTTGAAAGGTACATTAGAGGTGTCCAGAGACTTCTTGGTGAGGAAAAAATAGAGAATCACCTAGTAAGCCCTTGAGAAGGAAGAAAACTTGTTTGAAACATGCCTTCTAAAGGACAAATGGCTAGGGAGTTAGAAGAATTGAGAGAAGAGTTGGCAAGAGAGAAAAGAGAGAAGAGGGAACTTGAACCATCTAAGGAAATGGAGGAGAGATAGTTAAGAAGAGAAAGGTTGTAGCTAATTGCAAGGATTCAAGCTTTGGAGAAGGATAGACAAGAACCTAGAAGGGAAACGGTTCATGAAGAAGAACAGGTAGAGAACCATGATGAAGGAGAAGAATAATTTCACTCATTTGTAATTATTTGAGTGTGTTATAAAGGAAGGAATGTTTTTTCCTTGTTGAAGGGTATTTGTGATGTATTTGAAAAATAAGAAGTGTGAGCATGGTTTGGTTGAATGTGAATGTAAGCATGAAGTGAAGAAAAGAGCCTATGAAGTTTTGAAAGTGAAATTGTGAAGGAAGACATGCGAAGTACAAAGATCTGGAATTGAGATCTGGTGTAGCAGTGAGTGCAGTTTGGCACAGTGAAGAGGTAACATATTTCATATTATTCTGCTGAATAATATTAAGTTTATTTGGATAGTGTGTTCAGTGATCTTACCCTGAAGCTATTTGGGTAGTGGGTCCTTCTGTCTTCCATAACTCTTAACAGGGTTAGAATCTTTTAACAGGGATTCAAAATCTCCTAATAGGGATTTATATGCACTGAATGTATTTCATAAGACTCCTAACAGAGTCCATCCTTTCGTAAGGAATATTCATATTAGTGCATCTTTTGTGGGCATCATTCCCACCGGGGTTTACTCTTTGATCAAGAGGTTCCCTAGTCAACATATCTTGTGTTATTGTGTCATTGTGTATGAATATCTTTCTATGGTTAGTAATTGCATTGATTACATGGTTAAATGTTGTTGAAGTTGATAAAGGTTATAATTATTAGATAACTAATTCACCCCCCCTCTTAGTTATCTTGGTGGACTTTAATTTCTAACAAGTTATATGCAAGAAGAGCTAAAGGAGATACTAGCTGCATCGGATACAATGAAGCATAGAATCAAATTGATAACATGAGAGCAATAATGAATGCACTAGAGGACTCTACTGATACTAAGAAGATTGAAGATCAAACCAAGGATAATGGTGAGCCACCTAATAATAAGTGCAAGCTAGTAGACCGCACTTGTTTTGCATGTAACAAGCATGGACACATAGCAAGGAACTGTACAGAGGTAAGACCTTTTAATGGTTACTGTTATTTATGCAATAAATTTGGTCATAGAGCTATGAATTGCAAGACTACTAAAAAGAACAGGATTCAACATGATCAGGGAAATCATAATCAAACAAATATAGAAGTTCTCAGAATGTTACATGTCAGATATGTAACTATAATGGTCACTCAGCTAGACAATGTAAAATGGTGACTCATGTCAATGCATCGAGGAATATAAGGCCTCTAGTCATTTGTCACTAATGTAACAAGGCTGGACATATCTCAAAGTTCCATTGATCAAGGACGCAAGGTTAGGAAATCCCTAAAAAGACCAAAGAACTAGTATTGGATCCCTAAGGAGAAGTTAATTTTTTAAAAGCCTCAGATAATGCCATCTTGATTTGGTCAGAAGGAAAGGACAAAGTTGATGAGTATGTATTGGATGCATCCATAGTGGATGCACCCTCTACATTTGGATGAATGACCCTCAGGGTCATACGGGGAGCTAATTTGTCTCTAAACCTCTACGTGGATGGTATACTCACTCTCTTAGTATGCGCCTTTGAACTTAAGCTTTTGGAGAATAAAGGAACCTTCGTCCATGAGCGCACATACTAATTGTTCACAGAACAAAAGTTAGAAATTTTTAAGTGACAGCTTGGTTTACGCGACAAGCATTAATGGAATAATTTTCATTTTAAGTACACATAAAGCTTTTTGATTACTCATTTTATTTGAATTTAGAGTGATTGAAGAGTAGAAAGAGATTTAGATGTTATTGTGAATACTTGCAGATTGATCTATTAGTGATTAGCAGTACATTTGATCAGTTGTAGAAACCCTAGTTCATCATTCTGATTCAAAAATCTTTAGATTATCTTAGAGAACATTTGGAAAGCAATAAAACAAGTGATGGCCACTCCCATAGTATTTGATGTTGCAGAAAAGAAAAGATATGTCATCTACCCTAGATGACTTGGAGGGAGCATTCTCCCACACACCTATGGGTGTTATGCATGTCAAAGACATTAGGGCATACATTTATTGTAAGAAGGAACCAGTAGGATTAGATAGATTAAGGGTGCACATGGAAACCATGCTAAAACTAGACAAAACCTTCTTGGATGAATATGTGAAGTGGAATGATCACCCTATAGTGGAGTATGCTATGGCATATGAGTTCTATGAGAAATAATGGATTAAAATACTTCTGAGAAGAATTCATGATGACCTATTTTGGATAGGTGATGTGCTAGTAAGAATCACTAGTGACCTAATATATGAGATGAAAGGCCTATCTAAGACTAGTGTCATCCTTCCTGGGAGCAAGGATCTCAGAAAAATTGGTGAGAAAACATGTAAGTCAAGGAGTCATAGGCACGGGATGAAAATTGAGCCTATTGAGCAAGCTAACATCAAATTGATGTCCATGATACTTGGATACAGGTTTCAACACACTAGTAGAGTGAATAGTGTGTATGTGGGTAGAATTCTAGCAGCCATTAGACTTGTGAAGAAAGATGGAGATTTCAATCTATGTGAGATCTTGCGTGCACATTTGATTGATAACATCAAGGCAATAAAGCATGAGAAGACCAAGATATTCAGGTTTGGATCTTTGATCATTTACATGTACCTTCATATAGTTGGGAAAGTATCAGATTTGTATTTGGACAAGTCCATTCCAACCATGCCACAAATATCTTACAAGGCATCCACTGAGAGTACATTGAGAGATTAGATAACATTGGAGTTGAAGACCTTCAGGGCCAAGATGCAAATGAGGTACAGAATTCCAGAAAAAATTATTGATAAATACGAGGATACTATTTGTTTTATGGTTGAAACAAATACAACATGCATGGAGGAAATTGTACCTAGAACAAAGAGGATTCCTCCACTTGGATATGAAGTAGATGAAAAAGTTTTAGAAGCATATGCTCAAGTATTGCTTTCAGCTCCTACTGACCCTAATGAGCCAAGGTGGGGAACTTATGAGGAAAAGATAAGAGAGATAGATGTTAAACTTAATAGTGCCACAACCAAAAGAAAGGTTGCTAAAGTCACCTCAGAGATCTTAAGAATACATGGAGTGTCCCAAGTAGATCTAGATAAAGAAAAGGAACAAAAGATTGTTTTGGAATTAGAGAGCACAAATGCAACAAAGGAAGAATCACATGATCCCAAGTTGAAGAAGGTAATGATAGAGAAATCTAATGAATAGAAGGATAAAACTGATGATACTCCTTCTGCACCCAAGGAAACCATTGACCCTACTGCTCCTCTAGAGTATAAGACAATAGCAAAGAGGAAGAAAGAGGTTGGCACTAGTCATCCATCCTCGTGAGAAATAAGAAGTAGAAAGAACACTCAAGTTCCTCCAGAGGTAGATTTCAGACCTAGTTTAAAAGTGCTAAGTGCAAGAATAATTGATGAGGGAAGAATTGATCAAGTAGGGAATTTTTATGAAAAATATAGTGAAATAGACAAATATGATGATAGTCAAACACATGCTAAAGTTCAAGAAGATAGTTTTGGAAATTAAGACTATGATCTCCGAGAATATGTGGAACATCCTAGAATTCTAAAAGAGACAGGCTATTGAAGAAGATCTAAGGATAAGGGAGAAGATCTTAGATGAAACACTTCTTGTATGCAAGCTAGAAGAGAATAATTTTCTATTAGATATGGTGAAGCCTCACCTCAAGACCAAGATAAGAACATTGAATATAATGGATAAAAACTATGAATTAGTTGCCAAAGAAATAGAGAAAGCCTTTGAGAGAGTATTTTTGGATAGACACATGTATGCATCCACTGTGCACACAACTCAAGTTCCCTCTAAAGTATCCAAAGAGTCAGAAACTACTAATGTACCATTTATAGGTCCTTAGGATTCAGCACCTATAGTAGAAACTCAATTAGAGTTAGATAAGTCTGTACCCATGACAAAGTCACTAAAGGATAGCACCTTTATCATTGACAATGTAGAGATATCCATGGATGCCACTGACACTGAATTGGCTAAGTTTGAAGAAGCTTTTGTGAGGGCACAAGAAGCTAAAATTTTATGCAGCAACACACCTTCCACTCATCAAGAAGAATTATTGACTGAAGATATAATAGATAAGAAAGAAGAAGAAAATATGGAAGAGAAGAAAGAACAAGAAAAGAAAGAAATAGAAAAAGAAGTAGAGAGTAATGAACCATCATTTGAACTAAACAAGGGAAAACAAGGAGTGATAGATAGCACTCTTATCAATCCATCACCCTCTACATTGTTGTCAAGTTTGACACCTGACACAACCAGTTTGGACTCTTGGGGAGAAGAAGATCTAATAAAATTCAGCATCCTAACCATGGAAAAGGCCAAAGAAAAACAAGTGATGAGGAATCCCCTCCTGGTAGAATCAGTAAACATTCTGAACAATTTTTTGCCAGAGGACAAGAAAGTGTCACAGATACACTATGTTGATGATGTGAGTACAGTCATCTCACATTTCAAAAGTAATTTCTCAAGCCTTAAAGAATCTTCATCCCTAGTTGCAAAATAAAAGTACCTAAAGAAGAGGTTGAGTGAATTAATGAGAAACTTTGCACTTAACCTAAGCTCACTCAAGACTGGTCAAGCATCCTTAAAAGAGTTTACAGATGAAGGAATAAGAGTCATTGGAGAATGCATGAATCAGGATAAGCTTACTGATGCCCATTTCAAGAAAAGAAAAGAGGCAAAAGCTATGATTGAGCAAGTCAAGAGTTCATTGAAAGATACATCCATATATTTAAACATGTTTAATAATGTATACCAAGGGAAAATTGATAAGATTGAGAAGGCAGAAAAAGAAATGTCAAAGATCAGGGCAAGGTAAACACAGCTCAAGAATGCTCTTGGGAATGCTCTTGCACCCTCATTAGATATACTCAATCAGAACATCAAGGAAAAAGATGCCACAATGGTAACATATGATCATGGTCCTAGCACTGACTTGAAGAAGATGGAGAAGCTACAGTATGCACTATGCGCCCATCTCCAGATAGTAAACTCTTTGATCACATTTTGGAAGAACAAGATCCAAAACCTAAAGATAGCATATCCAAATGTTTTCCCTTAGTGAGTATATGTAGATACATTTTTTGAAACACCTTTTTCATTAATGTAAAAGGGGGAGTTGTGTATAGAATATGGATCATAATATGTATAGGGAGATATAAGCGTATGTATTGAAGACAAAAAGTTTTTTGTATTAAGGACAGTTAGCAACTTGGCCATATTCCTTTGTTGCCATCAATGAAAAAGGGGGAGATTGTTGGAAAGTTGGCTATACTAATGTATATGACTTAATATAGTTTTTTCATTATGGCAACAAAGACATATAGTAATTTGGATTCAGGGCACTTGATGAGAAGATCAGAAATCGGTTAAGTGTTGAAGACTAGACAGTGGACAGAGTTCCTGCAGCTCAAAGCATCACTGCACATGCATATGATTGAATTATGATGTGCACCCTGGAAGTTAAGTCGGTTGGACTATATTCATGCTTATTCTATGAGTGCATGATTAGATATACAAGTATGAGAAAGATACAGGCAGTTGAAGTTGCACAGCCAATATGTGCTTGTGAAGAATAGAGTAAGCAGCCAACAATTATCATTTTGAGTTGCAGCTATATTCTAATGATGTAAAGGCTATGCACCTATTGTAATTAGGTTTCCAACATATCCATATGTTTGATTTTAAACATGCTTAATCCAATTCATTTGGAAGCATTGCATGTAATAGGTTTAAGGGCCGACCTAGTTGTTTATTTTGTATGCTCATATAAATATAAGATGTACCCATTGTAATTAGCATGGAAGTAGATAGAGATTTTGTTGGAAAAATGGTCAATTCTCCATTTGGGATTTGCAACATGGTTTAAAGGCCTCCTATTTCTTCTATAAATCTAGTGGTTGTATTGGGCATTAATAGGTCAACCTTTTGGTGCAATGACAACCACTTCTTGTAACAAGTGGTATCAGAGCTTGGTCACAGTTTTGAATCCCCTCAGGAAATGTTGAGGGGAGATTGTTTGAAAAATGGTTAGCACTCCCCTCAGGATTCACAACATGGTTTAACAGCCTCCTATGTCTTCTATATATCTAGTGGTTGTATCGGGCATTAACAGGTTGATCTTTTGGTGCAACGACAACCACTACTTGTAATAGAGTTGTGATAAGCAGAAGAGAAGTGTGCAAAGACACTATAAGATGTATTAGATCTTTGAAAGAGGTCAAAGCATTAGGGCATCAAAGGAACTGATCTAACAAGTAGTGTCATAGTAATAGTTCATCCAATAGATATAGTGTGTATCTAAGATTAGAAGGTTGTAGCCTTCACCACTTGAGTAGTGAGCTCTAAGACAGTGTGCCCACTCCCATAATAGGGACTATTGTAAAGAATCCTAACAGGGTCAAACCCTTAACAAGGTCTACTATACTTAATGTATTGTAAATGAACTCCTAACAATGTTAAGGATCTTCTAACAAGGATCACATAACACTAGTATAGAATATTAGTAGGTGTCAATTCCCAGTGGGGTTTTTACCTATTTGGGTTTCCCCATAACCATATTGATGTCATGTGTTTATTTCATGTTTCATGTTTATATGGATATTTATTTCAGTACTTAAGCATTTAAGTTCAAGTTAAAGATTAAAGCTAAAAGATAAAGTATAGTGAACACTGATTCACCCCCGGCCTCCTCTCAATGTTCCCATTTCTAACAATAACATGCACAACCACATGGTAATTTTCATTACAATATTCTACAAGACAAAGCACCATATACATCCTTGAAGCTACTCTAGATAACCCTACAAGCCTTCATTATATAGGGAGAATTTTAACCACCGAAGAAGGCTCTAGAAATTCTAACCCTAAACATTGAGGCCAAAAATCCCTAAGATATTATTATTTATCTTTTATTACATTGGGATAGGCCACAAAAAATTTCAGAACTCAAATGAGTTTTTTAAGGAATTTTATTTTTCCATCCTAAGTATTGCAACTTTCAGAGACCATAACTCTTCACCCATTGCCCTGATTGGCTATTATCACCCCATTTCGAAAATGGAGTGAAGTTTTCTATTAGGTTTATTTACAAAGTACCACCCCTACCAAGGTTTGACCCATTTTAAAAGCCTCTAAAGTCTTCAAAAATGATTTCAAAGTTTTTTGTACCCTTCTGCCAAAATCAAAAAATTTAAATATCTTCAAAACCAAACTTGATCTTGTAATAAAACTTTACTGGTAGGCTAATATAACCAAAGTGAACCTACATGGAATAAATTAGAACATTATGAGTTCAAACAAACAACTTAATAAAAATAGTAAATTTCTACAAGTAGTAACTTTGTACAAACATAGCCCTTATTGACAATCCATAGTAACCCTACACAAAGATAACCCTTATTAACAAACTAGACAATATTATTTTGGTGATGCAAGATTTACCTTAAACCCAAGTTGGTCTTGCATCAGACACTTAGGGTAATTTGAGAAGTGACCTTGTCACATCTCAGGTGTTTAGAGGAAAATACAGGTTCTTAACCTCATATTTTGATAGCCGAGATGAATATTTAATAGGCATCCATTTCTACTTGGCCAAATACTCTTCATATGTTTTGTTTCTTGTGCTTTTGTTGGCACGATAATCCAAGATGTCTTCAATCTCCTTTCTAGTGGAAGTAGTTGTTGGAACTTTTTGTTGTTCTTCTATTACCTCATCGTCAACACTTCCTTCATAATACTTTGACACATCTATAATATTGAACACTAGTGTGAAATATTGAGTTCACTAGGCAACTCTACTTCATAAGCATTTTTGAATCATCCTTCTTCAGTATTTTGCATGGCCTAAACTTCTTCATCTTCAACTTATTATATGTTCCCATTAAAAATATCTCCTTTCTCAAATGAACCATGACTTCATCTCCAATCTAAAATTCCTTATGCCTTATTTTCTCATTTTCCTTAGCCTTGTACTATGTATTCATTTTATTAATATGCTTCCTCACCTCTCCATGTAAATTCTTCAGGTTTTTTGCAAAGTCTTCAACTTCAACACTACTTGTCTCTCCTTTGTCCAACTTCCTTAATTATGAAGTATTCCTAGGTATACTTCCATATAATATCTAGAATGGTGATTTACTAGTACTCCTATTGACAAAATTATTGTATACAAATTTTTCCTATGGTAAAATCAAATCTCACCCCTTTGGTTTATCTCCAATCAAGCATCTCAATAGATTTCCCAAACTCCTATTCACTACTTCTATTTGTCCATTAGTTTGTGGATGGTGTGCTAAACTAAACTTCAAATCTTTCCTAACTTCTTCCATAATGTTCTCCAAAAGTACCTAGAGAACTTGGTGTTCTAATTTGAAACTGTGCTTTTTGGTAGACCATGTAGCCCTACCACTTTTGTGAAAAATAATTCTACCACATGAACAACATAATTGGTCTTCTTGTAAGGAATGAAATGTGCCATATTTTAAAACCTTTCTACCACCACAAAAATGAAATCATGCCCTCTCTTAGTTCTTGGTAAGCCAAGAACAAAGTCCATACTAATCCCTCTCATGGATTCTCTGGTAGAGGTAATAGATGATACAATCCTATATTTTCTTTGTTTTATTTTCCATCTGATGTATTCTACTGTAATACCCCAAAAATGGGCTATAGGTTCATTGAAAAATGAATTTCTTTGATGTTTAGAAGGTTGATTATGCAAGCAGTCAGCCATCCTGGGTGTGAAAATTTTAAATCATGATTTTGACAAAGTAAATGATCTCAGATTTTGATTTTGATCTCAAAAATGGATTCTACTTGCTATTTTATTGGAGGGACCTTCATAAAATGAGCTACACTACGAGTGCCTAGTGGAAGCACTATCTTATCATGCATATGATTCCCTTGAAACCCGCATGATCTGCACTATTGTTGGTCATGATTCATCCTGATACAAAAACCTTTTCTCCTATTTCCAAGACCAAATCATTCCAAATGCCCTCAACCTCCATGAGAAATGATAACTTATCTGTAATGCATCCTGATATGTCATCATTGGTAATGATATGTACAAACAAGGTCTAGATGGTACACTTCTTAAGTGTTTAGAACTCAAATAGTCTCAATGTGCATTAGAGGAAGTCCATGACGGTATATGTGGATCACATTCCATTGGTTTAACACTAGCTCAAAAACTTATTAGGGCTGGGTACTATTGGCCTAAAAAGGAAAAAGATGCAATCAAGTATGCTAAGAATTGTCAAAAGTACCAAGTACATGGTAACTTGATTCATGTACCAAGGAAAGATCTAATTCCCTTTACTAGACAATGGGCATTTGATCTGATAGGAGCCATTTATTCTCATTCTTCTAATGGACATACCCATATTATTATAGCTATAAACTATTTCACAAAATGGGTAGAAGCAGTCCCCTTGACTCAAGAAACTGACAAGCAAATTTCCATGTTCATCCTAAACTACATCATATGTCGGTATGGAATTCTACATTCAATAGCCAAAAATAATGGAGGCCAATTCAAGAACAAGGACCTAGATTCCTTATGCTCAAAATTCAAAATTACACAACATTGGTCATCCATATACTATCCTCAAGGAAATGGACAAGCATATGTATCCAATAAGAATCTATTGAAAATCTTGCATCATACAGTTAATAAATAAAATAGAAGATACTAGCATCTCATGATCAATCCAGCTCTGTGGGCCTACAGAACAAGTATCAGAACACCCACTGGGGCTACACCTTTCACTTTAGTTTATGGGTCTGAAGTGGTACTGCCTATTAAGGTTGAAATCCCATCACTAAGAATCAGAATGCATGGTCTAGTAACTTATGATGACTATAGAGTGTCTAGGTTGCAAGAACTTGAACTACTAGATGAGCGCATACAAGCAGTGTATGATCATCTCAGAGTATATCATAAAAGACTGTCTAGAGGATACAACAAGAAAGTCAGACATAGAGAATTTTAGGTTGGTGATCTAGTCTTGAGAGAGAATCCTAAAAATCAATCACATCAAGAACACAAGGGGAAGTTTGAACCCAATTGGCTAGGTCCCTTTGTTATCACCACTACTTTTATCTTTGGAGCCTATCAACTCTCAATGACTAAAGGAGAAAAGCTCTGAGAACCAATCAACATTCTCCATCTAAAGAAATTTTATGCCTAAGGCATTCAATCTATGGTAAAATGTCCTGAAAAAATCTAAAAAATCTAAAAAAGTCCTCAAAAAATGAACATCTTGGTGAAAACCTAGCAATAGGTGCCTTGATGATTCACAAAAAAAAAATAAAAATGAAAAATACAATAAAAATAAAATTGAAAAGATAAAAATACAAAAAAAAAAGAAGAAAAAGAAAAAAAGTGCCTTGGTGAACACCTGGAAATAGGCACCTTGGTAGCAAAAATAGAATCTCTACCAAGATGGTGAAAACCCAGCAAATGGGTGCCACTTGTTCAAAATGCTCCATCTATCAATGCAATCTTGGCCTTTCCTAGCTTTCAGTCCTGCTTTAGTTTGTACATATCTCTTGGTTTGTTTTCGTATTCCTATTTTCAATAAGTCAGTTTGTACACCAATTAGCAAAACCATTGATATCCTATCAATGTTCAAACTTGCGGGCAATCAATATCATATCTTATGGTCTCCAGTATACCTCAGATGAGTTATATCTAGTCAGAGTCCTTTGAAGCTTCATCCAAGTTGATCTGTCTATCTCTTATCAGAATGGATTTTGTAATCAAACACAAACAAGCTACAACATTAACACAAAATGAAAATAATCTATGCTTCACATGCTTTTATCTCCTTGTATGCTTACTGATTCGCATTGAGATTTTTTCATATTTTGTTCCCTTGAGCTCTTCGATGATGTCCTTTATTGGATTTAGAGAGTGATGACTAGGAGCAAAATCTTTTCTTTGTTTTCTTCTTGGAGTGAAAATCTAACAACTTTGGAAATTCTGGATTGAAATGGTGTCCATCTATAAGAGCCTCCATCTCGTATTGGATGGCTATGTGTACCTCGACCATTGATAACTAGAAAATTCAAGGAAGTTTGATTTAACTATTGTCTTTTTGAGTGATTTCTTACTCCTAGTGTGAAATGTGATCTTACCTAATGTTGTGAATGATAAATGGTCACTACGGGTAATTCACATGGGATTTAGAATGATCTCTTGATTGCTTGATGTGTTTGTTCCATAAGGCGTATTCAGGTCATAACAACATCTATGTTTTGATGCTTATACAAATTGCTATATCAAAATGGACATGATATTAAGGTCATCTTGGCATTTTTACCTTGGTGCTTATATCTAATCCAACATTCTGAAAATAAAATCAATATTCATATGTCCATGGTTGTCTAGCCAGTGGGCGTTATATTGACTTTTGAGCATACAAATTGATATTTATATGTCTATGGTTTTATAACTAGTGGACATTGTATTGATTTATCCAGTTAGCTAAAAGTTCAATGATGAAAACAAATTGACACATGATCAGTGGCTAGGTCCTAGGTATTAGGTTTGCATTTCATTCTGCATGTCACTTTTCACTTTACATGTTTGCATGGTCTCACAAATTTCTTGAACACTTAAATGATTCTTCAAAAACAAAAACATTAACTTAACGTAAGAGCTAAATCTCAAATGAAAGGTCTCTTCACAAACCTACAAGCATTCACCATCTTGGGTTAGACAACCTTTTTGACAAATGACCGAGTACTTGTCTTCATCAATACCTGTAAAAATAATATCATGTGAATTGTTTCATTTACATTACATATCATAATCATCCCATCTATTGCATTGCATCACATACATGAGCATCTATCATTACATGGCATATTCAAAATCATACATTTCCATACATTTTACATAATCAACTACATTTGCATACATCCATACATTTGAAAGAAATCATCGCATTGCATAGTCCATACATACATTTTACACTACTCATAGAATTTACATCACATGATATCCTCAAACATCGAAATGACAAGTAAAAATGAAGTCATAACCAAAAACCTTGATCTCATATAACCAAAATAGTCAAGGGTGCACTAATGGCACAAGGTACAAAAGAATGCGCTCATGCGAGCTATCAGATTAGTATATTAGTATCTATGGACAAAATGACAAAATGGATAGAATAAAAAGACAGATCAACTAGATTTGCATGATCCTTTGCATTTGGTGGAGGTGGTGGTGGTGCATCTGGCACTACCTCATCTCATGGTGCTTTGGTTCTCTCTCAAGCTATCATATACTGAGAGTATGTAGGTACTCTCTAAGTAGCTAGAATAATAGAATAATATGCCAAGACATAATAGGAGGCATGATCCATCTAATGAGTCACCTCTACCTACAATCTCCTATTCTCCTCTTGTAGCTCTGATTGCTGCCTCTCAGCCTTTGTGAGCCACTCCTCAAGTTGGGCACTCTATAATCTCAGGTCCCTAATCTGTACTGTTAAACTCTTAATGATCTCTTGGGGATTTTGTACTCATCCTGGATCTACAGCTATAGTAGGTATCTTAGTATTCTTAGTTGGCTAATCTACAGCCTCTGCCCTTTGTGCCTTATGACATCTCACCTTAGCACCAAGATCAAAATCTGTATCAACCTATGTAGGATCAGGACCAACACCTACATCCTACTATGCTTTGAGTAAATCATCTACACTACCAACAATACCAAAAGTACCACCCTCTCCTCTAGTGGATCTCCTCTATAATACTACAAGTCTACCTGCTGAAGAACTATGAGGGTGAGGTGGTCTTATGTGTCTTGATGGTCTCAGTGGTGTCACAACTACTCTAGGTTGTAGAGGTGTGGACTGCATAATAGGAATTTACGTATCTCTCTATCTTTGTCCCCTACCCATGGGAGCACCTGTAACATCTATTGCATCCTCCATTGATGGTATCAACTCAGTAGGATGTGAAAATTTATAAATAGGATACTCCACGAGCCAAGAAATGAAACCATCTATCACTCTGACATCTACAACTTGTGCTCTATAGTCCCACTCTCTAGGAACAATACCTGTATACTCCTGGCTATATAATGCATAGGATAACCTAGCGGTCCATCCAAGTCCTATCTCTTGTTGGTAGTTTTTCCATTTTTCATGTTTTTTCTTTTGAAATTTTGTATTTTTTATCTCTGTCCTGGTTCTTTATGGTTCAAATTTCCATTTTTTCTAGCCCCAGAAGCTCCAAGTTTCATTTTAGGTGAAAACCCTAGGTTTCAGGTCTCACTGCCTTAGAAAATCCAAAGAAACCTTAAAAATGCTCACCCAAGTCTATTTGGCCATTACCTTTTTCATGACTTAAAAGATCTTTTAAGGCATGTGAGCTTTCGTCTTCCTAGCTAGTCACTCAATCTCCCAATTGATTTGGTATATTCCTTTTTTTAATAATGGCTACTTGAAACTTCTTATCACATGATCTCCTTAGGATGAAAGAATATTCCTTGTTCTTAAATGACTTAATGGTTCCCTTTAGTTGCCAGGTCTCTGGATTATCATTGTGAGATCTAGAGACTACTATGATAAATGTTTGCCAAAGTTACTAGTAGTCTCTAGGTCTCCAAATCAAAATACCTTCAGTTGGGTAATCTCTGAAAGAAATATGAAATTGATATATTATACAGTGATATTGAGATCTACAATTGGTTGCTGAATCTCTAAGTGTGAGGTAGTGGTTTGTTATTCTAGTCACCAGATCTCAAGGTTTGTCATTGGTTAGTCCTTTTATCCTATGACTTGGTGATTTCATTAGTCGCGTGTTCTCATCATCCTTGCAATTATGTCTCTAATAGTTAGTGATTCAACGATGCAGTTATCCTTGAATCTCTCAATGAAGTGGTTAAGTTACAAAAGCTACTATGACTTAGTGACAACCATTGGATCAGATTCTAATTAGCGGTTGATGATTATTCTCATTACTTGACCAAGGTTAAGTGATTTTTTAGGCGACTTAGAGAGTAAAGGTGTTCATGTAATCTCCAATTTTAACCATAGTTGGAAAAGATATTCAGCAATAGGGAGATGTTTGCAGTCACGCATTCACTAGATGAGTATGAGTTAAGAGGAGGGTTTCCTAATAGTTGTTCTTGGTAATTGATTTTTCTTTGATCGAGTGATGGTCGCAGGATCTCGTAATTAAATCATGGATTAAAAAATGATCTAGTGACCTTGACGATTGTCTTATCGCTCAATCTCTAGGATAAACTCAGGTTAAGGAAGTTGTTTGGTTATTAAGAGATTTTCTTCAGTCACGTAATTGCCAGGAAATCTAGAGTTAAGTGTTGACCAAAGTCTAAAGATTGAAGAAAATGTAAGTTTTCATTTCCAGATTTTGTGACATGTCTCTATAAGATTGGTTGACAAAAAAAAAAATAGAAAGGTGGGCTTGACTATAGTCGCCAGATCTCTAGACAAGATAAATTAAAGCTCTCATATCTGCAATCGTTGAATCTCCAAAGAGTTAAGTGGGAGAGTCTCAGGAAAAAGTTTGAAAAATCAACCGGCTTCAGCGACTAAGAGATACAATGTGGTCACCAGATCTTGTGATAAATTCTTTATCACCAAGTCTCGAGATAAATTCAAAGAAGAAATACTTTGCAATGACTAAAGTAGTGACTATAGTTGCCAAATCTCTAGATCATCAAAAATTTTAAAAATCAAAGGGTCGCTTAATCTCCAGATGATTTTAAAAGGTCTTAATTCTTTCGGCAACTATGATTTTCCACCTTGGTCGCCAGGTCTCTAGATAAAGTAAAAGTTGTTATATAAATAAAATTTCTTACAGTCGCCAAATCTCCATAACTATTCAAAAGGTGCCAGATTTTTCAGCGATTACAAGAAAGTGTCATAGTCACTAGATCGCCAAAAAATTAAATTTGATCACCTATCATTTTCTAGGCCACGGCTAGTGAATTAAAGTTCTAAGCATGCCAAGTAATGGCAGAGGTGACATGGTTGCAACTTTTCGATCTCTTATAGATTTTTACATTCAATTCTGCAAAATATATACAGTTGGTCATCATTCTTTCAAACTACCAAGCATTTGCAGAACCCAAGCGATAGAATTTCTTAAGGTCTTTTAGAGGAAAATTTTAGTGCATCCAGAATTTGCAGAGAAATTTGAATTTGTAGAAAAGATGAGTTGACAGACGGGAGGTGAGCCTACAACCAGTAAGGGTACTAAGGAGAAGGCTAAGGAGAGCTTCTGAGATGAATTCCTCACCTTGTTATAGGGCTCATCACAAAACCAAAAGGTTAGTGATGAATTTTTTGTTGATGATCTTTCACAGTGTAGAGATGCTAGGACACCAGATGTTACTACAATGTGCCTATTTAAGTATTTTTATAAAAATGTTGAGAGTGATAGTTCTTGAAGTTTTTCTAGACATAGATATCTTGATTGTTTTATCCCGCAACTATGTTCCCTTTTCTAAAACAATTAGGAAAGCTGATGGGTCACCTCTAGTTACCCTTGATAGAAGTTTTTTGATTAGGGCTTTTGGTATTCAGGTCCCTATGGCTACCAAAATCAATTTATAGGCTTTGGAAAATAGATATGCTAGAGAGACTATTGTGGCTACAAAAGAAGTTAAAACCCATGTTCCTCATGAGAGTAGGAAGTACATTGCACCTATAGCTAGGTCAAATCCATTTTTTTTCAAGGATCTAAAATTATACATGAAATATATTACATACGAATTGTGCAACGTGTTCGGAATTGATGGTGGAGAAAGAATCACTCCAGAATTTTTGATGATAGTGTTGGATTCCCAGATTCTTCATGTGACAAAGGGATATGATTATATAGGGTTTGTAATCAACAAGATGCATGAGGGATTATAGAAATTGAAAGATTTTCCATCTGGTCCCGCACCCTGATTTATGCATTATTCTCTATTAATGCATTTGATTTTATATTTCAACTATAACATTATAAATATGGAACACTTGGAGCCACAAATGATGTATAGGGGGCAGAAAAACCTGGTGTAGTTCTGGATAAGGGCTTGGAGTCCTCCTACTTCAAGGAGTGATTTTGTGTTTTTGAGAACTAGATAGTTTGACCTATCCTCCTTAGTATGGGAATTGAATTATGCAGATTGTCTACTAAAGTTTTGCAACTGGTGAGGCCCCAATAGTTTGTTGATAAATGGGATAAGGGCCATAATTGGGGAGACATATATTATGAAAAGGAATACACTTTAATTAGAGTGTATGGATGCCCCCAACCCCCTCACATATTACCATTCTTTGGTCCACCAAGGGTGGCACTTTTGGAATTCATTTGGCAATTGATGTTGACTGATAAGGAGCATTTGGCTTCATACAGGAAGGGAACTCTTACTCCAAGGCACTTTAGAGTGCATAGAATCACAATAGGCAAGAATGCCTTAAGAAAATTTGATGAATGGTTGGGAAAATTCATAATGCATGATGCTTCCCATAGGTATGTTGATACAAAGGGTTTTATGGTTGCTGTCGAGAAATACTACATGCCCACTATTCCTTTTGATAAAAGACATCAAGAGTTTCTAGAAGAGGATGTAATAAGAAATATAATGGAGGAGGATGAAGTGGCAAGGAGAGCCTCCCAAATCCATGAATTATATGAAATGGAGAAGCGGTTTGGATAGAAGGGACTAGTATTTAGTGGTTTTTTCCCTACATTGCCTTATCTTCAAAGGCTTGAGCAAATGATGTCTCAGTTCAATACCTTGATGAGGACATTTGAAAATTAGATTGATGAAATAGACAAGAAAAAGAAGGTCTATTATGAATCTAAATGTGATGAAGATAGTGACGGTGGCTATTCTATGCATAGCATTCCCCCTCTAGAATCAATAATAGGAGAGAGACATTAGGTTGAAGAAAATACTATTGATCTTGCAGAGCTTCATGGTTCTCAAGATACAAGTGAGCCACCTCCAAAGAAACAGAGATTGTTGGTTGGTGAGTCTTCTCAGGTGAAGAAAAAAGATAGAATAGGAGCCCTTTTCCTTGGAACTAGTGTCCATCATCACTAGTGAAGCAAGAAAATAAAAGAAGAAAAGAAAAAACAAAAGCTTGAAACTGAAGATGTTAAGTTGCCCTTGGCTCTATCCCAGGATAAGAGAATGATTGAACAAGATGCCTTCTTGAAGGATGACAGTTTCATAGAGTCAGAGGAGTTCAAGTGCTTCTTGATTTGGCACAAACAACAATAGGTTGCCTCTAGTGTGAAAATCACTGAAGAAGGTCAAGTGCTAGAAGAGGCAGCGCAACAATTGAGAGAGTATGACCCTGAAGCTGAAAATCTCACCCTAGATGAGTCCAGACAACTAGTGAAGAAGAGAAACATGATACTTGTGCCTAGGTGGAACTTATATTCAGACTTCATTATTGATCAAATCAAAAGGCAAGAAGACATATCTTTGTCTTCGAAAACCCAAGTGGGGGATATCATTAGAGGCTTTGGGTACAGCCCAAAAAATCAAGCATTAGCCTTGTGGAGTCTTTATCCTAAGGATAAAAAGCCTTCAATTTTGAATGTGAAAGAGCAGATGGAAGGAGATAAGATTGTGTGGTCCATCCACAATATAGGGGACCTTGAGATTTCTCAAGTATTGACTCATTTTTCCAAGTTGAACAAAGATAAAATAAAGCAACTGTCAGAGAGATATGGCTCCCTTCTTGAGGACTACAATGCATTGTCAAAAGATAGGGATCTCTGAATAATGAGGGAGAAGGCACATGAGAAATCTTTGATAGATTTAGAGTTACAAGTCATGAATACTCGTATAACTACTCCTGCACCTCCTAAGCAACCTGCATTAATTGAGGCACAAGGGATGTCAGAAGAGGAAGTGGCTACACAATTAGAGAAAATAAATGTAGAGAAAAATAAGGCTATCTTACAGGCCTTATTAAAAATTTTGCAGCACAGAATTGATATAATCAAAGATAAATCTGATTTAGTTTTTAATGCTTACAACAATATGCCCAAATTACAATTGGAAATTGATAATTATGTTCAAATTTTGAATGGATACTATGCAACCTGGTCTATTAGGGCACCACTTTTTGAGAGATTGGCATTTGCTCAATCTTTGAGAAATGACATTCAAGAAATAGTTATGTGGGTTGGTGAGGAGATAGATAGAATTAAAGCCATATTACCACTTTTTAAGCATAAGGAAAATCTAATTGAGGCTAAGATAGCCATACTCAGCTCTGATTCCAATAATTTTATTCCTTCTATCAAGAATAAGGATGGAGCCATAAAGAGCCTTGATCAATGGAGATCAGATTTTGATCTTATATTGCCTAGGAAGGAGGCATTTTTAGGTGAAGGCAATGAAGTAGATATGGAAAGGCTCAATAAAACTCTGGATGAGGCTATTAAGGAAGAAATAGAGCTCACCAAATTTACAATAGATGTCAAAACAATCACAGATGCCAAGTGGGGAAGATAGAAGGTATAATTACAACTTGTTCAGAATTTTAAATGGCCGACAGAGGAAGAAGTAGCTGTGTGGGATGAGAAAACAAAGCCCAAGAAAATCAAATCCACTACAATTGACTTGGATATCTTGGATGAAGAATGAGGAGGACATCTGGAGCACCTAAAACCTGATCTTAGAATATAGGAATGATAAGCTATCATTTAAGAATGGTGTAAGTTAGCTGGAATGGTGGTCACCATATCTAGTTATAACTAAAGAAGCTATCATGAATACTTGTAGACAAAGGTGTCAGTTATCACCTATCCAAGATGCAAAATAGTCCAAGATAGTTTTGTCTTTCCATTGCCTGAGGGTGTATTGTATCTTGTCTTTTATTTCTTTGTCTTTTTATGCTCTTTAGGGTTAGGGTTTTCAACCATCCGAAGCTTGTTGCATTCTCACTAATAAGAGAATTCCAAGATGGTTGAAAGGATATATAAATAGATTTATAACCACATTTGGAGGATTTTGGAAAAAGGATAATAGAAAAACCAAGTACAATTGCTACATAATAGACTTCTAAATTTTGTGTCTAAATTTCTAAGCATGAGTATTAATATGTAAATTGCAAGTCTTCTTTAATATAAATATACTGCAATTCATGTCTCTTGTTGTTATTGTCTCTCTATTTTTGTATTTACTCTTGTATGTTTTATATGTAAGGCATTTAAAATATGCTGGTTGTTAAACAATTTTTGTAATTGGTTATGAGTTTCTCACAAGGAGAGAACTAAAAATATCATTATCAATTTTAGGGAATAAATATATCTATAGGGATATTGATAGTAATAATATTAGATAGACAAAATAGTTTGTAAGGCATCCTATTTGGGTTGCAGGTTGTATGTAAGGCATACTATCATATTTCTTTAAAAGGATTTATGGATTTTCATTCAGGACTCTTTTTCCCTTTGGATTTAGGTACTGGTTTGAAGTGTGTTTTTTCTCAAGTGTTACCTCTTGCAATCCTTAGAAGAATCAAAATTCATTTCATTACAAGTACTTTTATTTTCTAGAATTTTGCTGATGTTTTGATAGAACTATATCCAAGTGGTATACGTTCATATTTAGTCAAAACTAGAGGCTTACAAATTAGCCATTAACATAGAAAGCAATAGAAGAATATCAGGGAAGCTGGGAAGAAGCGATGATTATAAAACTCAAATCCCAAATATAAAATAACTAGGGAAATCTGATACAAAACCAAAAGATGATGATAGTTTGAAGCAAATATTAAGAGCAATAAAATATTTGAAGCCTGGTGAAGCTAGAAACAATAGATTGCAAGGAAATGATAGGCCATCCTTCAATAACTTTAACAAGTTACCAAGAATGTAGAACTATCCCTATAACACTCAGTGGAAAGATGGAAAGCCAATCCTTCCTGAAAAAAGGGAAAAACCCAGTGATAAAACTCCTGACCCATTATATAGGAATTTGGTAAACATGAATGATGATGTTCCATGGTGTATTGTTTGTCAATCACCTCATGACCCTTATTACTGTGTAATTTCTCATAATGTCTCTGCAGATGGAGAGCAAGAAAGTAATGATGAAGAATCTTATGATGATCAAGGATGTGCCATGACTTCTTCATCTATGTATCATGAAGTGGATTCTACTAAAGAAGATGAGGGTCAAGATGTTGCAAGTTCCCAAGTTAGAAGTGAGGTTTACCATCAGCAACTTTTTTCTGATGAGGAAGAAAGTCAATTAGATGATGTCCAGTGTAATACTATAAGGAATGATGAATTAGTAGTGTTAAGAAGACCTTCTAATGAAGAAATTGAACAAATTATAGCAGATATAGTTACCCAAGCCAAGAGTAACTATAATTTAAGAAATGGGGTAGTGGGTGATTCATGTCAAAAGCCATCTCGTATATTCATCAAGAAGTCAGATAGGGATGTGAAACAAAATCAAGATAAACATAAGGTTGTAGAAGGTATCCAGGGAAAGTAGAACCCCACACATGATTGAACTAACTGATGTTGACAATCTAAATTGTTGTGTGGATGTTGATATGGAAAATTTTAGAATGGAAAACTTCATCTCACAAAAGGAAGATACAGATCCACCAATTGAAGAACTGAAAGAGAAATAGAATGGATTGTGGAAAATGTATTTTGAAGGGGCTTGTTCAAAGGAAGGCTCAGGAGCTGGAGTTCTATTCATATCTCGATCAGGTACCACTTTCAAGTATTCCTTCTTATTGACTTTTCAATGCACAAATAACACTGTTGAATATGAAGAATTGTCTTTAGGATTGAACATTGCCATTAAACATGGGATAAAATGTTTAAAAGTTTTTGGTGAATCTAAACTCATAGTGGCACAAGTTAGGTCCAAGTATGCTGTCAAAAATGATAAACTAAAACTATATAAGCATGTTATTTGGGATCAAATTGAATTGTTTGATGCTTTCAACATCTGTTGGGTGGAGAGGTCTAAAAACATAATGGCTGATTGTTTAGCTAATGTTGCCTTGAAAGGAGATAATGTAACCTTGTTTGGAGTATCAATAGTTGAAATAAAAGGTAGGCCTATTATTCCAGATAATATTTACAATTGGTAGGTCTTTGAAGATGACTATGACATTTTAAAATTTATTAATTGCCTTGACATATATGACGATCAACTTATAGATTGTAACACTTTAGTTGAGGAAATTAATGGTAAAGATATGGTTATCAGAAATGAAGTGATCCAGTTGAATACAAATCATATTCCCAAATAAGATATAATCTGATCAAGTTGTTAAGGAAACACAAGCATGTGTTTGCATGGTCTTATGATGACCTGAAAGCCTATAGAGAGGACCTTTTCCAACATGAGATCTCATTAAAAAAAGATGTTAGGCCATTTAGATAGAAACAGAGGCCTATTAATCCATTGTTGGCCCCTAAAATGTCGTAGGAACTGGTCAAGTTAAGTGATTCAAGCATAATTTAGCCTATAAGGAACTCAATGTGGGTATCTAACTTGGTTCCAATCAGAAAGAAAAATGGTGATATTAGGTTATGTGTGGACATTAGAAACCTAAATGTTGCATTATTAAAAGACAACTATTCTCTTCCCAATATGGAAGCAATGTTGCATAAAGTCACTAGATGTGAATTACTGTCTATGATGGATGGTTTCTCTGGATATAACCAAGTGCTAGTAAAAGAATCTGTGCAATTTAAAACAACATTCACAACACCTTGGGGAACTTATTTGTATGTTAGAATGCCATTTGGCCTTAGGAATGTTGGAGCAACTTTTCAAAGAGCCATGGATGTTTCTTTCAAAGAATATATAGACTTGTTTATGGTTGTGTACCAAGATGTCATGATTGCCTATTCCAAAAGCACTGAGGATAATTGCTCACATCTTGAAAATATTTTTAATAAAGCTCTAGAATATGGTGTGTCCCTGAATCCAAAGAAGTGTAATTTTGCAATCAAAGAAGGAAAATTGCTAGGACACATTATTTCAAAATAAGGAATAAGAATTGATCTAGAGAGAGTGGAATCAATCAAGAAGGTCTCTACACATAAAAATCTCAAGGGTGTGCAATCTTTTTTGGGAAAAATCAATTTTCTGAGGAGGTTCATTGCCAACTTTGCTAAAATTGTCAAACCAATAGTTAAGTTACTCAAAAAGGATGTTAAATTCCAGTGGACTGCTAAAGCACAAAGTGCCTTTGACAAAATTAAAGAAGTTGTTCAAGAGGCACCTGTATTGAAATCTCCTAATTACTTCAACCCTTTCTCACTTTTTTCTTTTGCATCATTTCACACTATTGTTGTTGTGGTACTATTACAAAATGATGAAGAAAATTTTGAGCATCCAATTGTATTTTTTAGTAAATCCTTACAAGCTACTGAATTTAATTATGAAATGATGGAAAAACAGGCATATGCATTGTTAAAAGCTATAAAATATTTCAGAGCTTATCTAGTTTGTGCTAAGGTTATTGAATATGTTCCACATGTAGCAGTCAAGGATTTTCTTACACAGTCAGAGGTTACTAGTAAAAGATACAAATGGATCGCCAGAATTCAAGATTTCAATTTGGAAATCCATATCACCAAACTAATAAGAGGACTAGGTTTTGAGAAACTAATGACTGAAGAGAACATGGATTTGGTCCAGATTAACAATGAAGGAACATCTGTCATGACAATAACAAGTATTGAGATGCGGCCATATTATGCTAATATTGTATATTTCATTAAGAATGCTAGATGTCTAGAGCACATGACTGACAATCAAAAGAGAGCCTTGAAATTACAAGCTCAGAAGTACACATTGATACAAGGGGATTTGTACTAGAAAAATAGAGATGGAATTTTGTTGTTTTGCCTTCACAAATATCAGGCAGAAAAGATCTTGAATGAAATGCATGCTGGTGTTTGTGGGGGGCATTATTCAGCAGAGACTACTGCTCACAATATTTTAAGAGTTGGTTATTTTTGGCCTCCTTTGTTTAAATATTCTTTCCAATTTGTTAAGAAATGTGAGGCTTGTCAAAAGTTTGCTTCTAAGTTAAAGTACTCAGGAGCATTATTGTTAAATCCAATAGTTGCAGAAGCACCATTCAGGATGTGGGGAATGTATTTCATAGGTGAGTTTGTCAAGAAATAAAGTGGGGGACACAGTTGGATACTTGTTGCAACTAACTATTTCACAAAATGGATAGAAGCCATTCCCACAAAAAAGGTAACAAGTAAAATAGTGATTGATTTCTTACTAGATAATATTTTGACTAGATTTGGTGTCCCCATGAAGTTGATCATTGATAATGCAATGTGTTTTAGGTCAGATGAATTCAAGGATTTTTGTAAAGACAATGGAATCATGACATCTTATTCATCTCCCTATCACCCTTAGGAAAATAGACAGGCTAAATCCAGTAACAAAAGCATTTTGACAATTCTTAAGAAAACACTTGATAAAAATAAAAGAGCTTGGCATTCAAAATTTAAGTTTTCCCTATGGGCTGATAGGATTACAGTAAAGAAAGATACCAAGAAGTCTCCATTTGAACTTTTGTATGGTTTACAGTCAAGGTTACCCATAAATAATTTGCTTTCTATTTATAAATTTATTCAAGTTGAGGAATTGGATGTATCAGAGCCAATGCAAGATAGAATCATGCAATTGACTGAATTAGATGAA
Organism: Chamaecyparis obtusa; assembly: GCA_027943335.1. Lineage (NCBI taxonomy): Eukaryota > Viridiplantae > Streptophyta > Pinopsida > Cupressales > Cupressaceae > Chamaecyparis > Chamaecyparis obtusa. The sequence goes on from BSBK01004467.1 coordinate 2,219,487, forward strand.
ATAAGAAGGGTAAGGAAAAGGAGCAATAACAAGTTGCAACATAAAATGAAGTACCTCTTTGACAAAAGAGCTACTACCAGAAAATTCAAAATAGATGACCTAGTGCTTCAGTGGAATGTGAGAGTAGAGGATAACGGAAAGCATAAGAAATTTGAATCATTATGGCTTGGTCCTTATGTAATTCATGAAGGTTTTGGAAAGGATTCTTACTGGATTAAAAATATGAATGGAGAAGTCTTTGAGTTGCCAGTGTATGGGCAATTCTTAAAGCTCTTTTTGAACTGAAATTTCTAGTCTTGATGCACGTGTAAATTTCTTGTAAAATTGTATAGTCTTGTTTCCTTTTAGTCATGAGTTTTTCTTCTTGTTTTAGATGGGGCATTTTTTTTGGTCTTCTTTCCCAGGGATTTGTGGTTCTTGCTTAAACTCTCATTTAAACATCCTCAGATAGAGCCACTATTGGTATTTTTTCTATTTTTGATGTTTTGTCTTTCAAAATTTTGGATTTTTGATCTTCGTCCAGGTTCTTTGTAGTTCAAGTTTCTAGTTTTTCTAGCCCCAGAAGCTCCAAGTTTCATGTTAGGTGAAAACCCTATGTTTCAGGTCTCATTGCCTTAGAAAATCCAAAGAAACCCTTAAAATGCTCACCCAAGTCTATTTGGTTGTTACCTTTTTCATGACTTAAAAGATCTTTTAAGGCATGTGCACTTTTGTCTTCCTAGTTAGTCACTCAACCTCCCAATTGATTTGGTATATTCCTTTTTTAATAGTGGCTACCCAAAACCTCTTGTCACATGATCTCCTTAGGATGAAAGAATATTCCTTGTTCTTAAACTATTTAACAACTCCCTTTAGTCACCAGGTCTCTGGATTATCATTGTGAGATCTAGTGACTACTATGATAAATGTTTGAAAAAGTTACTAGTAGTCTCTAGGTCCCTAGATCAAAATGCCTTCAGTCAAGTAATCTCTGAAAGAAGTATGAAATTGATATATTATTCAGTGATATTGAGACCTACAATTGGTCGTTGAATCTCCAAGTGTGAGGTAGTGGTTTGTTATTCCGGTCGCCTGATCTCAAGGTTTCTCAGTGGTTAGTCCTTTTATCTTGAAACTTTGTGATTTCATTAGTCACGCATTCTCATCATTCTAGTAGTTATGTCTTTGGCAATTAGAGATTCAGTGATGTAGTTATCTCTGAATCTCCCAATGAAGGGGTTCAGTTACAAAAGCTACAGTGACTTATCGACAACTGTTGCATCAGATTATAATCAGTGGTTGATGATTATTCTCATTACTTGACCGAGGTTAAGTGATTTTTTAGATGACTTAGAGATTAAAGGTGTTTGTGTAATCTCCATTTTTAACCAGAGTTGGAAAAGATATTCAGTGACAAGGAGATGTCTGCAATCATGCATTCACTGGATGAGTATAAGTTAAGAGGAGAGTTTCCTAACAGTTGTTCTTGGTCATTGATTTTTCTTTGATTGAGTGATGGTCGCACGATCTCAAAATTAAATCATGGGTTAAAAAATGATCTAGTGACCTTGAGGATTTGTAATGTCCCCACTAGGGAACCCATAAGGAATCAGGTCTTAAGACCAAAAATTGCAACTAACAAATTTTTTTCGCTAACATTACATCATTAATACTACACATGTACATTCCTTAAGGTTCCCTTAATGAATTCATTTACTAGCATATTTACATTACTTATCCAAATTGAATTTCATTTCCTTTCTTTACTTTCACATTTTAGAACTTAAGAGATAGGGTAAGGAAATAATATTTCACTTGCAAATATATCTCTTACTTTATATACTAATTTCATTTCTCCTTCCTACACATTAAATAACTATTCCTTACAAAATTACATCTTAGCATAATAAACATTTTCTTTCATTGCAACATAGGAGAGATAGAAAAGATCCTTCAACATTACATTATACATTTGCAACTTTAATCTTTCAAATAACAACCCTTGAAACAAAACCTAGAACTATCCCTCCCAATTACATTTCTTTTATTTTCAATTACATCTTTCTGATAATAACTCTCATTACAATAAAAATTACATGAATGGCCCAAAGGCATTACAACATATCTTTGCATCTTCATTTTTAGTAACAATGATACAATATAAAGGTCTTCATAGAATTGAACATATCCAAGTCATGAACCATGAATAGGACCTCAAAAGATTTTTGCCACCCAACCATGTGGAACTGATGAGGTTCCACCCCCCATGCTAGGAGATAGAACCAAGATAATCACAAGGCCCTAAATAGTCTAAGGCTCAAAAGATAAAGAAATCCTAGACTCAAAAAGAACATAAAATATCACCATACTATAACATAGAGGTCAAGGTCCTAGGATACCACCTAAGTGAGTGTCATCACACAACTTTTGTATTGGGATCCACCCTAGCAACCATGTAACCCCGGTCTCCCCCTTTATGAATAGGGATCCACCCTAGCAGTTATCCCTGGTCCTGGTACTCCAATCAGGTCTATGTGGCCATTATTATATTCTCTTTCATTATCTTTTGAATCCCCCCTTCCTAGGTTAATTTTTAAGGTTATCACTTTTTACAAACCCACCCATAGGATCATCTGGCAACCACTTTAGGGTTCCAACACCTATGGTGAGCCACTCACTTATGGTTCCTATCCCTTACCCCACACACACACAAGCCATGAAAACCTCAAGTAATCTCAAAATGATCCATCTCATAGGTCTAGGGAACCCTTCGGTGCACTCAGGCCACCCGAACAAGTTCTAACCTTATATTATAGACTCTACCAAAAGCCAAGTATGAACAAAAGCTTGAAATCAAAACCATGTATAAAAATTCATTAAAAACAACATAAAACTTCCCACATGTATTGACACAACATTCCATAGCTTATTTCAAGAATCAAGGAAAAAGTCTCATGTGCCTGAAATTTGGCTAAGTCTGAATTTTTAAGAAATCTCAAAATTATAATTTGCATCTTAACTCCTATGAATCTGAAACCTATCCCAATCCTCTCAGAAGGTACCTAAACCCTTTATACAAGTATAACTTAAAGTGTAAGTTTACGTACTTTAATTTCTTATACTTTAAGTTATACTTGTAGTATAACATTTAAGTATAACTTAAAGTTTAAGTTATACTTAAATGTTATACTACAAGTATAACTTAAAGTATAATAAATTAAAGTACGTAAACTTATACTTTAATGTTATAATTGTATAAAGGTCGGTTGACACTGGGTTGGTTGGATAACACTAAACCGACCTATCTCAGTGAACACTAACTTGACCTGGCTCGGTGACCACTAAACTGACCTAGCTCGGTTAACACTAAACCAACTTGGCTCTGCAGAAAATGACTATCAATTCTAACTTCCAGGTAAAACTGGGCTTTGTGGAAACTATGGTTGCCTAATCTGAACACGATCCATTTGAGATCTCCTAGTTTCCTTTCAGAAATGGCTCATCAATCCTTCCTTACTATCTAACAAATTTGTTCTAGATCTGGACAAAGAAAGGTGGTGCACAAACTGACATGAACCAGTAAGGTTGAAATAACAGTTCTAAATTTTGGAAGCACTCAAGAATATTCTGGAAAGAAGGGAGATAAAAAGGAGAATATTAAGGATCCTACAGACCAAATTAACCCAAATAAAAGCATCAATTTCATAGAGAAGTCTATAAATGAAAGATAGTAAGGAAAAGACTGCATTTCAATCCTACACCTTCATGACCCTTCCTATTTCCTACTAGACTTCCCTATTTAATTCAATATAAGAGAAACTCATCCTTCCACATGACCATAAACAAAACTATATAATCATACAGAGTTTTATTAACATATCATATACAAACACATTCACACACAAAGAGGAAGAATGGAGATTCTTCCTAGTGTAGACCCTACCTTGGGTCCTATAGAGAATCCTCTTCCCTTGACTGGATAATCTCTGGAAAACTTCAATCCTTGAGTAGATATCCTTCTAGAAATCTTCCTCCATCAATCAACTCCCAGCAATCCAAAAACTCTCAAACTCACATAAACTTTCACCAAAAATTTCTGGAGAAATCAATTACAGATAGCTCAAAAGAAAATAAATCTTCCAAAAATTAACATCCTCCCACACACAAAAATCTTCAAATATTTATTCCCAACTATGTGGTTGGAGGAGTTTCTTTACGGGAAGCAACTTCTCCAACTTCCATAGTTGGTTGGAGGAACAACAAAATAATCTCCCATAAAGACTTAATCAAGGTTTTTAATAAATTTAATTAAAATATCTTTTAAATGAAAGCATAACAAGAATAATAAACAAATACCTTTCAAGAAAAATACATCGCACAATAGGAAAGCAAGTGGCCTAACTTCTAGGAGGTCTCGATTTCAACTCCCTCCTAGATAGCCAATATTACTACAAAGGACATTTTCCTTTTTAATTATTATTATTGTTTACTTTTTATTTAATACATTTATTAAATATACTTTATTTAACTCACTCTATTTACTTATTATAAACACCATATCATTAACACAATTAATGAAAATAGACTATTATTATTATTTATATAAGCATGGATATATGCGTGTGCACCCACATATACACATACCTATAAAAAATACAAACAATTATAAAATATTTTTAATTACACATATAAAGCAGATTAATTCTAACTCATAACACAAACTCCAACCAACATCAAATCAAGTCCATAACATAAATTGCATTCTACTTTCCCAACTAGGATAACTTCCTAAGCAGAAATCTAAGTCCATGGGTAACCTAGAGAGTATCTTGGTTAAATCTCCACACATCAACGGTTTGAGGATTTTGAAGGCACGCTCAAACCTGTGTAGCCAGGTGGAGATGATGCCTAGTACCTACATCCTACATCACCAACTAATATGCATATACAAATATATAAATATAAATAGATAGTGACAAACAAGGAGGGAGAGTGTGACATCATGTGGACCTCCCGTAGGAGTAACTACGACTGCCCCTCATCCTACACTCACATCAACCAGTGAACATCAAACCATAATGGGGTCAGTAGGGTTAGATCATAATATAAACATCATCATAACACAAATCAATGTAAAACATTTTACTAATAGTTCATTTCTAACCATTCATCATTAAATGCTATTTTAATATTTCCAAATAAACTGCAGTAACCAAATATATATGCTCAAATGTCTCATAAAATGCTAACTAAATAATAATCATAGTCCATCATAAAATCCAAAGTGTCAAATCAATAGTCCTGTCAATCTAACATAAGAAGATGCTAGAGTGGGCATTATAGGATTGCCTTGTCGCTCAATCTCCAGGATAAACTAAGGTTAAGGAAGCTGTTTGGTGATTAAGAGATTGTCTTCAGTCATGTAATCGTCAGGAAATCCCAAGTTAAGTGTTGACCAAAATCAAAAGATTGAAGAAAATGTGAGTTTCCATTTGCCAGATTTTTTAATGTGTCTCTATAAGATTGGTTGACAAAAAAATAAAATAGAAAGGTGGGCTTGACTATAGTTGCCAGATCTCTAGACAAGATAAATTGAAGCTCTCATATCTGTAGTCACTAAATCTCCAAATAGTTCAGTCGGAGAGTCTTAGGAAAATGTTTGAAAAATCAACCAGCTTCAGTGACTAAGAGATACACTGTGGTCACTAGATCTTGTGATAAATTCTTTATCGACACATCTCAGGATAAATTCAAAGAAGAAATACATTGCAACAACTAAAGTGGTGACTATAGTCACCAAATTGCTAGATCGTGAAAAATTTTCAAAATCAAAGGGTCGCTTAATCTCCAGATGATTTCAAAAGGTCTTAATTCTTTCAGTGACTATGATTTTCCACCTTGGTCACCAGGTCTCCAGATAAAGTAAATTTTTTTATATAACTAAAATTTGTTACAGTCACCAAATCTCCATAACTATTCAAAAGACACTATATTTTTCAGGGATTACAAGAAAGTTCTGTAGTCGCTAGACCACCAGAAAATTAAATTTGATTACCTCTCATGGCTAGTGAATTAAAGTTTTGAGTTTTCCAAGTAATGTCAGAGGTGACATGGTTGCAAATTTCCAATCTCTTACGGATTTTTGCATTCAATTCTGCAAATATATACAGTTGGTCATTATTCTTTCAAACTACCAAGCATTTTCCGAACCCAGGTGATAGAATTTCTTAAAGTCTTTTAGAGAAAAATTTCAATGAATCTAGAATTTAAAGAGAAATTTGAATTTGGAGACAAGATGAGTCGACAAATAGGAGGTGAGCCTACAACCAGTAAGGGTACTAAGGAGAAGGCTAAGGAGAGCTTCTTAAATGAATTCCTCACCTTGTTGTCGGGCTCATCACAAAACAAAAAGGTTAGTGATGAATGTTTTGTTGATGATCTTGCTCAGTGTAGAGATGCTAGGACACCAGATGTTACTGCAATGTGCCTATTTAAGTATTTTTATAAAAATGTTGAGAGTCCAGTTCCTATCTCAAACCCTTGGACATCAAGGTTAGCAAAATTGATAGTTCCCAAAGTTTTTCTAGACATAGATGTCCTAATTGTTTTATCCCGCAACTATGATCCCTTGTCTAAAAAAATTAGGAAAGCTGACAGGTATCCTCTGGTTACCCTTGATAGAAGTTCACTCATTAGGGCTTTTAGAATTTAGATCCCTATGTCTACCGAAATCAATTTACAGGCCTTGGAAAATAGATATGCTAGAGAGACTGTTGTGGTTACAAAAGAAGTTCAAACCTATGTTCCTCGAGAGAGTAGGAAGTACATTGCACCTATAGCTAGATCAAATCCATATTTTTTCAAGGATCTAAAATTCTACATGAAATATATTGCATACAGATTGTGCAAGGTGTTGGGAATTGATGGTGGAGAAAGAATCACTCCAGAATTTTTGATGATAGTGTTGGATTCCCAAAGTCTTCATGTGACAAAGGGATATGATTATATAGGGTTTTTAATCAATAAGATGCATGAGGGATTACAGACTTTGAAAGCTTTTCCATTTGGTCCCGCACCCCGATTTATGCATTATTCTCTGTTAATGCATTTGATTTTATACTTCAACTATAACATTATAAATATGGAACCCTTAGAGCCACAAATGATGTATAGGGGGTAGAAAAATATCATGCAGTTCTGGATAACGGCTTGGAGTCCTACTTCAAGGAGTGATTTCTATTTTTTTGAGAACTAGATAGTTTGGCCTATCCTCCTTAGTGTGGGAATTGCATTATCAAGATTTTCTACTAAAGATTTACTACTGGTGTGGCCCCAACAGTTTGTAGATAAATGGGATAAGGGCCATAATTGGGGAGACATTTATTATGAAAAGGAATACACTTTAATTAGAGTGTATGGATCCCCCCAGCCCCCTCACATAGAACCATTCTTTGCTCCACCAAGGGTGGCATTTTTGGAATTCATTTGGCAACTCATGTTGACTGATAAGGAGTATTTGGCTACATACCGGAAGGGAACTTTTACTCCAAGGCACTTTAGAGTGCATACTATCACAATAGGCAAGAATTCCTTAAGAAAAGTTGATGAATGGTTGGGACAATTCATAATGCATGCTACTTCCCATAGGTGTGTAGATACAGAGGGGTTTATGGTTATTGTTAGGAAATACTACATGCCCACTATTCCTTTCAATAAAAGACATGAGGAGTTTCTAGAAGAGAATGTAATAAGAAATATAATAGAGGAGGATGAAGTGGCAAGGAGAGCCTCCCAGATCCATGACTTATATGCAATGGAGAAGCCTTTGAGATAGAAGGGATTGGTATTTAGTGGTTTTTTCCCTACATTATCTTATCTTCAAAGGCTTGACCAAATGATGTCTCAATTCAATACCTTGATGAGGACATTTGAAGATCAGATTGATGAAACATACAAGCAAAAGAAGGTCTATTCTGAATTTGAATGTGATAAACATAGTGATGGTGGCTATTCTTTGCATATCATTCTCCCTCTAGAATCAATTATGGTGGAGAGGCATCAGGTTAAAGAAAATACTATTGATCTTGCAGAGCTTCATAGTTCTCAAGATACAAGTGAGCCACCTCCCAAGAAGTAGAGATTGTTGGTTGGTGAGTCTTCTCAGGTGAAGAAAATGGATAGAATAGGAGCCCCTTTCCCTAGAAATGGTGTCCATCATCACCAGTTAAGGAAGAAAATAAGAGAAGAAAAGAAAAAACAAAAGCTTGAAACTGAAGATGTTGAGTTGCCCTTGGCTCTATGCTAGGATGAGAGAATGATTCAACAAGATGCCTTCTTGGAGGATGACGGTTTCATAGAGTCAGAGGAGTTCAAGTGCTTCTTGATTTGGCACAAAAAAAAAAAAATTTCCTCTAGTGTGCAAATAATTGAAGAAGGTCAAGTGCCAGAAGAGGCAATGCAACAATTGAGAGAATATGACCCTGAAGCTGAAAATCACACCCCAGATGAGGCCAGACAACTTGAGAAGAAGAGAAACATGATACTTGGGCCTGGGTGGAACATAATCGAGAGGCAGGAAGACATATCTTTGTCTTTAGAAACCCAAGTGGGGGATATCATTAGAGGCTTTGGGTACAACACAAAAAATCAAGCATTAGCCTTGTGGAGTCTTTATCCTAAGGATAAAAAGCCTTCAATTTTGAATGTGAAAGAGAAAATGGAAGGAGATAAGATTGTGTGGTCCATCCACAATATAGGGGACCTTGATATTTCTCAAGTATTGACTCATTTTTCCAAGTTGAAAAAAGATAAAATAAAGCAACTATCAGAGAGATATGGCTCCCTTCTTGAGGACTACAGTGCATTGTTAAAAGACAGGGATCTCCGGATAATCAGGGAGAAGGAACTTGACAAATCTTTGATAGATTTAGAGTTACAAGTCATGAATACTCCTGTAACTGCTCCTACACCTCCTAAGTGACCTACATTAGTTGAGGCACAAGGGATGTAAGAAGAGGAAGTTCTTGTACAATTAGAGAAAATAAATGTAGAGGAAAATGAGGCTATCTTGCAGGCCTTATTAAAAATTTTGCAACACAGAATTGATATGATCAAAGATTAATCTTATTTAGTTTGTAATGCTTACAACAATTTTCCCAAATTACAGTTGACACTAGTAAATTTGACTTCAAATTTTGACGAAAATTGGTCGAAATTTCGACAGTAATTGGTCAAATGTATGACCAAAACTGTCATCGTTCTTTTTTCCTTGAATTTTTTATGCGTCTACTATTTGTCAAAATTTTGACCAGTGTTTTGGTCGAAATTTCGACGATATCTCAGGCTCAAAAATCATCGTCATTTTTTCTAATGGTCAAAATTTTGACCACTGATTACCCCAACGATTGGTCGAAATTATGACCAATGGACCAAACCATGACGACGAATCCATAGTTTCCACCAATCAAATGGTCAAAATTTCAACCATTGGATTGGTCAAAAGTATGGATTCATCATCGATTTTTTGGTCCATTGGTCAAACTTTTGACAAATCGTTGGTCAAAATTGGTTCTGGCGTTGGTCAAAATTTCAACCAATGCGAATTTTTTTTACTTTTAAAAATGTTATAGACCAAGTTCTTTTCATTGACCTGTGATTCATGAGTAGTGGTTTACATGAACCCATCTCTCATGAGAATGAATGGAACACTTAGCACTCATTGGCTCTAGGTGATGCTTATGGAGGTGAAGCACTGGGACTTCCTGGGAGGTCATCCATCCCAGTACCACTCCAGCTCGAGCACACTTAACTACGAAGTTTCCTCCATGGTTAAACCCACTCTTCTTGCATCCTCATTTGCAAAACCTTCACCAAGTGTTGTGCCTTATGAACCATTCATTAGAAAGCCCCTTAAGCTCATCAATTAATAAGTAGGAGATATTTTCCACAGCAAGTCAAATTGTGATATTTCTATCAAGATTCAACTATGTAGTTTTTGAGTCAAACTCATTGACCTGCTGTGGAAAATATCTCCTACTTATTAATTGAGGAGCTTAAGGGGATTTCTAATGAATGGTTCATAAGGCACAACACTTGGTGAAGGTTTTGCAAATGAGGATGCAAGCAGAGTGGGTTTAACCATGGAGGAAACTCCATAGTTAAGCATGCTCGAGCTGGAGTGGTACTGGGATGGATGACCTCCTGGGAAGTCCCAGTGCTTCACCTCTATAAGCATCACCTAGAGCCAATGAGTGCTAAGTTTTCCATTCATTCTCATGAGAGATGGGTTCATGTAAACCACTACTCATGAATCACAGGTCAATGAGTTTGACTCAAAAAACTACACTGTTGAATCCTGATAGCAATATCACAATTTGGCTTGCTATGGAAAATATCTCTTACTTATCACATGAATCTTGTATTATTTCTTAACACCAAACCCCATCTATAGATTTCCAATTTAGGGTTCTTGGAGCAACAACATTAGGGTCTGTAAGCACACAAATATTAATGATAAAAATCATTTGTTAAAGAAAAAACCATGTTTTAAATGACTGGTAATGGTGCCCTAACCTTGTGCAAAATATCTAGATTTGAAGACTCTAGTGGTGACTCGGGAAGTATAAACCAGATATGTTGCAGGGACAAAATGCCCTGAACAGGTTAAAAATGAGGCTTCCATGGATAGGCCAATAATAGACTCATCCCAACCAAGAAGAAAGACTTTTTTAAAGCATATTTGATGCAGGGGCATATAGAAGAGCATCTGAGCAAAGGAGGACTCCAGTAACTAAGAAGGAGAAGATGGTATCAAGACAAGTTGATTGGCAAGTTTTGAAGCCTATAATGGCTTATGATAGTGTTGGATTCAATAAACTATGTAAAAGTCATGATAGAGGTCTAAGGACCAATACAATGTAATAAGTGATCAAAGCAATGTAATAGGTGAAAGAGTCCAATAATTAGATTTGAGTAGTTTTCATGTTTAGAAGCATTCAATAAATACATTGGACCATGTGTAGGTCAATGGAGTAAGTTGGGAAGTTAGAATAGTCATAAAATGCATAAAATAAAGTTTATTAATTTAAATTTGAATGTAAACGGTCATATTACCTTTTTCGAGGGAAATTAGTTTTAACAGGTTTTAGGATTAATTAAACCTCCCAACTATCTAAATTTGGTTGAGGTAGGTAGATAGGGGTCATTAAATGTCTAAAGGATCCATTGTATGGAGGGGGACAGGGAGAAAAAAAGCCTGTTGTACAGACTGTTGTGAAAGCAAGCAATAAAATTTCATTTTGGTGCTGTTCCATTCAATGTATTGAACTTCTTTTTGTTTGGGACTATCAAATAAATGAATTAGAAGGGTATTTAAACACATTTCACTCATTATTGAATGAATAACACTTTGTTTTGAAGCAGCATATACGACTGTTGGTTCATTTCAAGCTGTTTTCTTGAGTTTTTCCTGTGACAGATAAAAGTTTTCTTTAAATAGATGAACCTCCCATGAATTCAAGGGCCCATACTTCATGGGAGGCATGTTACTAACATGTACAATAGAAATCTAACAATTTTTGATGTAGCACTAGTGCGAAGACAGCAAGTTTGGAGAAAATAATGGAAATGTCCCATGGTGGATTGGTGGGAATAGTATTACAGTAGCATATTGAGCTATACAAGAAGGTTATATAATGATTTGAGATGTCCTAGGGCATCAAAGAGAAGGTGTGTGAACCATTATTTGGTCTCCAAGGTTAGTGGAGATAGGTGTTTAGTGAAACCCTATGCAACAAGGGTTTGAAGGCATTGAATGAGTGTTTTGGGTGTTCCTTGTGGAATAGGACTAAAATCTCTTGGATTTAGTCATATTTTTCCATATTATAACTATGATGAAATTTTGGAGTGATGAGGATAAGAGAATGATATAGTTTCTTTGTTATTTGCTTGATTTTGATGCCATTAGGAGGGTACCTTGTGAAGGAAGTTAAGACTGGTCTAAAGGAGTCACCATTGAAGTTTACATATGTTAAATAACCCTAAAAAGGGTGTCTGAAACTATAATTTTTTTCTCAAGTTGTTTGGAAAAAGTCAGAGAAAAAGGGAGAAAACTGGTCTAGCAGGGCTAATTGGGGCTCATAGGGCTAGAAGGCAGATTTGAAGGTTGTGGTCAATAGGTGTTGTAAAGGCTATCAAAAATGATTGATTCTTGTTGAAACCACCTTGTTTACACTAGTTTGGTCCATCTTAGTTGTTTGGAGGCATAGTTGATTCAATTGTGGGTATGTAGCCTTTGGTGAGCCTGAAGGGCTACTGGGGTTCCTGAGTCATAAAAATTTGACAATCATGGGTTCTTTTAACTGTTGTAAAAAATTTCATACAGGACTCACACAGTCCTCAGTCATCAAACTCAAGTTGAACGGTTCTGATTTCCATAGGTGCTAATTCCACAATAAATTCTTCATTCATTATTTTGTTTCTCTTAGATGGCTCATGCATATCATTCTCTTCACCTTCAATTCACCAGTCCAATGATGTCATTTTTGACTTTTCCTGAAGAGCAGAAAGATTGAGCTTGACAACTTCTTCAATCTACAAAATCACGCAAAACAAATATTTCAACAATCAGAGCAAATATACCATTTAATCTTTGACTCTACCATCTAAACTCATTAAAGGGACCACAGCTTCCTACTGTTCTTCATATTCTGACTCAAAGAAAATGTGAACGTGTACATGTAATTTTTTTAATCCCCTTATGTATATATAAATGATTCAATACATAGGGTCAATCACCCATGAGAAGGGAATGAGCGATGGGAGAGTAAAGATCATGCAAGGACCTAAAAGGCAAATATTAAATTAAATAAAGCCATAATGATATGTTCAATTGTATTTTTTATAATAACTGCCCATTAAAGATTTCCCTGGAAGAAAAATACCAGCAATAAAGGGTAATCATATCTTATGCATGGCTTGTTGTCTACAACATTTTAAATAGTTATGATTATATTTTCAAGACCTTATTCCATCCTTCAAGGAAAGTGTGTTTATTTTCTCAATGGTTATCATAGGAAATGAAAAGTAAAAATTGACCAAAATAGCACAGCGATGAAGATTGGAGATAATATGGTTATATCAAACACATGATATTGGGATGGTATAACCTAGAAACATTAAATTGGGATGGTTTTTGTACATGAAAAATCATAGCAGTAAATTGTTTAATGTAGTGAGCTCATGTGAAAAAGCATAAAGGAATTTGTATGGACAAGCTAGGTCAAACTATTTAAGAGATACAATAACACAATGAAACTAGGTCAAATAATATGACATCCATCTTGCTGACGTGACATGTTCCAATAGACAAAGCAGGGTGCAAGTCCCCTCAGTTCACATGCCTCAATAATATAAGTTTACATATTTGAACTTCAAATTTTTTAAAAGGCATTAATTAATAACATCAAAAAGAAAATAACAAAATAATATTGAGAAATCAACTACAAGTACCCAGAGTGTTCACTTGCTGTTTCATATATCTATTTCAAGAACATTTATTTCTGGTTTGCCACCAAGATGTATATGACTGACTTCAATATTCCTCTTTAGAAATCACCAATAAATGTTAACAGCCATCAAGGACTAAACTTTAGAACAATATATACTCAACAATTGAGGTTTTCCTAAATAGGACAAATAGAAAGCCTTTATTTATCATTCTCATTTATTGCATTTGTTGCCAAAGTAGATTTATCCTTAAATATGAAAAATTGCATTTATGACATGCATAAAAATGATTTTTTGGTTGTACGAAGGCAGCGCATTGGAATAAATGTTTGAGGCAAGCTTTATACAACTAAGGACAAACACACGCCATCAATCTTACAAAGGAGTAATTGGATATCCACATGAAAAAATAGGGCATCAAAAGCTAGTAAGGTCCATTTGCAAAAGAGTATACCTTCCGTCCTGGAAATAGTTTTTGAAGATCAACTCTTGCAGGGGTTGAAAACTTGTCATCTTCTCCAATCTGCACAAGAATACAGGACAACAGACATTTTGCCAAATGTTTTTATAATTTTACAATTTCAGACCATAGTTTTGTACAAACAAAATGGTTTAGTTTATATAAAGTTCAAATTTACCTCATAAAGATGTGCTAAACGCAATAAAGTGAGCTTATCCTCTAGTTCCTATTCTCCAAATTGCATGTTCAATGTAAAATAAAAACTAAAAGAGGAAAAAGTAAATATAAATGACTCTCCCAAACAATCTACTTGAAATAAACCTTAAAATATTCATCATCCTCTCGAAAAGAATGCGAAATTTGCCTGAAGTGTAATTATTGCAATATTTGTTGGTAGCTCATAACCTAGGGGAAATGTTGAATACCGAGGGGTATTTATCAGATTCATTTCTTTTTCCTGCATCATAGAATTTTCCTTATTTCATTTTAAACTCATGCAAGAAAGTGATTTTCATAGATTTCACACTTTTCCTTTTTTCATATAGTAGACAGAATAAAGACAAAACATTTCATTTTAGTCATACCTACAGCCATAAGTGATTGTGTGATTTTTGTGTTTATGAATCATCAAAACTTGTCCTAAAAAATGTCCCACATAGAGAAACAAAATAGCATGGGTCATAAATATATCATTTTTCCTTTATCTAGAATATTTTGATTGGAAACCCTTGCAAATTATAAGTTCATACCTTGCATTTTAGTGGCATTCTCATATTGAGAGTTTATAACCTTTCTTAGTCATTTTCATAGTGAATAGTCCTCATCTTAGATTCTAAAAATCTAAAAATCTAAAAACATAGCTTGCACATCCTAGGGTCAAGAATTACACTTTCTAGAGTCATTTTCCAAATTAGAGGGTACATCTTTTGAGGACATTCCTATAGTGGCTTTGCACATTATCTTGACTTCCTTTAAATATAGTTATCTTCTTTTCATGTCCACCTTTTCTTGGATGCTTGTCATTCTTGTCTAAATTTGTCTTATTCATAAACACCTTGTCATAATTATAATTTTGTTTTCCTCAAAATTGAATTCAAGATAGTTCCCAACATCATTTAGGTATTTCCTTAGAAGGTTTACATTTATCTATCTTAGGGTATACTACATGCACCTTAGACAACATTCATTCATAGTTTTCATTAGCATTCCAAAATCATCAAAAATTAAAAAAATAGTCCTAGTGCTTCATGATGTAGAGTGGTTAGCAGAAGTGGTGGTTTCACACAAAACTTGTTCAATTCTACAAGGATCCCACAAGCCTTTAAGGTACTCCAAAGGTCAAATACCCACAAAACACTCAATCTTGCCTCCAAATTCCTAGGGTGGACACAAATGGTATAAACTAGATGTTTTAGACAAGAATCAATCAATTTCAACCTTTTATGCAACTCCAATCATCAAATCCCCAAAACTGACTATTAGGTCTAGTTGACAGGCTAATAGCCCTCCAACAGCACTAAAACCCAAATAACTCAAATTTTTTCCAAAACATTTGATAAGGTAATTATATTTATGAATACTCTTTTTATTGTACTAAAACATATCCAAAACTTAAATATTGTTACTATGGAAAATATTACCAGAAAACATGATTGAGACTATTTTTAAAGGGCTAATTAGGTGGGTTTACAAAGAAACCATGCTCTGAATGCATCCAAACTCCATGAAATTCATAGGACCATCATTATTTATGCCCAATTAAAGAAATCACTATTCAATTTTAGACTATGAAGTGTTTTGGTACAAAAACCCCAATTACATGCATTAAAACCCTCATTTCCTAGGGCATCATTGAACTAGGTCAATTTGGCACTTCCAAGACCCAAACTTCAGGTTTCACCATGTATTCAACATGTGTTACAAGATTCTCCAACAAAAAATACACCTCCTTAAGCTAGATGTACGGCTGTGTGACTGTTAGCATCATTTGGGTACCCAAATCAATCCCTACACAACTCAAATTTGCATATGCTTCACCCTATCCTGCAAATCTTCACTTTCCTTGCATTTTCATGGTTAGTTAAACATGTTAGAACCATCAGGGTCCATCCCATGGTTAGATATACATTCATAGGATGGAACCCTCACTTATTCATTTGAAAAAAACAATGCAAAACTGTATGTTTGGCGTGACAACAGTAATAAGTTTTGAAATGTGTTATTAAATTCACCAAATTCAACTCAAAACAACTTAAGTATGCCTTGCCAACATTTATGGAAGATTTCTACATCAAAGAGGGCTTCAAATTAGCAAGAAAACTTCAAAATCTCATTGATTCATTGCCTGTCCGTACAGTTTTTTTGTGTACTTCGTACAAAACCATGCCTCCTCCTTGCCTAAGGCTGTGACATCTTAAATAGACCTCTAACTAACTGCCCAACCAACCAAGGTAGTTGGAATGTTTATTTAAACAAGACAAATACTAAATCTTAAGATTCCCTCCAGAACTACTTAGTGACCGTTTGAGTTTGAATTCAAATTATAAGATATGCTTTTTATGCTTTTTCTAATATCTTGACCTATGCTAATGACTCATAATTGGTCCAATGACCTTATTGAATATCTTAAAACATGAAACTACATCCTACTACCCTTTCATGGCTCATATGCCATTTGTTACATCATTTTTCCCATAGGCTTTATCAGGACCTTTGACCATTAAAGTACTTTGGCCATGAAAATATGCCATGATTGGATTTAGAATATTCCAGTTGACATGGCTAGATGCCTTGTCCTTCTTGTCTTCACCTGGTACCATGGAATTCCTTGGTTGCATGATGGATGCCCCTGCATCACTTCACCTCTGTGAGCATCACCTAGATGAAATGAGCACTAAGTGTTCCATTCATTCTCATGAGAGATGGATTCATGTGAATCACTACTCATGAAATATTTGTCAATAAGCTAACCATAAAGCTGCACAGTTGAATGTTGATTGCAATATCACAATTTGACAACTTGTGGAAAATATCTCTTAATTATCAATTGATGAGCTTAAGAGGCTTTTTAATGAATGGTTCACAAGGCACAAAACTTGCTGAATGTTTTGCAAATGGGGTTGCAAGAAAAGTGTGCTTAATGTTGGAGGAACCTTCGTAGTAAAGAGCACTTGAACTAGAATAATATTGGGATGAGTGACTTGCTGGGAAGTAGCATTTCACCTCTATGAGCATCATCTAGATGCAATGAGTACTAAGTGTTCCATTCATTCTCATAAAAGAAAGGTTATTATGAACTACTATTCATGAAACATTTGTCAGTAAACTAATTATAAAACTACATTGTTAAATTCTAATAATAATATCATAATTTAACTTACTGTAAAAAAATATTTCCTACTTATCAAATTATATAACTATTTTCATGATCCAACCCAACCTGTAAAAATGGTGGAAATTACCTCATTCGTTGTGACAAGAACTGTTGCATCTCTGTCCCCCTCGACCTACCAAATTATCCTTAGAACCATTGATATAATGAAATACAATGACCCAACAAATATCACATACCTTGTGAATTTATGAATATCTTTTCATACCTTATTCAAAGCTTCATTGATATTTTGGATTGCCCCAGGCCCAAACTTGCACAAGCGAAACCAAATGAGCAAGATAAATTTGATAGAATTATAAAATTCAAAAAGCAAGTGAGGTAGCTTACACATGCTTGTCACGCCCTCCAAATGTCAAAAGATAAATACCACCCTCTTGACACTTCAATTCATAGAAGTTCTCTTCTTCTTCTTCTTCATATCTCTTTGACATCCTAAACAAAAATACTTCTGAAAAGGCTAGAAAATTCTCAAAGAAATTGGGCCATTAATTAACAAACTAGCTAGCTTATTTATATATAGAATGAAGTACATACTAAAAATTACAATCTATAGGCAACAAGCTATGTAAAGCTTAAACAGCGGGCTTTTAATCTGTGAAGTATGTTAGAATTGATTCTAATTGGATCTCCATGTAAATCGGAACTGTCAACTTTTGTTGTGATTAAAAAGGGGAAAGTACCCATAATTGTTTGTGTTCTAATAATCACCTATGGGAGAGGTACTAAGGCCTATAAATATTATGTTTTTATCATGATCTGGATGCAGGTGTCAGTGAAAGGAGAAAGGAACAGTAGGTGACTATTGAACAGGCAGTGAAGGGTGCATTTGGGAAGCACCACGTGGTGAATATGAACAAGTTGAGGGTGGAATTGGTAAATGAGTGTTGGAAATGATTGAGAGAGTTTTTTTGAAGGTTTTTGAGCCATTAGAAAGGTTTTGTGAGTTGATTTAGGGTCTTTTCTAGGAAGCCCTAGGATAGAAACCCTTAAAGGGAGGGTTTGATGAAAAAGTATCTAGGAAAGCTTGAAGGGTCAAACTAATTGAGGAGTTCTAATGTTTATTAGATGCCTTGAGACTATATAAAGGTTCGAAGGTTGAGGGTAAGTGTAAATAGGAGTGGCTTTGGAAGAGGAGGGCTAATTAGGCCTAATTGCTGATAGGGACAGTCATAGAAGTGTGCAACAGTCACAAGTTGAAGGATTGGTATTAGAAAGGTTTGAAGAACTCCATAAAGGGTATCTGGAAAGGTGAAGAAGTCACCATGGTGTTTGAGGAATTTTAGAGAAAAGTGCAATTTATTGGTAGGACAGGGCTAATTGGACAATCCTAGAAAAGGCAGTTTTGAAGATTGGGATAGAGTTAATGCTTGGTAGGGGTTGGAACTTCTTAGTTAGGCTATTTGAGGATTTTTGAAGCCTTAGAAGGATCAAGGGAATCCTTGAAGACAGAAATCAAGAGGTGATTGCATGAAAGGTGAATTAGGAGTGTTCCCAAGGAGAGGGAAATTGGAACATGGACAAAGTGAATTGATAAGTTGTCTAAAATGAATCAAGGTAGTGAACCTATTACAGAGGAGTGTTTGGTTGATATCCTAAAGTCAAGGACTTCTTATTCATCCTCAAGTTGAACTCTAGTTCCTTGAGTGGATTCCAAGATGTTGTTGAATCCTCGAGTTGAACTGGGTTCCTTAAGGGGATATTAGAAGGCTCTGCATCAAAAACTCTAAGCTTGAATTTAAAGTTTGAGCTTCACTTGGTTTCAAGAATAGTTTAATATTCTCTACTAAACAAGGCCAACCACGTGAAGGTGGAAGCTCATTTGGCCCCTCCCCCCCCCCCCCCCTAACATCACTCTAAATTCCCCATTAACATTTAATAACATTCATTCATTCATTCATCCATTTTTGAAATATAACATTCAATCATTATAATCACATGATAACATTCATTAACACATAAAATGCATTAACACACAACATTCATGAATAATTCATTAACACGTATTAACACACATCATTCATCAACATTACTAGTACAAAATTACATCCATTAAGACAATGTTCTTTCATTAGCAATAAATGTTAATTACAATCATTTCTTTTTGGGTTTCTTGCTATTTTTTTTAATCATATAATTTCTAAGAGGAAGATCAATGTCCTCGTCATTCCCCTCCTCTATTGATTCTAACCCCAACGTGTGTCTCCTCCTCATCTGTTCAGGAATAGGAGGCCGCTGCGCTGAAGGGGGGTCTGCTGCAATAACTACTTCATGAGTTAAATTCACACTATTTTATATTATTGAATTACAAGTATTTATGTAAGTAAAAGAGCTATAAATGAAAAAATGAATTTAAAAGAACAAAACATAGATTTTCTTTACCTGAATGTGCCACATGATCTACATGGTGATCAGTCTGAACATCCTCCGGCACTTGTTCAGCATGACCTGATTCTGTATCCTCTAAAATATACACAAAAATGTTACACCAAGTTCAATTTAAGATGTTAAATTGTATTAATAATTACATAATTAGTTTTAAATAGCAAATGAGCACCTCCTTGGATAGTATGATGCACATGAGGAGCTTCATGATGCGGTGTATGATCTGTGTCACGATTAAGAGGCTGCATTGCAATGTAATGGACATTATTATCAAATTGATTGTTCCTCAAGTATTCAATTTCTAATATATTTTTTGGCATATTTACCTATGCACATGATGTAGGAGACTCTTCGGTTGGGCCAGTGGAAGCTTGCCGTAGGCATTTAGCCACAGCTTGATAGCCTTCCTTGAAGGCAATTTTTCTATGTTCTTTCGTGGCCTCTACATTAAAATCAGAGCCCTGCATTTTTTGATTAAACAAAATTATTTGCATTTTATAAATAATTTTTCTCTGCAATTCATTTACTGCTACTTACAATGCGAGCTTTAATTTTTGAATATCCTCCAGTGCCAAGTCTGTGTTGCCCAATCTTTTGCAGCCTGGCCTTTGTTGCCTTTGAAGTGTCCTGCAACCTATGAAAAGTTTGAAAAAATGGTTATAAAAACATGTATATGGAATAACAAATGAAACTTTGAAATGCTGAACACATTGCATTCAATGGTGAAAATGTCTAAAACATCATACCAAGATATTATATTGAAAAATGATGATTGCATTCAAAATTTAATTATCATCTCAAAAGTCCATGCCAAACACCTTATCACTAGTAGTTAATACTATTGCATACCTTCTCGCATTTGTTGGTAAAACTCCTTTTTGAGCATCCGCTTTCTCCTTTGCATCTAAAATAAATTCATTCCAATCCCTCACTGAAATAAAGGGAGGATGCTCATACTTTGGGTTCTGGATGAGACTCTTTCTATATGCATCCCTCGCGGTCTTAAGATGTTTGCAAGCTCTTTCTAAAATTTTCTTCTCATCAAAAATATTATTACCAAACTCATGTTGTAAATCTTTGACGAGCTGATCTTTTAAACTTTTTTCTTGCAAATTCCACCTTTTAAGGAAAAACACAAAATTGTTAGATATAGCCACTAAAAGAAAAGATCGGAATGAAAGGAAAAATACTGTACCAATTAATGATATGAAAAAAAAATAGTGGGATAAACTTAGTTCGCTTATGATGTTCCACCTTGTACGTATGGTGGACCTGAATATATGCAATGTGAGGTCATAAAGCTTCTTATAAAATGTATCATTTCCTACAAAAAATGTAATGGGATAATCAATCCAAAACTTGTTATGAATAGGTAAATGCATATTACAATATAAAAAATAATTATTTAAAGTACCTAGAATTTGAGGACATTTTATAAGCATTGATTCATTATTGTCAATCAATAATGACGTCTGCGTAGCTCCTGTGCTAGTAACACAGGTAGATCCAGGAAATGGTGGTGAATTATCACCAATACATGTAGATTGATCAGTATCTGGTGTACCAAGCGGTGCCACCGGGTTATCTCCTGCTCCAAAAAAATAATCCACTATGTGATGCACCCAAGATTAAAGTACAAATTATGAAATCATAATTAGCACAAAACCAAATATAGTAAAACAATGATTTACCAGTTGCCATAGCCCTTGAAGGTGTTGATGTTTGCATGGCCCTTGTGGCTAACATTGCACTCAACAATCTTCTATGGACAACCTGGCTAGGAGGAGTCTCCTACAATTGATGACCTGAACAATACATTGTTAGCAAAGACATTTTGAAATAATAAAAGTAAGAGTTAACTTGAGAAGTTCTTGAATGTTCCAAAAAAAAAATTCATTGTAACTTGTCAACTAAAGGATTATTTTACCTGAGGCGGCCAGAGGTCTACTAGTATTGGCCTCATCCGCACATTTTCCTTGACCAGGTACTAGAGATTCCATAAAATCCTGCAACAAGAACACATATTACATATATTTTACTTCACAACATAAAAGAGTATAAAATATTAACCTTTATTGAAATTTTGTTATAACTAAAGATTCATTACTGCTTACTTGATACCGATGTGCGAGTGCTTTCAATTCAGTTAGCCTCATGAGCATCTCCTCAGTTGGATTTGTTTCATACAAAATATTAATTATATCTTTATTGATTTGTTTCATTTTTTTCTTCAACATGATTATAACATTAGGTGAATCTACAAAAAGATCATTATCCTCGGGGGTAGCTATTGCCTCTACTATTGAGGGTGCTTTTCCCTTATCCCGAACATCAAATTGTGATAGGAATATCAATAAAACTATCATAAAAACTCCAAAACCATAAATAAAATAACGTAATAATATAACATTTTTCAACTATCTAATTTGTATAATTTTAATAAGGTTTACCTTTGCTAAAGAATAGGTGGGAGGAGCATCCTCATGGCCTCTATCATGTGCAAGATCCATATCGTCCTGTGACAAAGATTAAATATAAAAACTTTAGCGAACTAAAAGCAATAGACTTAGCAAAAAAAAACTTATTAATAAAATTGTATATAGTACTTACCACCCTCATGATAGTAACTTTGTTTGTATCTATGCGATTTAAATGATAATCTATTAGAAGTTCTTCCCCTGCACTTATTGATGTTATTGCACATACAAAAACTTGATTCCCGTCACGCACCTCAAATATGCAATTGGGTTGCTTATTAGTTGACGAAGGTCGCATACTATTTATAAAACCCACAATATTACCTGTTGCTTTTGGTCTCCCATCAATGTACATTGCAAATCTTTTACTTTGATCATTTTCTTTCCTTTGTATATAATTAGCTGATAGTGCATACCTACACATACTTTTTTTATATTGAACAATCTGCATCCAATCACTGTAATTGTAACATGGACCGACATACTTGAACAATTCAACAAGTCTGTTGTAATATACCTCTATCCCATCCATGGAAAATAGGCCCAAACCATGTAATAAGGATGGAGCAATGTGATATATCCTCTCATTAACACAAAAATTAGTATTAATTGGAGGTACCTCATTGGGTACCCATTCTTTCTCAATGTGTGTGTACCAAAAGGGCACCTTGATGTCGCCTTTGGTCTCATCATCATAAGAACATGACCCCCCATTAGCAAGGAAATATTCCATGTGTTTATCAAATTTTTTTCTAATCTTTTGACCTCTAGTTGATCTCCCTATTTTAGCCATACTACATGTATAACTTTCATCTAGCATTCCCTCATTTCCCTCATTCGATGTAGATAGATCTGACAAGTACCTATTTGGTGGGTGCTGCAATCCATCAAATGAGATATTGCCACGTCAATATATATAGAATAATCAAGTCATGACCCATACGTACAATTCTTCTTTGTCTATATATACATTATATGATTATATAATGTCTATTTATAACATACGTGTTCAGTGATAAACAAGAAGAATATAAGAAAATTATGTCTATTTATTGACTTATACCTGCCGATCCATGTCACTATGCACGATCCATGCCAAAGGGGTCAAATTTCCTGCATATGTTAATCATTTATCTTAAGTTAGCTAAATATTACATGATACGTATGCTACAAATAACTTAGAAGATAACATGAACAATATGCAACATCGTAAACATGAACAAATTTACCTTATGTATGGAATGCAAGATCGTCAACAGAAGGCCGGGGTGACAATGTCTGTAGTCAATTGCCTGTTTGCAAAAAGGGTGATAATCAAACACAAATATACATGTATCAACAACAATTAATTGAGCATCGTAAACAAAAAATTGGTAATTATAAATCACATATGTTGTAATCATTAGAATTGAACACAATAAATATGTAACCATTTCAATTATGTCATTGATCATCATCATCATCATCATCATCATCATCATCATCATCATCATCATCATCATCATCATCATCATCATCATCATCGCCATCATCACCATCATCACCATCATCATCTCCATCAACAACATCACCATCATCATCATTGCCATGATCACCATCACCATCATCATCACCATCATCATCATCATCGTCATCATCACCATCACCATCACCATCACCATCACCATCACCATCACCATCACCATCACCATCACCATCATCATCATCATCATCATCTGCTTCTTCATCATCTTCGGTATCTTCTTCTTCCATAACATTATACTTTATCGGCCTTCCTCTTGGATCATGTCTAACAAAAAATGACCAACCCTGTTTATGTGGAACCTCTGAGTAAAACACTTTCTCACACTGGCTTGGAAGAACATAGGGCTTATCTCCAACTGGCTCAAATGACCTTGTATTAATCATTGTAAATCCATTATCATGTTGAATAACAGTTCTATCTAGATCATTTTGATTCAGTCATAGCCTGTATCATTTGATGACAAATAGAACTACTTTGAAGGAGTTAAAGTCACACTCAATTATATCATCTAAGATGCCATAGTATTGATTTTGAGATTGTTGAGGATGTATGTCATTTCTAGATGATATATTGGTGACCTCAAAAATTGCACTTATCCCAGAATCACAAGTTTTCTTTGTGTCATCCAACTTTTTTATGCAAAATTTGTGGCCATGATAGTACATAGCTTTGTGGTGCTTGACCTGCAATTTTTTAAGTGTGTAAATTATTTGCATCATGAGTTGATATGAAACATACGAGTCATGATCATTAATAAATTTGTATGTACCTGTCCACCTCTTAAACCATGTGCTAGATCAATTACCATTGGAGTAACATTGGAATCTCCATTATGATGAGCTTCTCTAACCAATGAAGCAACACCTTCCCATGTTAATGAGCAACCAATTTTTTGACATCATTCAATCCATACCGTCATCCAATCAAGATTGTTTGCAATATACAAATGTATTGCATCCCACTCTCGACCAGCTGTATCAAAAACATCTTGGATTTATTGCATCCCACTCTCGACCAAATTTATAAGAATTAATTAACTACAATAACATCTTAGATTTACCTCTCACTTTCCTCAATCTACCTTTGCCCATCAAGTACTCCCCTTCAAATTTGTTAATGGAGTTGGGATCCCAAATATGATCTACATGGATCTTTCCTGTAAACTTAGGAAGATATTCACTAATGTACACCATGGTCTGGTATACCATATATCCCTCCACCATAGAACCCTCAGGATGTGCTCTTTGTCGAACCAAGCCTTTCAAAAATTTCAAGTGCCTCTCAACCATCCACATTGACCTAGTTGGTACAGGTCCACACAATTCAATCTCCTCAACTTGATGTATGAGGTAATGTTCTTATGCATTGAAAAAAGTTGAAGGTAGACACTTTTGCATTTCACACATAAGAAGAGGATTTTTCTCTTCCAGTATTTTATATCTTCTTTATTGATTTCTTTAGATGACAACCACCTCATGTATTTTCCAAGATCATATATAACTTATTTGACACCATTGGCAAAGTGGTGTGGGAGAGATAGAGGTAGAACATACTGCAATATTTATAAAATGATCTTGTCAATATTTTATAAAAGAATGCAATGAAAACCACATGCAGTATACAAATATATAGTGAATACAAAATAATATGAATTACCTTAATAAATATATGCCAATCATGTGTTTTCATCCCTAGCCCAAATTCACTTTTCTTTGATATGAGATCATTTATGTTCGCAGCAAATCCTATGGGAAATCGTATTTTTTTTATAATTTCGTTTATAGCATTGCTCTGCTGCTCCGACAATAACCATGAAAGGGCACTTGTATCAATCTGGTCTCCATTGTTATTTGATCGAATAAAATTTTTCATTGCATGGTTGGATTCTTCAATGTCACTACAAATTTTGATAATTTGGTCTTTGTCACGCCTTCCATCCAATATTTTTCATAATGTCTCTGTTACATTCTTTCCAATATGCATAGGATCAAACAAATGCACGATTGGAAGTTGCTCATAGTACGACAACCTATTAAATTGTGTAGGATAACTTTTTAGTCCTTTTGGAAGTTGGTCATTGATGCCTTGATGACCTTCACAAGCATCAATTACATCATCAGTAAACAAAACACAATATCAAAATATAAATTTGAAATAAAACCCATAAGATGGAATGACATTACCTCGACAATTTATTTTATTGTATGCCAACTTCCATAGGTGAGGTGTCATTCTCCATGGCTTTGATGTAGTCTCTTCTTTCCCATTGAAAAGATGTTTTTTAGTAATTCAGTACTTATGATTTCTGTGGAGAAAGTGTCTATTCTCATCGAACACCTGCTTTCTCAAACTTTTTGAATGACGAGATTTTGTCTTTGGACCACAAACTGGACATGCAAATTTTCCCTTTGTCTAAAGACCTACAAGATCATGTATAATTGGATTAAATGTGTTAACTTTGTGTTAGCACTATAACATATCAAAAAAGAGGTGTTAAGAAGAGAACATACCATAAAAATGTGTTAGCCCAAGGGCATCATGTATTGTTGATACAAGCATTGCATGGAATTGAAATTGTCTTTGTCCTATTGGTCTAGAGATGTCATACATAGTGACCCCATTCCATAACACCATCAACTCGTCGATAAGGGGCTCAATATATACATTGATATCTTTAACTTGGTACTTACCTAGTTGAATGAACAAAAACATTACATAATTATTATGACCATTTTGATGGATTATTAATAATAAATTAATTTAGATGACCATTAAATCAAAAAATACCTGGAACAATCAGTGACAACATTATGTGCTCCCTCTTTATGGACAACCAAGGAGGAATGTTATTGTTGATAACAAAAACAGGCCACATCGATTAAGTAGATCTCATCTCTCCAAACGGATTGACACCATCCGTTGCCAATGAAAGCTTGAGATTACGAGGTTCTTCTTTAAAGTGTGGCCATTTTTCTTCTATTTCCTTAAATGTCGAGCCATCTACAGACATTTTCATAATGCCATCCTGACTTCTATTGCGTGCATGGTAATCCATAAATTGTGCCAAGCTATTGCACTTGAATAATCGTTGCAAACGTGGAATAATGGGAATATGTCAAAGAACCTTGTGAGGCACCTTTTTAGTTATTCGATCTGATTGATATCTACTAATATGACAAATAGGGCATTCTGTTGCAAATTCATGCTGTTTATAATATATAATATGATCATTCAGACATGCATGTATTGTTTGATATTCCATTCCAATATCTTTCATAATGGCAGATAATTCTCGGTATGAGTGAGGTAGAATGTTTGATGGTGGTAACAAACACTCACCTATCAACCTACGACCAAAAATATAATTTTTTAATTTAAAGAATATCAATTGCTACACGATTCACCCAATATTAATTGTAAGGAAATTACGACTAAAATAATGAAAAAAGATGACATACCTTAACATACGTGTCATTGCTATGTTGGATAAACCATTCATAACCTTCAAGTTCACCAACAACAATATAGCGACAAGAAGAGTTGTTTCAAAGCCTTCATATAGGGGCTCGTGTGCCTTCTCAAGTATAGGTACATCAAGCTCTGCATCAACATCATCATCATCTTGATCATCGTGATCATCTTGATCTTCTTCATCATCGTGGTCTTCTTCCATGATATCATTACCTTCTACTTCTATATTCACACCTCCATGTTCCCTCATTTGGAAATCCACATTCTCCAGATTGTCATGGTCCATAACATGAAATTGAGGGACGTTAACCTATATGAAAATGATGACCTTATATTAACCATGACCATGTTGTCATCATCAAATCATGTCTTATGTATTTTATAAAATATTAAAATACATACCAATGGACGAAATTCATTTCCCCCTTCAATGTGACCATGTTGCCTACAATGTTCCTCAGCTGTTTTGATTAGATATCTTTGAGTCTTTAAGCCCTTACAAAGTTTGCAAGGACAATAACATTTTCCATCACCCTTTCTTTTTAAGTTAGACCATAGTCTAGCAATTGTCTCCCTATTTTTTTGTGTGTTGATATCGTCAGACATGGTCTTTCTTGAATGGAATGACTCGTTGGTGGAAGAAGGATGATTTGTTTGTAACTTGCAGATAAACATGAACAAATCTCTTGTTACAAAAGGGAAGCCCTTAGTACCCATAAATGGAACACAAGGGAATAACTAAATTGCCTTATACATAACCAAAATGTAGACACTAGGAAACATACTAAAGCATCAAACAAGCAAGATAACTCAAAACCTAGAATACCATGAGAAATAGAGCAATGACATGTGTGAGAACATAGCAGTGATCGAAATAAATAGCTCTCATCAATACAAATGCCTTCAATACCAACATACACCAAGGATAGAACAAAGGGTCACATCAAAATATAACAAACCAATGATTAAGAGACAACTACCATTGGGAATGACAAGTTGATACTCTTTAAAGTAATCAAGGTGACTTATCATGTAGTAGAATGCTTCCTAACAAAGTTCATGATTCCACATCATCATTGAAGAAAAAAGTGATGGTCTTGGAGAATCCTCACGTTAGCTAAGGCATTATTTGCATTGTTACCTTCATGATGAAAGTGCACAAAAGAGATGTTAGAAAAATGCTTGCTAAATTCTAAATCTCCATAAAGCAATCTTCAGAGCTTCCATAATCCAATTTATTTTTTAGATGTATCAGATAATTCTTCATCTAGATAGTAAACTATTGGTATTGTTTATCCATACCCAATCACATTTTACCCATGCCTTCTACCACAATTCATCTGTGTTGCAATTGTTCCTCAGACGACAGGTCCACAGCATATTTCTTCCCTTTTAGATACCAACTTTATTTCTTTGGGTTTCCTCTCTCTAAATCAGCATACACTTCCTATGGATTCCTTGCTCTGCTACAAATGTTGAAAGAATAGATTCATCAAGTTTGAGAGAATTGGATGGCACACACTTCAAGGTATGTGGTCTCTATTTATTATTGAATGAGCTATAAAGTGGTTGTAATGGGAGTTTCTTTATTGGCATAACTAATGGGGTCTTATTACATCATTAACATAAGCAATAAATGCCTATATACAAAATGTATTTTAACATCAGGTCTACCAGCATGATATATTTAATAGCCACTATTTAAAAATAAATGTATCTGGCCTCTATTTATTATTGAATGAGCTACAAAGTGGTTGTAATGGGAGTTACTTTATTGGCATAGCTCATCCAAAGCTAAACTCTACTTGGTCAATCCTCATTGAAATTAGGTCTGTGATAACTCTCTTTGCCTCCATTTTCAGTGGGATTCATTTCTGAACTGAATGTTGACATTCATACTTGTCCATTTATCATACTTGGATCTTACTCATTCTCAACTCAATTTCATACCTTGTTCACAATCTAATTTAGACTAGAATTCACACCCATATCAACACCATTTGGATTTGTTTCTCATAACAACTTTCATGCACCGTCACCATTGATGGTGCATCCTACTTTCTCTTTACCTCTCAAGTCTCAAACACTAGCTCTTGCTCTCCTCTTCACATTTCAAGGTCCGGCTCTTGACTCGTAAATGAGGCAAAGTTGCTCAAACTCATCTCTCAGACTTGGAGACTTGAAAATTGGTACCAACTAAGACCACTAATCATACTGCCAAAGCAAAAAGAGGGGGTCCCCATTTGAAATGGGGGTGATGGTGTGAAAACCTCACAACACTGCCAAGTGAAAAGAGGGGGTCCTCATTTATTGGGTCTTCCTTCTCAAATGAGGAAAGAGTCCAATTGTCTCAAATGTAGGCATAAGAGTTCCAGCCCCAAAAAATGGGTGAATACCATCATGGGAATGGACAAAGAAGAGAGAGAGAGGAAAAAGAAACAAACTAAAAAGATGACTACTAAAATAGTAGAGGAAAAAGAAACAAACTAAAAAGATGACTACTAAAATAGTCTAAATTATGACTAACTTTTATTAGAAATCACACCATTTTTACCTCTATCATTGCTTAAAGAATAATTAAGTTAAATTGATTAATTAAAATGAAGGGAAAAAACTCAAACTAAAAAGTTAGCACATTTCACAACACAGAAAATTTTGAATTTGATGAAAGTTTTGAATAGTTTAGTAAATTAAATCTATTTTTAGATCAAACTATGTGAAGATTTCAAAATTCAACTGAATCAAATTTTCCCATTCTCATATTATATTTCGATATTTTTGAGGTCCATATTTCCAAGTAAATTCATAGGGTATGGATTATGTGGGAGTGGCTTAGCCACATTTTTTAATTTTTTAATTTGAGATAACCCTACATCTTATAGAAGCTCAAATTCATTAATTTGTTGGGTCATTCTGAATCACTCTGACACAAGAAACAATCTTAGAACACCATGGCTTCTTCCCTTCTACTTCTACCACACAAACCACTGATACAGTCATCACACATTCACCCACATTGTGCACAACTAAATCTTAGAGCCAATAGTAAATGGTTATATCAATTTGGTAAGACTAGAAGCTGTGGAAGGTCTCTGATTATGAGGGAAACCATTTAAAAGGATTTCAAAAATCTTAATGTCCATGCACCTGCTTGCAAAAATCAACCATCATAGCACTCCCATTTTCATCAATTGGCCTTTGATAGAAATTAATATTAATATGGATATGACGTAACTTCTCTTTGCCTCAAGTGCACATATATATGGTTTACATCTTTTTTTAGAATAATTCTTCATGTTTATGACTCGGGTGAGCCCCGATCTTCTATCAATCACATGATTTAATGTATAGTTTTTTCTTGGTTATTCCATTTGTTCCTTGACCTTGACTATGGATGTATACTACCACTATATAAAGCTTAAGGTGTATATCAAGTGCAGGTGTGTGCATTTGTACATGGATGTATATGTATATCAATTGGAATGATGCTATGGCATTCGAGAGCACTAAACAGAACTCCTAAGTTCCTAACATACATATGGTTTGTGTAAGTCTGCTTCTCTTTACCTATAAAAGTTTGATATATACCAAAGGCTGAGGGATTCCATTTTCGTGCCATATATGTATGATGGATACTATAGCTGGTTTGAATTATCAGTGGCAACAACATTTTATTTATGCAGTCATTTTGGTGTTTACAGTCTCCAGTTCTCCTAAGAAACTAGTAAATGAAAGGTTGTGTTTCCTGCTGGGATGAATCCTGTGTTTATTTTCAAAAATGTAGGCATCATCTCATTCCCATTATTATCGACTACTAAGTTTGTTTGATTCTAAATGATAACCATAAAAAATATGTTACTAAAACCATAGTATTACAACTTGTCCATTGACAACATTGTGAGTTCTTAATCTTTAGCCATAACCTCTCACAAAACTAATTATTGGCCATCATGAAATAAATTTAATTCTTTATTTAAATTGCAAAGAAAAGGAAGGAACTTGAACTAATGTCTATGAATCACCATATACAAAAAAAGAATAGAAACGAAAAAGTGTGACTATAGTGCAACTTCCATACACCTTGGAAGAGACTGGCAGTCACACAGGGCAAATGGGAAGTAGATTTCATACAATGAATAAAGACATATAGGCAATAAGTTTTCTAATATTAAATGCCTATGTCAAATTCATCAAAGTAAAATAGATGGTAATAGAATACAACTTAATGTAGATTTGGGAACCTAGAGTAAATATATTCCTAAGATTTGAATGTCTGTGCCATTTGCTGAACTTAAAGATAGAAAAATTTGGTTAGTTGAAACTTTTTAAGGATTTACAACTGACTTCCTAGAGTTAAATATCTTCATTATCAAGGTAGTATTGTCATTACTCTACTTTATCAAGGTAGTGTTGTCATTACTCTCTTTTCTTTGTTGTGATATTAGCAGTGGGGTTTTCTTCTATTACTTACATTCTTTGTATATTTGAGATTTATAAAATTTCATAAGAGAGAATACGATATAGCTTCTGCCAAACCCTTAGGGTTCTTTGAGATTATCAATTCACAAATATAGGTTTTATGACTTCTTACATACAAAAATACTTAAGGCTTTTCCAAATGATAAAGTCAGATGAAATACTTCTTGTTTCATTATAGACCTTGGAAATACCTGTTTGTCTAAAATCTTCTAGAATATTGTTTTGTAGCACAAATAATTTATCAACAGTGTCAAAATAGTTCAATAATCTAGGGTGTATTTTTCTGATCTTGGCTTTTAATACTATTTTAGCACTCAGGAGGTAGTCCAATTAATTGCAAAACTATCATAGGAATATAACTCAGAATAATGATCAATAGTTTCTACAACCCTATTTTTGGCCTTAACAAGTTAATAGGTAGCTTCCCTAGACCCTCATTTAATATGTCGTGTATTAGGTGTTATGTAAATTGAAGTGTGCATGAAAATTGAAGATGTCAAATGATCATGGGGCCCAGGTGTCGAAGGTGACAAAAAATAATTGATTGAACATATATTCATTAATCTATAAAGTAGGCCTAGATAAGATAAAATAATGTGATACCCCTTCTGATGAAGCTTGAAAAGCTAAAAATCCATTCAAAACAAAAGGAACATTTCCTTCCCTCAAAAATCCAAGAGGCACAAGAGAAAATAATGACTGCAAAAATAAGAACCAAGCTCACATGAGCTCCATCGTGAGACTTTAGTAGATGGACTTTACTAAAACACAATGGAAAAAAAATATGTAAGATATGTAACAAGAAATAGAAGATAAACAAACTTCCTTGTAAGACTTATATTATATAATAGTATCATACATATATTCATTGATTTGCAATTATAACCTTGTTCGTGAAATTGTAAACCAAGACAATGAAACAAACTGCTTGGAGATTCTAATTTAAATCTTAACACTCATAGAAAGATAGAAAAAAAATTGTTATCATCTAAAATATAGAATAAAAGAAACAAGAAAGTATACATTGGCAACATTTTCAAATGATTTCCATAAATCACAACACAATAAGTAGGAATACACAAACAAATAAGAGAGGAAAGCTTCTCAAACAATTTTCACTGGAAAAGATACAAATATATCTGAATAATTGTGTAGATATTATGATGGGAGAAACATTGATTAGATATATTATATATACATGGCAACCATTGGCTTCAACAAATAAAAAAGAAAATTTGTCTCAATTATAAAACATTAAAATTTACCCTAGATTAGGATTCAGAACCTTTCTGTGGAAAACAATAAGACCAGATAATTTACAAAAGGCAAAGAAGATAGACTGCCCCAAATATGGAATAGCAAGGGAAGTCATCAAGCACCCTTTTTTATGGCCCTTTGGCTCAGAATGCATAGCAGCAAATGGCCTTGAAAGTCAGAGTGGTTTTGAAAATAAGGGAGAGCCTACGCTCTTCCCCTCTCCTCCTCATAACATTTCCCACAGTGCTGACTTTAATGACAGGGAAATTGTTTTTCAAACTATTCATGACAGAGGAAATTGCATTGAGCCTAGTCACCGCTATCATATGAACAACACTCATGATATTCAGCAGTCTCCACATGGCAAACAAAGCAGTGAGGATGATAGAGTCTATGGAAATTTTGACAATGTGCATAGGGATATTCACGGTGGTCTTAAGAGTATTAACAGTCACGATATTATGAAATCTTCACACCGCAAAGAAGTTATAGACTTTAGCATTGGTGAAACGGTTCGAATGGAAACAGAAATTGCACCCTTGTGTGAAATACCTGCTATGTCCACACCCGCCCGCTCGCTCCCGCCCATCAAAGTCATGTTTAAATGAAGACGCATTTTCTTTTTTTTTAGCTTTATGCCCATGTTGGTTTAAATTTTGACCAACACGAGCATAAATGGGCATAGAAGTAAAAAAAGAAAATGAAGATGCATTTTCTTTTTTTTACCTTTATGCCTGTGTTGGTTGAAATTTCAACCAACACGGGCATAAAGGTAAAAAAAAAGAAAATTTATCCTTTATAATGTGACCAAGTAAAACCATTTTGCACTTTGGTCAAAAATTTTGGTCAAAATTTGGGGTCAAATCTATTAGTGTGAAAGTTAATAATTATGTTCAAATTTTGAATGCATACTATGCACCCTAGTCTATTAGGGCACCACTTTTTGAGAGATTGGCATTTGCTCAATCTTTGAGAAATGATATTCCAAAAATAGTTTTGCGGGTTGGTGAGGAGATAGATAGAATTAAAGCCATATTACAACTTTTTAAGGGTAAGGCAAATCTGATTGAGGCTAAGATAGCCATACTTAGCACTAATTCCAATAAGTTTATTCCTTCTATCAAGAATGCAGATGCAGCCATAAAGAGCCTTGATCAATGGAGATCAAATTTTGATCTTATATTGCCTAGGAAGGAGGCATTTTTAGGTGAAGGCAATGAAGTAGATATGGAAAGGTTCAATAAAACTCTGGATGAGGCTATTAAGGTAGAAATAGAGCTCACCAAATTTACAAAAAATGTGAAAACAATCATGGATGCTAGGTGCGGAAGACAAAAGGCACAATCACAACTTGTTCAAAATTTTAAATGGCCGACAGAGGAAGAAGTAGCTGCGTGGGATGAATTAACAAAGGCCAAGAAAACTAAATCCACTGTAGTTGACTTGGATATCTTGGATGAAGAATGAGGAGGACATCTAGAGTACTTGACACCTAATCTCAGAATACAGGGATGATAAGCTATCATTTAAGAATGGTGTAAGTTAGCCGGAATGGCGGTCACCATATCTAGTTATAACTAAAGAAGCTATCATGAATACTTGCAGACAAAGGTGTCAGTTATCAGTAATCCAGGATGTAAAACAGTCCAAGATAGTTTTTTCTTTCCACTACTTGTGGGCATATTGTATCTTATCTTTTATTGCTTTGTCTTTTTATGCTCTTTAGGGTTAGAGTTTTCAACCATCTGAAGCTTGTTGCATTCTCACTAATAAGAGTATTCCAAGATGGTTGAAAGGATATATAAATAGAGTTCTAACCTCATTTGGAGGATTCATGAAAAAGGATAATAGAAAAACCAAATACAATTGCTACATAACAGACTTCTGAATTTTGTGTCTAAATTTCTAAGCATGAGTATTCTTATGTAAATTGCAAGTCTTCTTTAATATAAATATACTACAATTCCCATCTCTTATTGTTATTGTCTCTCTATTTTTGTATTTACTCTTGTATGTTTTATATGTATGGCATTTAAAATATACTAGTTGTTAAGCAATTTTTGTAATTGGTTATGAGTTTTTCTCAATGAGAGAATTAAAAATCTTGTTATCAATTTCAGGGAGTAAATACATCTATAGGGGTATTGATAGTGATAATATTAGATAGACAGAATAGTTTGCAAGGCATCCTATTTGGATTGCAAGTTGTATGTAAGGCATACTGTCATATTTCTTTAAAAGGATTTGTGGATTTGCATTAAGGACTCTTTTTCCCTTTGGATTTAGGCACTAGTTTGAAGTGTGTTTTTTCTTAAGTATTATCTCTTGCAATCCTTAGAAGAATCAAAATTCATTTGATTACCAGTACTTTTATTTTCAAGAATTTTGCTGATGTTTTGATAGAACTATATCCAAGTGGTATAAGTTCATATTTAGTGATTCCTTAAAGAAAGAATCAAGAGGTTACCCTTCCTTGAGTTTAACTCAGAAAAAGAAGGATTAATGTCCTTATACCATTGCTCCATGCTTTTACACTTGTAGTTTCCATTATAATACTCTGTATCAGGATATTATGGGTTGTCTATAGAGTAATAATGTTCTATTGAATTAACTTGAAGAATTATTAATGAAGCAGTGAAGAATTAATCCACCCAATCTAAAAGCTTACTTGAAAAATAGTAACCTATCATATGTAATACCCGCCTAAGTCCTGTGGAGCTCAAAGCAGAAGGAGGATTCTACTTAATCCTCATTAATTAGGCTTTTCATGTAAACTTGGAGTCCTTTTTAATCTAAGAATCAAGCCCATACATTTGTCAAGTTTGATCCTACAAGAAAAATCCCTAACAAATTGGTGACTCTATTGGGGATCAGTTAAAATCTTTTACAAAGTTATAAGTGACGCAGGTTTCAAGTTGAGTGTTGACTCCTAGCCTACTCATTCCATACCAGTCAGTCACCATTGAAGATCAGATTTGTCCTTTCATCTTTCTATATCTTCTCCCTTTGGGAGCTTTTCTTTTATTCTCTCCCAAGGAATAGTATAATAGTTTCTCCAAATTCCCAAAATAAATTGGTTGGCAACACTTTACAAAATCTTTGTGCCAGTTTTCCATAGGAGATCCTTTATTTCATAATGACCCATAAGAATACAAGATCTTGGAGAAAAGAACATCCAAAAGAAAATTTACAAGGAGAACTTCCAGCTACCTCAAGATGAAATCAAATGAGGAGGGAGAGAAATACATCAGAATATGAGGAAGCAATTGATTTGGGCTTAAATCAATATGAAGATTACTATTCACCCTCTGAAAAGGATGGAGGGAGAGAACAACCTCATAGGAGAGGAATCCCTAGAAATAATAGAATATCTAGAAATGGTTTCATTCCTCCTTTTCCCCTTGATTCCTCTTTACAAGGTCACCAAATACTTAGTGATCACCAAGAAGAAGTCCTTGCCCAAAATTCTTCATCAAAAACAACCCTCCCAAATTATGAAGAGATTTTTAAAGAAGTGTTTGAATTGGAAAGAAAGATCCAGTAGCAAGCTGCAATAAGGGAAAAAAAAGAGAAAGAGAAAGAAGAAAAGATTAGAAATGCTATGATAAGAGTTGAACAATTGAAGAAACAATTGTTGTATTATGAAGCTATAAATTATGTTCCAATATTAGAACAAACAAAGGAACAACCCATTATCCAAGAAGTATATGAAATTAGAAACCCTAGGGATAAGGGTAAATAAAAGGTTGTAGGAATTTCAATTAGTGAACCAAATCCTACCCAAAAAACTTTAGATCAAGCAGCAAGATTAGATGCTAACCTTGAAAAGGCCAAGAGAGAACAAGAATTGATGGCTAAAGAATTGGAAAAGGCAAAGCTAGAAGCTACTACAGCTGAGATGAAAAGAAAGATTGAGTTCCTTAGACAATCTTTACGACCTACTAATACAGTATCCACTTCATTAGCATAAGGTGAAAATGTTTTAAATGTTGCCAAACAATAGGTATGCCCAAGAATTCTACTATTTCAAATGTCCAAACATCCATATCTTTAGGTGCTGGTACATCTCAAATAGGATCCATCCATGAGAGACATAAGCAATTGGTTTTTATAGGGATCCCTAGGTATCCTAATTCTATCCTTGATGAGATCAGGAAATCACTCCCAAAATTCACTGGAAGCAATGCAGTCACCTATGAGGAACATTTCAAAAGTTTCATTGATGTAATAGATGACTACAACATTGAGCCTAATGATGTAATTATGAAACTTTTTGTTCAATCTTTCACTGAAGATGCTAGAGATTGGCTTAGGAATTTACCTCATGCTACTATAGGTTCATGGGAGTAGTTCAAGCACTATTCCAAGGACCAATATGGAGACAAAACTAATGAAGGTTTCATGTTCAATGAATTCAATAACATCAAGAAAAATTAGAATGAGGGTGTTGTTGAGTTTAATGTCAGATTTCAGAAGACCATGCATAAATTGTTACCAGTCATCAGATTGGATGAAAAAATATGTTTGGTCACTTATCTAAATGCCTTTGATTCAAAGATGGGATATCTTTTGAGAGACAAAAACCCTAGAAATCTTCCAGAGGCTTACAAATTAGCCATTAACATAGAAAGCAATAGAAGAATATCAGGGAAGCTGGGAAGAAGGGATGATTATAAAACTCCAATCCCCAATAGAAAAGAACTAGGGAAATCTAATAAAAAACCAAAAGATGATGATAGTTTGAAGAAAATATTAAGATCAATAAAATATTTGAAGCCTGGTGAAGCTAGAAACAATAGAGTGCAAGGAAATGATAGGCCATCCTTTAATAACTTTAACAAGTTACCAAGAATGCAGAACTATCACTATAACACTCAGTGGAAAGATGGAAAGCCAATCCTTCTTGAAAAAAGGGAAAAACCCAGTGATAAAACTCCTAACCTATTATATAGGAATTTAGTAAACATGAATGATGATGTTCCATGGTGTATTCTTTGTCAATCACTTCATGACCCTTATTACTATGTAATTGCTCAGAATGTCTCTGTAGATGGAGAGCAAGAAAGTAATGATGAAGAATCTTATGATGATCGAGGATGTGCCATGACTTCTTCATCTATGTATGATGAAGTGGATTCTACTGAAAAAGATGAGGGTCAAGATGTTGCAAGTTCCCAAGTTAGAAGTGAGGTTTACCATCAGCAAGTTTTTTTCTGATGAGGAAGAAAGTCAGTTAGATGATGTCCAGTGTAATACTATAAGGAATGATGAATCAATAGTGTTAAGAAGACCTTCTAATGAAGAAATTGCACAAATTATAGTAGATATAGTTACCCAAGCCAAGAGTAACTATAATTTAAGAAATAGGGTAGTGGGTGATTCAAGTCAAAAGCCATCCGGTATATTCATCAAGAAGTCAAATAGGGATGTGAAACAAAATCAAGATAAACATAAGGTGCAGAAGTTGTTAGCAAGACTAAGATCAAAAAGAATGTCACTTTTGCTACTCCCAATATGACTTATAGAGTAAATTCTAAACCTCTTGAGGAAAATATCATTTCTTCCCAAAAGGAAGTCAAAACCCAAAACAAGGATCATCCTGGTCTTACAGAACATGAAGAAAACAAGGAGGTTACCATTATTAAGAAAGATATAGTTGACCCCAAGTATATCTCGATTGATATGGGAAAACTATTGTCACAAA
Organism: Chamaecyparis obtusa; assembly: GCA_027943335.1. Taxonomy (NCBI): domain Eukaryota; kingdom Viridiplantae; phylum Streptophyta; class Pinopsida; order Cupressales; family Cupressaceae; genus Chamaecyparis; species Chamaecyparis obtusa. Next base: position 2,258,121 of record BSBK01004467.1, read on the forward strand.
TTACTGTTAAGGTCCCCTTGTTAGAAATGATGAGAATAGAGGAACATAAAGATAAGGCTTTGAGTTGGGTGAATTGAGTTACTCCTTCTGACACCCAAAATCCCACTAAAGTTGGTAAACTAGTTGCCTCAGCAAGTGATTCAAATGAAAATCAGTGTGGTGAAATTATTTCTGAGATCCCTCAAATCTATTTGGATACCAATGTTGTCAATACTATGTCAAGAATGGTTGATCCTTTTTTTTATCTTTAGTAGTAAATAGAAAGATGTTAAAAAATTGTATGATTGATTCAGGGGCTTCCAATACTTTTATGCCTGTAGAAATAATGAAGTCTTTGGTTTTGAGTGTTGATACACCTCATGGGAGATGTCAAGCCATGGATTCAAGAGAAGTCCCTATTGTTGGTACTAAAAAAGCACTACCCTATAGGTTGATAGCTTTCCCAGACAAGCTGTTAACTATGAGTGTTTTAGTGGTTGATATCCCACCTCACTATGGAATGCTATTATCTAGAGAGTGGAGTGCTTCAATGGGAGGTACTATCCAGTGTGATTTATCCTTTGAAACTTTTAACATTGATGGAAATAATGTGAAAGTATCCAGGGAAAGTAGAACCCCACACATGATTGAACTAACTAATGTTGATGATCTAAATTGTTGTGTGGATGATGATATGGAAAATTTTAGAATGGAAAAATTCATCTCACAAAAGGAAGATACAAATCCACTAATTGAAGAACTGAAAGAGAAACAAAATGGACTGTGGAAAATGTATTTTGAAGGGGCTTGTTCAAAGGAAGGATCAGGAGTTGCAGTTCTATTCATATCTCCATCAGGTACCACTTTCAAGTATTCCTTCTTATTGACTTTTCAATGCACAAATAACACTACTGAATATGAAGCATTGTCTTTAGGATTGAACATTGCCATTAAACATGGGATAAAATGTTTAAAAGTTATTGGTGACTCTAAACTTGTGGTGGGACAAGTTAGGTCCAAGTATGGTATCAAAAATGATAAACTAAAACTATATAAGCATGTTATTTGGGATTAGATTGAATTGTTTGATGCTTTCAACATCTATTGGGTGGAGAGGTCTAAGAAAATAATGGCTGATTTTTTAGCAAATGTTTCCTTGAAAGGAGATGATGTAACCTTGTCTAGAGTATCAATATTTGAAATAAAAGGTAGGTCTATTGTTCCAGATAATATTTACAATTGGCAGGTCTTTGAAGATGACCATGACATTTTAAAATTTATTCATTGCCTTGACATGTATGAAGATCAACTTATAGATTGTAACACTTTAGTTGAGGAAATTGATGGTAAAGATATGGTTATGGGAAATGAAGTGATCCAGTTGAATAAAAATCATATTCCCAAGGGTTTAGCTGAACTAAAAGCATTATATAGTAGTCAAGATGACCACATGTTAAAAACTAGTAATGCTAAAATAGAAGATTTGGAGGAAGTAAACTTGGGATCATATAACACACCTCAAATGGTATACATTGGGAAGGGATTGGATCCTCAAATAAGATAAAATTTGATCAAGTTGTTAAGGAAACACAAGCGTGTGTTTGCATGGTCTTATGATGACCTGAAAGCCTATAGAGGGGACCTTTTCCAACATGAGATCCCATTAAAACAAGATGTTAGGCCATTTAGACAAAAACAAAGGCCTATTAATCCATTATTGGCCCCTAAAATGCAGCAAGAACTGGTCAAGTTAAGTGATGCAAGGATAATTTAGCCTATAAGGCACTCAATGTGGGTATCTAACCTGGTCCTAGTCAGAAACAAAAATGGTGATATTAGGTTATGTGTGGACTTTAGAAACCTAAATGTTGCATTATTAAAAGACAACTATTCTCTTCCCAATATGGAAGCAAAGTTGCATAAAGTCACTAGATGTGAATTACTTTCTATGATGGATGGTTTCTCTGGATATAACCAAGTGCTGGTAAAAGAATCGAAGCAATTTAAAACAACATTCAAAACACCTTGGGGAACTTATGTGTATGTCAGAATGTCATTTGACCGTAGGAATGCTAGAGTGACTTTTCAAAGAGCCATGGATGTTTCTTTCAAATAACATATAGACCTATTTATGGTTGTGTACTAGGATGTCATGACTGCCTATTCCAAAAGGGCTGAGGATAATTGCTTGCATTATGAAAATATTTTTAATAAAGCTCTAGAATATGGTGTGTCCCTGAATCCAAAGAAGTGTAATTTTGTAGTCAAAGAAGGAAAATTGCTAGGACACATTATATCAAAAGAAGGAATAAGAATTGATCCAGAGAGAGTGGAATCAATCAAGAAGGTCTCTACATGCAAAAATCTCAAGGGTGTGCAATCTTTTTTGAAAAAAATCAATTTTGTGAGGAGGTTCATTGCCAACTTTGCTGAAAGTGTCAAACCAATAGTTAAGTTACTCAAAAAGGATGTTAAATTCTAGTGGACTGCTGAAGCTCAAAATGCCTTTGACAAAATTAAAGAAGTTGTTCAAGAGGCACTTGTATTGAAATCTCTTGATTACTGCAAGCCTTTCTCACTTTTTTCTCTTGCATCATTTCACACTATTGTTGTTGTACTGTTACAAAATGATGAAGAAACTTTTGAGCATCTGATTGTATTTTTTAGTAAATCCTTACAAGCTGCTGAATTAAATTATGAAATGATGGAAAAGCAGGCATATGCATTGTTAAAAGCTATAAAATCTTTCAGAGCTTATCTAGTTTTTGCTAAGGTTATTGAATATGTTCCACATGCAGCAGTCAAGGATGTTCTTACATAGTCAGATGTTACTGGTAAAAGATGCAAATAGATCACCAGGATTCGAGAATTCAATTTGGAAATCCATATCACCAAAATAATAAGAGGACTAGGTTTGGACAAACTAATGACTGAAGAGAACATGGATTTGGTCCAGATTAACAATGAAGGAACATCTAACATGACAATAACAAGTATTGAGATTGAGCCATATTATGTTGATATTGTATATTTCATTAAGAATGCTAGATGTTTAGAGCATATTACTGACAATCAAAAGAGAGCCTTGAAATTACAAGCTCAGAAGTACACATTGATACAAGGGGATTTGTACTAGAAAAATAGAGATGGAATTTTGTTGTTTTGCCTTGACAAATATTAGGCAGAAAAGATCTTGAATGAAATGCATGCTAGTGTTTGTGGGCGGCATTATTTAGTAGAGACTACTGCTCACAAGATTTTAAGAGCTGGTTATTTTTGGCCTACTTTGTTTAAAGATTCTTTCCAATTTGTTAAGAAATGTGAGGCTTGTCAAAATTTTGCTTCCAACTTAAAGTACTCAAGAGCATTATTTTTAAATCCAATAGTTGTAGAAGCACCATCCACGATGTTGGGAATGGATTTCATAGGTGAGTTTGTTGAGAAATCAAGTGGGGGACACAGTTGGATACCTGTTGCAACTGACTATTTCACAAAATGGATAGAAGCCATTCCCACAAAAAAGGCAACGAGTAAAATAGTGATTGATTTCTTACTAGATAATATTTTGACTAGATTTGGTGCCCCCATGAAGTTGATCACTGATAATGCAATGTGTTTTAGGTCAGATGAATTCAAGGATTTTTGTAAAGACAATGGAATCATGACTTCTTATTCATCTCCCTATCACCCTCAGGCAAATGGATAGGCTGAATCTAGTAACAAAAGCATTTTGACAATTCTTAAGAAAACACTTGAGAAAAATAAAAGAGCTTAGCATTCAAAATTGAAGTTTTCCCTATGGGCTGATAGGATTATAGTAAAGAAAGCTACCAGGAGGTCTCCATTTGAACTTTTGTATGGTTTACAATCAAGGTTACCCATAAATAATTTGCTTCCTATTTATAAATTTATTCAAGATGAGGAGTTGGATGTATCAGATCCAATGCAAGATAGAATCATGAAATTGACTGAATTAGATGAAATAAAAAGGGAAAGTCAAAGGAGAAATATCAAGTTGCAATAGAAAATGAAGTACCTCTTTTACAAAAGATCTACTACTAGAAAATTCAAAAGAAATGACCTAGTGCTTCAGTGGAATGTGAGAGAAAAGGATAAGGGAAATCATAAGAAATTTGAATCATTATGGCTTGGTCCTTATGTAATTCATGAAGGTTTTGGAAAGGATTCTTACTTGACTAAAAATATGCATGGAGAAGTCTTTGAGTTTCCAATGCATGGGCAACTCTTAAAGCCCTTTTTCAACTAAAAGTTATGGTCTTGATGCACATGTAAGTTTCTTGTAAAATTGTAAAGTCTTTTTTCCTTTCAGTCGTGAGTTTTTCTTCTTGTTTTATGTTGGGCATTTTTTTTGGTCTACTTTCCCAAAGATCTGTGGTTCTTGCTTAAACTCTCATTTAAAAATCCTCAGATAGAGCCACTATTGGTAGTTTTTCCATTTTTGGTGTTTTGTCTTTTGAAATTTTAGATTTTTGATCTTTGTCCCAATTTTTTGTGGTTCAAGTTTCCAATTTTTCTACCCCCAGAAGCTCCAAGTTTCATTTTAGGTGAAAACCATAGGTTTCAAGTCTCATTGCCTTAGAAAATCCAAAGAAACCCTAAAAATGCTCACCCAAGTCTATTTGGCTATTACCTTTTTCATGACTTAAAAGATCTTTTAAGTTATGTGCACTTTTATCTTCTCAGTTAGTCACTCAATCTCCTAATTGATTTGGTATATTCCTTTTTTAATAGTGGTTACCCAAAACCTCTTGTCGCATGATCTCCTTAGAATGAAAGAATATTCCTTGTTCTTAAATGACTTAACAGTTCCCTTTAGTCACTAGATCTCTAGATTATCATTGTGAGATCTAGCGACTACTATGATAAATGTTTACAGAAGTTACTAGTAGTCTCTAGGTCTCCATATCAAAATGCCTTCAGTCGGGTAATCTCTGAAAGAAGTATGAAATTGATCTTTTATTCAGTGATATTGAGATCTACAATTGGTCGCTGAATCTCCAACTGTGAGGGAGTGGTTTGTGATTCTGGTCACCAGATCTCAAGGTTTGTCAGGAGTTAGTCCTTTTATCCTATGACTTGGTGATTTCATTAGTCATGTCTTCTCATCATCCTGATAGTTATGTCTCTGGCAGTCAACGATTCAGTGACGCGGTTATCTCTAAATCTTCTAATGAAGCGGTTAAGTTACAAAAGCTACAGTGACTTAGCGATGACTGTTGGATTAGATTCTAATTGGCAGTTGATGATTATTCTCGTTACTTGACTAAGGTTAAGTGATTTTTCAGGTGACTTAGAGAGTAAAGGTGTTCATGTAATCTCTAGTTTTAACCATAGTTGGAAAAAATATTCAGCAATAGGGAGATGTCTGCAGTCGCATGTTTGCTAGATTAGTATGAGTTAAGAGGAGGATTTCCTAACAGTTGTTCTTGGCCATTGATTTTTCTTTGACCGAGTCATGGTCACGCGATCACAGAATTAAACCATGGGTTGAAAATTGATCTAGAGACCTTGAGGATTGCCTTGTCACTCAATCTCTAGGATAAACTCAGGTTAAGGAATCTATTTGGCAATTAAGAGATTGTCTCCAGTCACGTAATCGCCAAGAAATCTTGAGTTAAGTGTTGACCAAAGTCAAAAGATTGAAGAAAATATGAGTTTCCATTTGCGATTTTGTGATGTGTCTCTATAAGATTGGTTGACAAAAAAATAAAAATAAATAGAAAGGTGGGCTTGACTATAGTTTCCAGATCTCTAGACAAGATAAATTGAAGCTCTCATATCTGCAATCGCTGAATCTCCAAATAGTTCAGTGGGAGAGTCTAAGGAAAAAGTTTGAAAAATCAACTAGCTTCAGCGACTAATTGATACATTGTGGTCAGCAGATCTCCTGATAAATTCTTTATCGCTAGGTCTTAGGATAAATTCAAAGAAGAAATACTTTGCAAAGACTAAAGTGACGACTATAGTCACCAAATCTCTAGATCGTGAAAATTTTTTTAAATCAAAGGGTTGCTTAATCTCCAGATGATTTCAAAAGGTCTTAATTCTTTTAGCGACTATGATTTTCCACCTTGGTTGCCAGGTCTCCAGATAAAGTTAAAGTTGTTATATAACTAAAATTTGTTACAGTCACCAGATCTTAGAAACTATTCAAAAGGTGCCAAATTTTTTAGCAATTATGATAAAGTGTCATAGTCACTAGATCGCTAGAAAATTAAATTTGATTACCTATCATTTTCTCGGCCACGGCTAGTGAATTAAAGTTTTGAGAGTGCCAAGTAATGGTGGAGGTGACATGGTTGTAGCTTTTCGATCTCTTATGGATTTTTGCATTCAATTCTACAAAATATATATAGTTGCTCATCATTCTTTAAAACTACCAAGCATTTGCAAAACCCAGCTGATAGAATTTCTTAAGGTCTTTCAAAGAAAAATTTCAGTGCATCTAGAATTTGCAGAGAAATTTGCATTTGTAGAAAAGATGAGTCGATAGATAGGAGGTGAGCCTACAACCAATAAGGGTGCTAAGGAGAATGCTAAGGAGAACTTCTTATACAAATTCCTCACCTTGTTGCCATGCTCATCACAAAACAAAAAGGTTAGTGATGAATTTTTTGTTGATGATCTTGTTGAGTGAAGAGATGCTAGGATACCAGATGTTACTGGAATGTGCCTATTTAACTATTTTTATAAAAATGCTGAGAGTCCAATTCCTATCTTGAACCCTTGGACATCAGGGTTAGCAAAATTGATAGCTCCTGAAGATTTTCTGGACATAGATGTCCTGATTGTTTTATCCCGCAACTATGATCCCTTATCTAAAACAATTAGGAAAGCTAATGGGTCTCCTCTGGTTACCCTTGATAGAAGTTCATTCATTAGGGATTTTAGTATTTAGGTCCCTTTGTCTACCAAAATCAATTTACAGGCCTTGGAAAATAGATATGCTAGAGAGACTGTTGTGGTTACAAAAGAAGTTCAAACCTATGTGTTAGAAAGTAAAGTCCACCAAGATAACTGAGAGGGGGTGGGGGGTGAATTAGTTATCTGATAAGTATAACTTTTATCAACTTCAACAACATTTAACCATGTAAGCAATATAATTACCAACCATAGAAAGATATTCATACACAATGACACAATAACACAAGATATGTTGACTAGGGAACCTCTTGATCAAAGAGTAAACCCCGGTGGGAATGATGCCCGCAAAAGATGCACTAATATGAATATTCCTTGTGAAAGGATGGACTTTGTTAGGAGTCTTATGAAATACATTCAGTACATATGAATCCCTGTTAGGATATTTTGAATCCTTGTTAAGAGATTCTAACCCTGTTTGGAGTTATGGAAGACAGAAGGGCCCACTGCCCAAATAGCTTTAATGGAAAGATCATTGAACACATTGTCCAACTGACCTTAAGATTATTTAATAGAATAATATGAAATATGTTACCTCCTCACTATGCCAAACCGCACTCACTACTATACCAGATCTTAATTTTAGATCTCTGTACTTCGCATATCTTCCTTCACAATTTCGCTTTCACAACTTCATTGGCTCATTTCTTCACTTCATGCATACATTAGGATTCAATCATAATCAACAATTCTCATTCTTCATTACAAAAAGGAAAAACATTCCTTCCTTTATACCACACTCAAATAATTACAAATGAGTTGGCACACAATTATAAAATAAAAGTTTCCACACGCTACATCAAAATTACACAAAACTGTCAGCTTCCAAATACAATAAATCTTCACTCATGTGACCTTGAAGTTTGTGCTATCATCCACATTAATATCAATGTGTCTCTAACTTCCCTTTAACTACGCAAAACTAGATTCCATCCTGATTAGGAGATATCATCTGATTTCCACATACCGCTACTCAAGAACACTGCCTGAATACTGCTTCCACCAAAATGCTCATAACTTTCATGAATGAATGAATTACTATCTGTGCTCTTAACCATAAACATATTACATATCAAATAATATATCCTCAACATTGCATAGCTCCAACTACAATATACCACATGCGCTAATCAAAACATTGTCTGCTTCTCTGCAAGTCTCCAGAAGATCACTGTGTTGACATCAATGACAATCATAGTCATGAATGCAACAAAAACTGCTACAGAATGACTGCCAAACATTCAACATTCATTCCTAACAATCTCCCCCATTGGCATTGATGGAAACATAGATGTTAAACATCCAATGTTCCAAAAATCCAATACTACAACACTGTTGCTCTGACAAACATTTTCAAATCCTCTTCATCAATTAAATCTTGCTTCATTTTCCTATTCAGTTCTCTCCAACAGATGGTACAAATGGTTTTTCATGAACACTTCTCCCCCATTGACATCAATGATATAAATTTCATCATTATGTCAACAACAACTCCAATGTCAAAAGACACTATTTAGAAAATACATTCACAAGAGTCCTCATGACTCAGCTCAGATACACATACTCCCCCATAGAGGAAGTACCAAGATCCAGTTCAGAAGAAAGATAGGGCTCATATACCTCTGGATGGATGCAACCAACTGCATCACTACTCAAAAGTAGGTTGGGGCATAACCCCAAGCATACCTCTCAGATACTCAAATGTGTCCTTAGGCAAAGGCTTTGTAAATATGTCTGCTATCTGTTCCTTTGTGCTTATGTACTCCAGTCTGACTTCTTTCTCAGCAACTTTCTCTCTTACAACATGATACTTTTTCTCTATATGGTTTGTCTTAGAATGTAATATAGGATTCTTAGACATACTAACTGCGTTGGTGTTGTCACAATGTATGACAACAGGCTCAACAAACTTAATTCTGATATTCTTCATCATTTGCTTTATCCAAATTATCTGGTTATAATTGTTTTCTGCTGCTACATACTCTACTTCTATTGTGCTCTATGAGATACAATTATGCTTCTTACTCAGCCAAGAAACCAATCTTCCTCCAAGGAAAAAGGCTCCACCACTGGTGCTTTTCTTATCATCAACACTACCTCCCTAATAAGCATCTGTATATGCACATAGAAAGAAATCATAATATTTTTCATACCACAATCCATAGTCCATTGTGCCTCTTAAATATCTCAGTATCCTCTTTAATGCTGCATAATGTGATTCTCTAGGTTCAGCTTGGAATCTTGCTACAATTCCAACTAAATGTGCTATATCCAGTCTTGTGTGTGTTAAGTACTGCAATCCTCCAATCATGGATCTGTATTTCTTCTACTCAACTGTTGATGTTTCATCTTTTCTAGATAGTTTATGTCCTATAACCATAGGTGTTCCAACTAGTTTACAGTTCTCAATTCCAAATCTTTTTAGCAAATCATTCAAGTACTTTTTCTGACTTACAAAGATACCATCATTGTTCTGTGTTATTTGTAATCCCAAAAATTATTTCATCTCACCAATCATACTCATTTCAAATTTTGTCTTCATTTCATCAGCAAATTTGTCACTAGCCTCATCTTCTCCTCCAAAAATAATGTCATCAACAAAATAAATATAATCAACAAACCATTTTCAATTTCTTTTGTGTACAGATTGCTATCAGTTGTTCCTTTAGTAAATGTCAATTTTAACAAATACTTATCCAGTCTTGCATTCCAAGTTCTAGGTGCTTTCTTTAGTCCATATAATACTTTTTTTAGTTTACATACCATGTCTCCTTCTTGAGTCAAAGGAAAACCTTCAGGCTGCTCAATGTAGACTTCACATCCATCTGATATAATTTGAATTTCTTAAAAGTTGCATAGGCTAAAACCATTCTTACTACTTCAATTCTCACTACTGGTGCAAAACTTTCTTCATAGTCAATTCCTTCTTTGTGTGAGTATCCCTTACATACCAATCTTTCTTTGTTTCTTACTACTTCTCCTTGTTCATTCATCTTCTTTCTGAATACCCATTTAGTTCAGAGCACATTCTTGTCTTTAGGTCTAGGGACCAATTCCCATGTCTTGTTCTTTTCAATCTGATCTAGTTCTTCTTTCATAGCATTAATTCAATGTTCATCTTCACAAGATTCACTAGTAGATTTAGGTTCAATTTGAGAAATCAAACATAAATGTACCTTATTCTGAGTCAGAACTCCTCTGTCCAAACTTCCAATAACTTGTTCAACAGGATGATGTCTTGATAAATACCTATTCGCTGTCATAGTCTTAGATCTTGCTTCAACTATAGATTCTTCTCTAGATTCCTCTCTGGTTTCTTCATCATGACTCTCATTCAACAATTCACTGTTAGTCTCATAGAATAAATCAGTAGTTTTAGTGTTAGGCTTAGGATGAGCTTCTTCATCAGATTCATAATCAAGTATTCTTTCCTGAATTTTGAACTTTTCATCAACTTTAACATTTGCACTCTCAACAATAGTTTTTGTTCTCTTATTGTAACATCTATATGCTTTTTTCTTCAAAGAATATCCAAGAAAAATACCTTCATCACTTCTAGGATCAAACTTTCTAATATCATCATCTCTATTTATATAACATTTCCTTCCAAAAATTCTAAAATACTTAACTAAGGGTGCATGTCTAAACCATAATTTATAGGGTGTCTTGTCTGTGTCTACTCTAATTTGTACTCTGTTCATTGTTTATACTGATGTATTCACTGCTTCTCTCTAGAATATCTTTGCCAAATCATTCTCAAATAACATAGCTCTTGTTGCTTCAGTCACTGATTTGTTTCTTCTTTCTGCAATACCATTTTGTTCAGGTGTCCTAGGGGCTGAAAAATGTCTCTTAATACCATTCACTTCACAAAAGATGTTAAACTCTCTAGAAGTAAATTCACCACCTCTATTAAATCTCAAACATTTAATCTTCATTCTAGATTCATTCTCAACTTTATTCTTAATAATCTTAAACTTATCAAATGCTTCAGATTTTTCTTTTAGAAATGCAATCCACATCATTCTTGTGAAATCATCAACAAGAATCATAAAATACGTTTCTCCATAGAATCCTCTAGTCCTGGTAGGACCACTCAAGTTTGTATGAAAAATCTCCAACTTTTCTGTCGATGTGAACTTCTTACTAGGAAATGAACTTCTCTTCTGCTTAGCCATCACACATTCTTTGCAAATCATGTTAATAGGCTTCATAATTTTAGGCAAATCCGTTACTGCAAGTGTAGTACTCACTTTCATAATGTTATCAAAGTTTATATGACAAAACCTTTTATGCCATAACCAACTGTCATCAATCTTAGTAATCAAACATGTCATCTCAGTAGGATTCAACTAAAATACATTACCTCTAGTTCTAGATCCAGTTCCAATCAGATTTTTATCTTTATCCTTTATCACACAAATTTTCTCAGTAAACCAAACTTGATATCCCTTATCAACTAACTGTCCAACACTTAAAAGATTATGTTTCAATCCATCGACAAAGTAAACATCATCATTATCAGTCTTTCCATCAAGAGTAATAGATCCTATACCTTTAATCAAACAAGGTACATTGTTTCCAACTCTCACAACTCCTCCGTTATAATTGTTAAACTTTATGAACTTTTTCATGTCTCTAATCATATGATGTGAACAACCACTATTTATAATATAATCAGATTTCTTTTCAACTTGATAAGCTAACATTTTTTCTTTCTTAACATTAGTTTCAGGATTCTCTTCTTTAATTCCTACAAATCCTATGTCATCATTATTCTTAGTATCACTTTCACTCAAAGTTCTTTCTATATTAGCTTCAAGATCTTCATCATTAGCATAATAACATTCCTTAGATCTTCTAGGCTTGAAATTATTTCTTTACTTTTTAACTCTCTTAGGACATTTAGATGCAAAATGACCATATTCTTGACAAGTCCAACATTTAAAAATTTTCTTACCGTCTGGTTCTCTTTTCACAAGCAAGGCAATACCTTCTTCAATATTTTTGTCTTCTTCATTTCTAGATCTGCTACTGGCAGCATAATCTCCACTCACACTGATGCTTCTTGACAAAGTAGGGAAAACACTAAGAGCACTGAATGTTGTCTCCATTCTAGGTAAGTCCCCTGATAACCTTAGGTGCATTTATGCTGCTTCCAATCTTCCAAGAAGAGTCTCTCTTGTAAATTTCATTGTACAAGGTATAACTTGTTCAATCATTTGTTTTTTCTACTTAAATACAGGAGTCAATGTCCTTAGAATTTTCCATATCAATTCATTCTCTATCTTTGTTCCTCCACAAAATTTTATCCCTGCAACAATTTCTAACATTCTACCAATATAGCTTCTAACAGATTCATATTCCATCATTCTTATATCTTCAAATGCACATATCCAATTTTGTAATCTAGCTTTTTTTGCATGTTCATCACCTTCAAAAGTAGAGTGTAAAGCTTTCCAAATTTCATGAGATTTTGTTAAACATTTTACCTGACTATACTCATTCTCTGGAAGTGTTTTCAAAAGTGCTTCTCTTGAAAGTATGTTACACATGAATAGATCTAACTCATGTTTAGAACCTATTTAAAGATTGTCTTCTCCAATGATAGTCTTATCATTCTTTGTAATCAACCAATAACCTGGTCCTAAACATAGTAGATGTGTCTTCATCTTCGCTTTCTAGCTGTCAAAATTTACTCCATCAAACTTAGGGCTTTCTTTCCTGAAATTCACCATGGATCTCCTCAAGATGCTAAAATTTTCTTTCAAGGACCTACTGCTCTGATACCAATTGTTAGAAAGTAAAGTCCACCAAGGTAACTGAGAGGGGGTGGAGTGAATTAGTTATCTGATAATTATAAATTTTATCAACTTCAAAAGGATTTAACCATTTAAGAAATAGAATTACCAACCAAAGAAAGATATTCATACACAATGACACAATAACACAAGATATGTTGACTAGGGAACCTCTTGATCAAAGAGTAAACCCCGGTGGGAATGATGCCCACAAAAGATGCACTAATATGAATATTCCTTGTGAAAGGATGGACTCTATTAGGAGTCTTATGAAATACATTTAGTACATATGAATCTCTATTAGGAGATTTTGAATCCTTGTTAAAAGATTCTAACCTTGTTAGGAGTTATGGAAGACAAAAGGACCCACTGCCCAAACAGCTTCAATGGAAAGATCATTGAACACACTGTCCAAAGGAACTTAAGATTATTCAATAGAATAATATGAAATATGTTACCTCCTCAGTGTGCCAAACCACACTCACTACTATACCAGATCTCTATACTTCGCATATCTTCCTTCACAATTTCGCTTTCACAACTTCATTGGCTCTTTTCTTCACTTCATGCATACATTCACATTCAATCATAATCAACCATGCTCATTCTTCATTACAACAAGGAAAAACATTCCTTCTTTTATACCACACTCAAATAATTACAAATGAGTTGGCACATAATTATAAATAAAAGTTTCCACACACTACATCAAAATTACACAAAACTATCGATTTCCAAATACAATAAATCTTCACTGATGTGACCTCAAAGTTTACACTATCATCCACATCAGTATCAATGTTTGTCTAACTTACCTTTAACTGTGCAAAACCAGATTCCATCCCGATTAGGAGATATCATCTGATTTCCATAAACCACTACTTAGGAACACTGCCTGAATACTACTTCCACCAAAATACTCATAACTTTCATGAATGAATGAATTATTGTCTGTGCTCTTAACCATAAACATATTACATATCAAAGAATATACCCTCAACATCACATAGCTCCAACTGCAATATACCATGTGCGCTATTCAAAACATTGTCTACTTCTCTGCAAGTCTCCATAAGATCACTGTGTTGACATCAATGACAATCATAGTCATGAATACAACAACAACTGCTATAGAATGACTGCCAAACATTCAACATTCATTCCTAACACTATGTTCCTTGAGAGAGTAGGAAGTATATGTTGGAAATATAGATGCAGTAACTAAGAGGGGGGGTGAATCAGTTAACCACAAAATATTACCACTGATCCCTTAAATATCTTAATAAATTATTTACTATGCCACTCGGTAAATATACAGAGAAATACTGAAAACTTGATCCTTGAAATGTGTAATAATTAAACTGTTCTTAAGCATTCATCACTGATTAACTTACATGAATAAAGAAAATAACATGAACACAAGAGACACCAGATTTACTGTGGAAACCCAATATGGGAAAAACCACCAATGTAACTAGTTACTATTTTTCACTCTTCTGAAGTGATGCCCAGTTAGAAGCCAACCCCGTAAAAGGTTACAAAACACACTGTTAGGTGTGACCTTGTTAGAGGATTTAATCACCCTGCTAGGAGTGGCCTTGTAAGAGGTCTTGAAACAATTCAATAGAAATGTTACCTTGTTAGAGGATTTACAAAATAGTTGTTAAACCAACTAGGTTAAGAGATTTTGATATCACTGCTACAATTGCTAGAGAGTAACAATGAAATAACCTGCAACAGAATTGTTGAATATGGATCTTTGTTCTATTTAACTAGATCCTTACTGATCAATTAAATATTTGCTGCTCCTCAAGGATATCTGACCATCCTTCAAAATTCGCACACACCTTTCTTCAAAATGATTTCTGCATGTTGTATATCTTTTATTCACCATTTGACCTTCTATATATATATGCCATTTCCTAATCATTTAGATTGTTAAGTCAGCACTAATAATTATTATAACAGTCAGCTGGGATAAACAAACTGTAATAACAAAATTCTTTGAAAGGGCCAACCTTGCTCAGTAAACATTAATCTTGAAAATATTTCCTTCGGTGACCGAGAGAACTCGGTAACCATAGTGAATTCTGCAACATCCTTTGGAGACCGAGAGAGCTCATTAACCACTAATTTTCCTTCGATAACTGAGGAGACTCGGTTAACACTGTTATCCTGTCAAGTTTCCTTTAGACACCCGAGAAAACTTGGTAGACACTAAAAACTGCCTAGCTGACCGACTGAGCTCGGTAGATACTAAGAACCGCTTAGCTAACTAACTGAACTTGGTAGATACTGAGAGCGATAATTGATATGACATTTGTGTGACATCAAAGAAAACACATAGATAATCCAACAATGTCCTTCAGACAATTGTATCCAACAATCTCCCTCTTCGGCATTGATGGCAACACAACATGTCATAGCACAATGAAATTTCACAGAGAAACCAAAAGTAAGAAGCATATCCTTAGCTTCATTCTGATTCCCATCATCTTCAACCTTCTTTCTCTGACTGAGAACTCTCCCTCTTAACATCCCAAATTATTCTTCCTAGAAATTTCTTGAAATGATAGCAAACTCTCCCTCTTTGGCAACACATGCCAAAGACAATTAACACAGTTTCAGTAAATATCAATGTACCTTATGTACTAATTCATATGCAATGATTCCTTGACTATGCTGCATCAACTGATTGATCTTCAACATGTTCTGGTTGATGCATCACTAAAACTTTATTTAGTGAACCTCGGATAGGGGAGTGACCCCTAACTTGCCTCTCAGATACAAGAATGCATCCTTAGGTAGTGGTTTGGTGAAGATATCTGCAATTTGTTCTTTTGTATGAATATATTCCAATCTGATTTCCTTGTCCTGTACCAATTCTCTAACAAAGTGATATTTAATTGCAATGTGCTTAGTTTTGGAATGCATTACTGGATTCTTTGAAATATTTATTGCACTTGTATTATCACAAAACATAACAACTAGTTCTTTGATCTCAACCTTCATGCCTTCCAAAAGCTGTTTAAACCATATAATATTAGAGCAGTTTACTGCTGTAGCAACATATTCTGCTTCTGTTGTGGATTGGGATGTGCAATTTTGCTTTTTACTAGTCCAAGATACTAACCTCTTTCCAAGAAAGAATGCACCACCACTTGTACTCTTTCTATCATCAATGTTTCCTACCCAATCAGCATCAGTAAACACTTTTAAATCTAGATTGCCTCCAAATTTATACCACAAGCCATAATCTTCAGTTCCCCTTAAATACCTCAAGATTCTTTTGATTGCCATCATGTGATTTTCTCTGGGTTTAGCTGAGAATCTTGCCACTATTCCAACTGCTAAGGCAATATCAGGCCTTATGTGTACTACATACTATAATTTTCCAATCATTGATCTGTATAAGGTCTGATCTACTTCTTTTGAATCATCATCTTTGGTAAGCTTCAGTCCAGCACACATGGGTGTACCAACTGGTTTTGAATCTTCCATACCAAATTTCTTAAGTATTTCCCTGATATATTTAGACTGATTAATGTAGATACCATTTTTGTTCTGCTGAATCTGAAGTCCAACAAAGAATTTTATCTGACCAAACATAGACATTTCAAATTCTTTGTTCATAAGTTCTGAAAATTCTTTGCACTGATCATCATTTCCTGTAAACATAGTATCATCCACAAATATTTCTGCCAAAACAATTTTGTTATCTGATCCTTCTTTGATGTATAAATTGTTGTTGTCATTAGCCCTTTTGAAATTAATCTGAGTAAGATAGTTATGTAATCTTTCATACCATGCTCTAGGAGCTTGTTTCAAACCATACAATGCTTTGTGTAATTTGTAGACCATATCTCTTTTGTCTGGATCAATAAAACCTTCAGGTTGCTCAATGTGGACTTCTTCCTCAAGAATACCATTGAGAAAAGTAGATTTGATATCCATCTGATATACCTTAAATCCTTTATGTGTTGCATATGCAAGTAAAGTCCTCACACTTTCTAATCTTGTAACAGGAGAAAAAGTCTCTCCATAATCTATTCTTTCTTCTTGAGAATATCCTTTCCATACCAATCTTGCTTTGTTTCTTGATACTTGACCATCTTCATTCAACTTATTTCTGAATACCCATTTTGTCCCAATTACATTTTTATCTTTAGGCCTAGGTACAAGAGTCCATGTCTTATTTTTCTCTATTTTCTCTATTTCTTCATTCATAGCCTCAATCCAACTTTCATTTTCTAATGCATCTTTGACATTTTTAGGTTCAAAATCAGCAAATAAACATGTACCTTTTAGTTTACTTCTTGTCATAGTACCATTTGATTTGTTTCCAATAATCTAATCTACTTTATGATGCTTTCTGACGTACTTGGTTAATACAGGTTCCTTGCTTCCTAAATGAGTTACATTGTCATCTTCTTCATCTTTAGGTTCAGATTGCTTGAGCTCGGTAGATACTTGCTCGGTAGCTTCAGACTGAGACTCGGTACTTTGCGACTCAGTTAGAACTTCTTCTTGTGACTCGGTTACTGTACTAGGCTTAGTAGATGTAGTCTCCTTACATGTGTCTAGCAATGTATCAGGTTCGATGTAAACAAATCTTCTGTAGTCCTCTAGTTCCTTTTTGCTTTCTTCTTCAATCTTTTTTGCAAACTCATCAATTCTCACATGTGCACTTTCTATGATTTTGTGAGTAGACAAATTTAGACATCTATATCCCTTACTTTTGCAAGAATATCCCAAAAATATTCCTTCATCACTTTTTACATCAAATTTTCCTTTTCTCGATTCTTTCAAGATGTAACATTTACTACCAAATACTTTTAGGTAACTTACATTTGGTTTGTAGCCATACCATAGCTCACATGGAGTCTTGAA
Organism: Chamaecyparis obtusa; assembly: GCA_027943335.1. Lineage (NCBI taxonomy): Eukaryota > Viridiplantae > Streptophyta > Pinopsida > Cupressales > Cupressaceae > Chamaecyparis > Chamaecyparis obtusa. Next base: position 2,275,733 of record BSBK01004467.1, read on the forward strand.
TGTGTCTTTTCTCAGCTATACTCGGTTCAAGGTATGAACTACAGTGCTGATAGTTTCCTTCCAGTATTTCATAGCAATGTTCTTTTCAATCATTAGAGTCCTTGCATAGTCCATGATAGATCTATTCCTTCTTTCAGCTATTCCATTCTGCTCAGGAGTTCTCGAGGCTGATACCTGTCTTTTGATTACTCTTTCAATGCAGAAATTATTGAATTCATGGGAGATGAATTCACAACCTCTGTTTGATCTCAAGCATTTTATTCTTTTTCCTGTTTCCTTTTCTACTTTTGCTAAATACCATTTGAAATTCTCAAATGCTTCAGACTTTTCTCTTAAATACATAACAGTCATCATTCTAGAATAATCATCAACAAAGAGAATAAAGAATTTTTCTCTAGTATAGCTCTCAATTCCAATAGGTCCACATAAATCAGTATGCACAATTTCCAAAATATCTTCAGACTGATAGTTTTTACTTTTGAAACTAGACTTTCCCATTTTACCAATTTGACAATTCTTGCATAGACCAACATCAGGTTTCTTCAAAGTAGGAATACCCCTTACTTTCTTGAATTTTCTTATTTTCATCATGTTGTCAAAATTTACATGACATAACCTTTTGTGCCATAACAAACTTTCTTCAATTTGAGCAATAAAACATGAGTAATCACCAAGATCAAGATAAAATAGGTTACCTTTGGTTTGTTTTCCTGATCCTATCAGTTTTCCTTTGTCATCCAGCAGTCTTGCTTTGCCATTCATGAATTCAACCTTGAATCCAATGTTGATTAGCTATGCTACACTTAGAAGATTATGCTTTAGTCCTTCGACCCAATATGCATTATCACATATAAGTTCTTTGGTTAATGAAATTCGTCCCTTTCCTTTTATACAACAGGGTTCAATGTTTCCAAACCTTACATTACCACCATCAAAGTTTTCAAAGTGTTCAAACTTGGTCCTGTCACCAGTCATATGATGTGAACATCCACTGTCTATAATCCATGTATCATTCTTACTTATATGAGAGATAAGTGCCATCTCATCTTCATCATTATCAGATTCATCTTTTACAGCAATGAAAATAATTTCTTCTTCACTATCATTTGAATCTTTAGCTAAGAAACATGTTTTCTTACCTTTATCCTTGAATGATTTGAAATTTTTCTTGCCATTGTACTTGTAATTTTTCTTCTCATCTTTGCTTTGCTTGTTTGGACACCTAGCTGCAATATGACCAATTTCTTCACATGAAAAAGAGATTAAAGGAGTTTTACCTCTGTATTTTCCTCTGCCTCTTGAATACTTCTTTGCAAGTAATGCTTCAATAACTTCAAGATCACTATCAGAACTTTCCTCTAATTCTTCTTCACTTTCTAATTGGATTTTCTTCCCTTTCTTGAGTGAAAGTTTGGCCTCAAAAGCTGATTCAATATTTTTAGAAGTTGGAACATAGTTGTCATAGTTATCCAGTTCAAAGGCTGTCAATCTTCCAACTAAGGCATCCAAAGTTATATTGTGATTTTCTTCACATCTTCTTTCTTGAATAGCAGTCTTATTGCATAAATAGGGAGTAATGTTCTAAGAACCTTACTTTTAACCGTTTCATCATCAATTTTTCCTCCATAAGCTCTGATTGCACTAACACTTGTCTTGATCCTTTCAACATATTTTGCAATGTTTTCTTCTTCTCTCATTTTCATTTGATCAAACTGTCCTCTTAGGCTCTCTACTTTGGCTCTCTTCACATTGTCATCACCACCATAGATTTTCTTCAGCTTGTTCCACATTTCATGAGCAATTGTGCAGTCTTTGATTTCATCAAATTCTTCATAGCTAAGATTTGATGCAATGTCTATCATCATATTGTTATGGTTCTTCTTCTCTGCAATGTCTTCAATAGTTAATGTACCAGTAGGAATTGTATATTCTTGATCAATATATTTGCATCCTGAATCACCAATGGAAGCCAAATGTAATCTCATGAGACCTTGCCATGCTAAAAAGTTATTTTTGTTAAGCCTTGGAATTTCTCTTTTGTAAGACATCCTGATCTTTAGCTTAGGTCCTTGAAACCCTTCCGGCAAGCACCAAAAGCTCTGATACCAATTGTTGGAAATATAGATGCAGTAACTGAGAGGGGGGGTGAATTAGTTAACCACAAAATATTACCACTGATCCCTTAAATATCTTAATAAATTATTTACTGTGCCACTCGGTAAATATACAGACAAATGTTGAAAACTTGATCCTTGAAATGTGTAATAATTAAACTGTTCTTAAGCATTCATCACTGATTAACTTACATGAATAAAGAAAATAACATGAACACAAGAGACACCAGATTTACCGTGGAAACCCAATATGGGAAAAACCACCAATGTAACTAGTTACTATTTTTCACTCTTTTGAAGTGATGCCCGGTTAGAAGCCAACACGGTAAAAGGTTACAAAACACACTGTTAGGTGTGACCTTGTTAGAGGATTTAATCACCCTGCTAGGAGTGGCCTTGTAAGAGGTCTTGAAACAATTCAATAGAACTGTTTCCTTGTTAGAGGATTTACAAAATAGTTGTTAAACCAACTAGGTTAAGAGATTTTGATATCACTGCTACAATTGCTAGAGAGTAACAATGAAATAACCTGCAACTGAATTGCTGAATATAGATCTCTGTTCTGTTTCACTAGATCCTTACTGATCAATTAAATCTTTGCTGCTCCTCAAGGATATCTTACCATCCTTCAAAATTCACACACACCTTTCTTCAAAATGATTTTTGCATGTTGTATATCTTTTATTCACCATTTGACCTTCTATATATATGTCATTTCCTAATCATTTAGATTGTTAAGTCGGCACTAATAATTATTATAATAGTCAGCCGGGATAAACAAACTATAATAACAAAATTCTTTGAAAGGGCCAACCTTGCTCGGTAAACATTAATCCTGAAAAGATTTCCTTCTGTGACCGAGAGAACTTGGTAACCACAGCGAATTCTGCAACATCCTTTGGAGACCGAGAGAGCTCGGTAACCACTAATTTTTCTTCGATAACCGAGGAGGCTCGGTTAACACTATTATCCCATCAAGTTTCCTTTAGACACCTGAGAGAACTCGATAGACACTAAAAACCACCTAGCTGACCGACTGAGCTCGGTAGATACTAAGAACCGCTTAGCTAACCGACTGAACTCGGTAGATACTGAGAGCGATAATTGATATGACATTTCTGTGACATCAAAGACAACACATAGCTAATCCAATAATTTCCTTCAGACAATTGTATCCAACAGTATATTGCACCTATAGCTAGATCAAATCCATATTTTTTCAAGGACCTAAAATTCTGCATGAAATATATTGCATACGGATTGTGCAAGGTGTTGGAAATTGATGGTGGAGAAAGAATCACTCCAAAATTTTTGATGATAGTGTTGGATTGCCAGAGTCTTCATGTGACAAAGGGATATGATTATATAGGGTTTGTAATCAGCAAGATGCATGAGGGATTACAAGCTTTGAAATATTTTCCATTCAAACTTCATTATTGATCAAATCAAAACGTAGGAAGACATATCTTTATCCTCAAAAACCCAAGTGGGGGATATCATTAGAGGCTTTGGGTACAGCCCAAAAAATCAAGCATTAGCCTTGTGGAGTCTTTATCCTAAGGATAAAAATCCTTCAATTTTGAATGTGAAAGAGCAGATGGAAGGAGAAGGAGATAAGATTGTGTGGTCCATCCACAATATAGGGGACCTTGAGATTTCTCAAGTATTGACTCATTTTCCCAAGTTGAATGAAGATAAAACAAAAAAATTATCAGAGAGATATGGCTCCCTTCTTGATGACTATAGTGCATTGTTAAAAGACAGGGGTCTCCAAATAATGAGGGAGAAGGAACTTGAGAAATCTTTGACAAATTTAGAGTTACAAGTCATGAATACTCCTGTAACTACTCCTGCACCTCCTAAGCAACCTGCATTAATTAAGGCATAAGGGATGTCAAAGGAGGAAGTGGCTGTAGAATTAGAGAAAATAAATGTAGAGAAAAATGAGGCTATCTTGCAGGCCTTATTAAAAACTTTGCAGCACAGAATTGATTTGATCAAAGATAAATTTGATTTAGTTTTTAATGCTTACAACAAGTTGCTCAAATTACAGTTGGAATTTAATAATTATGTTCATATTTTGAATGGGTACTATGCAACCTAGTTTGTTAGGGCACCACTTTTTGGGAGATTGGCATTTTCTCAATCTTTGAGAAATGATATTCCAGAAATAGTTCTACGGGTTGGTGAGGAGATAGATAGAATTAAAGCCATATTAAAACTTTTTAAGGGTAAGAAAAATTTGATTGAGGCTCACATAGCCATACTCAGCTCCAATTCCAATAAGTTTATTCCTTCTATCAAGAATGTGGATGGAGCCATAAAGAGCCTTGATCAATGGAGATCAAATTTTGATCTTATATTGCCTAGGAAGGATGCATTTTTAGGTGAAGGAAATGAAGTAGATATGGAAAGGTTCAATAAAACTCTAGATGAGGCTATTAAGGTAGAAATAGAGCTCACCAAATTTACAACAGAAGTCAAAACAATCATAGATGCCAGGTGGGGAAGACAAAAGGCACAATTACAACTTGCTCAAAATTTTAAATGGCCAAGAGAGGAAGAAGTAGCTGCATGGGATGAGTTAACAAAGCCAAAGAAAATCAAATCCACTATAGTTGACTTGGATATCTTGGATGAAGAATGAGGACATCTGGAGCACCTGACACTTGATCTCAGAATATAGGGATGATAAGCTATCATTTAAGAATGGTGTAAGTTAGCTAGAATGGCGGTCACCATATCTAGTTATAACTAAAGAAGCTATCATGAATACTTGCAGACAAAGGTGTCAGCTATCAGTGATCCAAGATGCAAAATAGTCCAAGATAGTTTTGTCTTTCCACCGCCTAAGGGCATATTGTATCTTGTCTTTTATTGCTTTATCTTTTTATCCTCTTTAGGGTTAGGGTTTTCAACCCTCTAAAGCTTGTTGCATTCTCACTAATAAGAGAATTCCAAGATGGTTGAAAGGATATATAAATAGAGTTATAACCTCATTTGGAGGATTTTGGAAAAAGGATAATAGAAAAACCAATTACAATTGCTACATAACAGACTTTTGAATTTTTTTTCTGAATTTCTGAGCATGAGTATTCTTATGTAAATTGTAAGTCTTCTTTAATATAAATATACTGCAATTCCTGTCTCTTTTTGTTATTGTCTCTCTATTTTTGTATTTACTCTTGTATGTTTTATATGTAAGGCATTTAAAATATACTAGTTGTTAAGCAATTTCTATAATTGGTTATGAGTTTCTCTCAAGGAGAGAATTAAAAATCTTGTTATCAATTTTAGGGAGTAAATACATCTATAGGGATATTGATAGTAATAATATTAGATAGATCGAATAGTTTGCAAGGCATCCTATTTTGATTGCAGGTTGTATGTAAGGCATACTGTCATATTTCTTTAAAAGGATTTGTGGATTTGCATTAAGGACTCTTTTGCCCTTTGGATTTAGGCACTAGTGTGAAGTGTGTTTTTTCTTAAGTGTTATCTTTTGCAATCCTTAGAAGAATCAAAATTCATTTCATTACCAGTACTTTTATTTTCAAGAATTTTGTTGATGTTTTGATAGAACTATATCCAAGTGGTATAAGTTCATATTTAGTGATTTCCTTAAAGAAAGAATCAGGAGGTTACCCTTCCTTGAGTTTAACTCAGAAAAAAAAGAAGGATGAATGTCCTTATACCATTGCTCCATGCTTTAACACTTGTAGTTTCCATTATAATACTTTGTACCAGGATATTATGGGTTGTCTACAAAGTAATAATGTTCTATTGAATTAACTTGAAGAATTATTAGTGAAGCAGTGAAGAATTAATCCACCTAATCTAAAAGCTTACTTAAAAAATAGTAACCTATCATAGTCAATACCTGCCTGAGTCTTGTGGAGCTCAAAAAAGAAGGAGGATTCTACTTAATCCTCATTAATTAGGCTTTTCTTGCAAACTTGGAGTCCTTTTTAAACTGAGAATCAAGCCCATACATTTGTCAAGTTTGATCCTACAAGAAAAATCCCTAACATCTCTCTAACCAGATGAGCATATGTAGCGTAGTCCTGTGGGGCATCCTGGATAATGTCGTACTATCCCCATACTCTAGTAATAATGAATTTATCCCACATTGTGGTAGACCTCCCTATCAACACTCGACTCTGAAAGAAATAGCTGAATTGTGCTCGTGCAGTGGGCCAGGTCTCTATCTATAGTTAAAGATGCCAGATCACATATGTCATATCATCAAGCACTCATCTCCAGTAATCAGTGATCCCCATGCACACCTGTGTGACATATCTTGAATATATAGATAACAGGCTCCTGCGGCTGTCTTTGACTCTGACAAACTAGCCGGCATATAGGAATGTGCTCCCATGCCCAAATTTGTAAAACTAGAGCTCCAGATGCAAAAGACTTTCTCTCATGATACATGATTTCATGCATCTCTAAGAACATGTGGGCAAGCATGCACTGACCCCATCCCAACTCAGAAGGTGTCTCCATCAATCGAGTAGCCATAGGGGCCCAGCCCATCAATAGACTATTCTTCTGATGGTTAGACATAATGATGCCACCTATCATACCTACTACTATACACTCTAGTCTATGTGTCTCACCATATCTCTACACTAAGGACTCCCATGAGATAGACTGGGTCAATTGAGTATCATCACTGAATACTCTCCTGAATGCATGAAGACCAGAGTTCCCCGAACTAACATAGTCAGGATGAGGACCATGGAATGGAATCCATAGTATACGATACACGTCATCAGGTGTGACAGTGATCTCTCCCATCAGTAGATGGAAAGTCTACATCTCTGAGTGAAAATGCTTGATCAAAGAAGTAAATCGTGGTTCACCCAAATCTTGGGCAAACGTATCAAATACTTGAATCTATAGGAAGCTAGATGAACCCGCATCGGGTCAAGAAGTGAAATGCACAATCTCTATGTGGTCGGATGTGATATACGAACATGTACGTCAAAGTAGATGACCTACACAGCATAGAAACAAGGAATCCTATAAGTAACTTGGTTGAAAAAAAAAAAAGGCTAAAAGTACAGAAATTGAAAAGTTGGATAGTTCATAAGGTGCATTAAATGTTGCGGAATTGGCCTATGATATCAGAAAATCCAAATTATTGATCTAAAATTGAGAAAAATGCTCTCTATTTTCTATATGACTTTTCAGTCTGGTACCAAAACTCGTATGAGTTTCAGCAAGTTCCCATACGACAATCCATGGTTATATGAAAAAGCAGATGTTCCTGTATGACAATTGAGGGACCTAATGAAATGTCGTATGAGACTTGTGTCCCTATCATACGAGTTACCTATGGACCTGGGATGACATTCTATAAAAATTTGGATTGTCGTATGCATCCCAGAGGACTATTGGATGAGTTTTTATGCTAACAAAACTCAAAAATTGAAAAACATACAAAAATGATCTAAAAATGCTAGAAACAAGCAAAATTGGAATTTACAAAGAGGCAAAGAGGTCCACTTACTGAGTGTCCATACTACAGCAATCGTTGATGTTGCTAGCTACACTCAAAATGGTGTGAGGAGATAGGTACCTTCATTTCGGCCATTTTTCGCTTGGAGGGCTCCACGGAAGTTTCAAAAGTCAATGGTGAATAATGAATATAAAATGACCCTTTTGACCCCTTATATAGGTTTTGACCTAATTTTTCAAAGTGCTCCATTTTTACAAAAATTGCACCCTTCACTAATTTTGACGTTCTGAATCCATTTTCAAGATCAAAATCGAAATATGAGATCGTTTACTTTGTCAAAATATCAATTTAAAATTTTTAGACCCCGGACAACTAACTGCTTACATAATCAACCTTCTAAACATCACAGAAATCCATTTTTCAGCTTAACTAATTATCTCACATCAAACTATCAAAATTTCAACTTGGTCAACCATGGTCACCTCATGGTCAAACCTAGTCAAACTTGGTCTCCAGGACCTCCAAATGATGCAAAACGCATTCTCAAATGTGTACAACCAATTCTCAAATCAATTGACATGCTTCTAAACCATTTAACATTGACTTTTCTTGCCAGATTTCAATTTTCATCCCGAAGGGGGAATGGTATTGCACATCAATCAAATCTATAAATTAAATATCTTTTCTTTCAGTGATCAAGACAACAACCACGTCTAGTTGCTGATTCATCACAAGTCCTCGCCGCTTGGGGCATATCAAATTCATTGAGATCCATATCAATCTTGTATTCTCTCTTTTAAATCTTGCGAACTGTATCAGCTCTTCACAACCATTGGTTCAATCGGGTTATTTCCTTGGTTCTTCATAACTAAAGGGTTTAGATGTGATACCATTACGATTCCTTTGGACAATCAGGTTAGGAAAAAGGTCACTCATATTTTCATAATCATAGGTTCAGAATCAAGTGTTTTGACACTTCTTCATAATCACTGGTTCATTGTTGATATAGCTAGCATCATCTTGATTCTTTGGTCAACCAGGACCTAAATCACAACATCTTCAAATCTTTCAAATTGGTTTTTGTCTCAGAATCAATTTCTGTCTCAGAATCAGTTGGTCTCCCAGGATCAGTTTCTCCACCACATAACTGAGTATGCATCTTTATCATACATAAATTATTCTTTGAACCACTATACTTCGCACAGTGATTCAAAGAGGGGAAAAGTGTAATACCCCAACAATGGGCTATAGGTTCATTGACCTTCTACATCATCAGTTCGATTGAAATTGACATCAAAGTCCTAAACTAAGGCACACCTACACATCAATTTATCAAAACCCTAATTGATTTCATCCTAATTCTGCATCGGGGAATATTCCTTGAATATTCCTAATTATCCTAATTATTTTTAATTAAATATTATTTGGCGATAAATCTTATTTATCCTAAAATTTGATTAATTGAATATTTTGATTATTTAATTAATTCAGTTTGATACTGCCACTTAATTATCCAATTAAATTTAATTCTATTTATTCCTAAATTATATTATTTAATTTTGACAAAAAAATCAAAATCTCCTATGAATAATTGATTGAATATTTATTTAATTGATTAAATCTAAATTGTCAATATTTAATAATATAGTTTTTGAATAAAGTTTGATTAAATGATTGATCAACCCATAAATCAATTGTTTTTATTTAAAATGAATTAAGTTGAAGATAAATCACTTTATTTTTAAATTAATTCTTAATTATCTATGCACATTCAAAGAGCAGTTAAACTTTAAATTGAAAAATCAATTCAAGTTGTTATCTTTTGGAAACTCAACATCTATTTTGAGTTTAAAGCTAATCTAAACTTTTGATTTAAGTCAAAAAGTTGTTTTTACATGATTTTGCATATTTTATGAATTAATCTAATTCTGATTTCTTGTTAACTCAAAAATCAACCCAAGTTTATCAAGAGTGATTTATGGCTTTTCTCAATGCACTCTCAAGCCCTAGATTTCTATAAAATCAAGGCTCGGCTCTTCACAATTCATCTCTCAAATTTGCACAAATACTCTGGCCAAATTGCATCTAAAGAACCAAGTACTTGCGACAGGCGATTTGTGAGATCATTCATATTTTTTCATAGCATAGCATTCATTTTCATTTCCTATAATATCATTGTTAGATTAATCTGCATATCATTCCGAATCATTCTAGATTAGTTTCATATCAAGTTTTTCATCATATTGCATAGAAAATCCAAGAATACAGATTAATTTGCATTCCTATTTCATTCATCTTTTAGCATTAAATCCTTCATGTAAGTGTTGCATTGTCACTAATCTCAATTTCAATCTAAGAACATCATACACACACCTACTGGAAGGCAGTAAATCACCTAGTTAGCTTAGTTTCATTGATTTCCAAATTTCAATTTTTGCTAACCTCTAATGTTTTATTAAAGTGTTGTGTCCATAGCTACGTACAATTTTCACACACACATCTACAACTCTGTAAAAACTTTTTAACATCTTATTGCAACTGTGGCCAATAATAATTCTCACTAAAAAAAGAAATGGTTTTATCTTGACCAAAATGTCTAACAAGTCCTCCACCATGCTTCTCTTTAATGAGATTCTCCCTCATAGAACTCCTTGGAATACATAATTCACTAACTCTTAATAACATACCATCCTAGATTATAAATTCCAACCATCTAGTTTTGTCTAGTGTAATAGGTTTTGTACAAGCTCTCTAGGCTTTTCCAAAGTCAAGATCCTCTAGGTACAAACTCTCTAGTTCCTTGAACCCAACAATCTCAATCTGCATCTCTATCAGCAAAATTTATCTCTTATTGAGAGAATCTACAACCCTATTAGACTTTCCACTTCTATGCTTCAAAACAAAAGTGTGACTCTACAAAAACTTGACCCGTTTAAAATGCCTCTACTTCAATTTTCCTTGACTATTCAAATATTGAAAAGCTTGATAATCAGTAAATAAACTCTTTAGGAAAAAGATAATATCTCCACTTCCTCAATGCCTAAACTATAGCATATAACTCTTGATCATAAACATAATACTTTCTTTTGGCATCATTCAACTTCTCACTAAAATAAGCAATGGGTTTACCTTCCTGACTCAAACATCTCTAATGGTATTACCACTACCATCACAATCTACTTGAAATACTTTATTAAAATCTAGAAGTGCCAAAATAGGTTGTTATGTAACTTTTCTTTTCAATAAATCAAAACTCTTTTCCGCTCCTCTAGTCCACTTAAACTCTTTCCTATCCCCTCTCATTATTTTAGTCAAGGGTCCACAAATACTACCAAAATTTTTGATAAACTTTTTGTAAAATCTAGCCAAATCATGAAAATATCTTACCTAGGTAGCACTCCTTGGGGTAGGCCATTCAAGGATAGCCTTCACTTTCTCTGGGTCCATTTGAAGACCATCTATTGAAACCAAAAATCCTAGATACACTAGCTCCTTCACAAAATTATACTTCTTTAGATTAATCAACAACTTCTCTTCTCTTAACCTCTCAAAGACCCTACCAATATGTATTATATGCTCTTCCAATGTTTTACTAAAGATCAAAATATCATCCAAATAAACAATGAACAACTTACCCAAAAATTATTTTGGTACCTCATTCATGAGTCGCATGAATGTTCTCAATGTTATCTCTATTTGAGCATTAAAGGTTGTCATTAGTATCAAAGACATCAGTTGGTTACCTATGCTACTCTAGTTGGTAACTACAAGCAATACAAGCTAGTTGGTTTAGTCTTCACACCAAGCACCAGGGTAGTTTTACCGAGCATTAGTGTATGCCGATACCAAGCTGTAGTAAACATTGAGTAAACTAGATACTGAGTACCAGTGTAATTACCAAGCAGTATATACAGTGGTTATTGAGCATCACAAAAAATGGCATAGTAATAAAAAATGGAACATTTATCTATGCAAATGGTAACAACAGAATCACAAAATGTTTTATCAAGATCGAGGATGATTTATTGTTGAGATATTCATTAAATGCGATGAAGATCTTATGTAATTGTTTGATCTAGGTTATTTTTGTACACCGTAGATCTTAGGGTTTTTCTCTAAGATATTGTAACCTAATTTTGTAAGTGGCATAAAGCTATATGCTATATAATTTTTTTTGGCATCATTTTGATGTAACTCTAGAGATGTATGAGCGAAGTTCTTGAAGCATCATCCAACTTCAAGATTATCAATTATTAGATAGAGAAGGATAGATTATAGAGTTATTCAGATTAAGGAGAATTAGATCAGGCTACCGAGCAGTTCAGAGCAGAGAATCTTCACAGACAAGGTGATATCAAATCAATACTTGATAGATCTCTATCAGAAAAATTAAGTTGTAATTAGTAGATAGATACCATTTTATTTCTAATCATTGTAATAGATTTTTGGTAAAATCTCTTAACAGAGTAGACCTAACAGTCTTTATGTAAATCTCTTAACTGAGTGCACACTAAATAAGTGTTGTTAAAATCCTATCACTAGGTAGATCTAATTGATCTAACATGTTACTCCTAATACGGTAAGATCACTAGAAGTGATCACCACTTGTAGCTCTAATAGGAAAATATTTTCTATCTGCAGTAGTAAAGAATTTGTGGGTGTCATCCCCACCACAGTTTTTACCTTCTAACAAGGGTTTCTATGTTACCAAAATACTAGTGTTATGGGATGATTATATTATTGATTTCATGTTATTTACTTTTACAAGTTGAATGAGTGAATGATACATGCATTAGATACAAATTACTTTGGGAGGTTTTTACTATTTTTTGTTTAAGGTTTGAAAGGTTTAAGAAGTGAAATTTTTAGAGGGCACTGATTCACCCCTCCCCTCTTAGTACCCTATCTCTCCATTCCAACAATTGGTATCAGAGCTAAGTTCTCTTATTGGATAGTTTAACCACTGAAGGGTAAAGATCTAATTCATGGAGAGGTATAAGTTAGATAAAACCATAGAGAATCAAAAGATTCAAATGCAAATGTTTGTTGAGTAGTATAAGCAAGCCAAGGATGGACTGAAGAAACTACTAGTTGAAAGGAAGATCCTAGCTATTCTGCAAAATGAGATCGATTACCATGAAGAAGAGATTAATGATGTATTTGAAAATCTTGGATCTAATTCAGGAAGCATTTTTGATGAATCTGAAAGCATAATCTCTGATTTATCTGAAAAGAAACTTCATCTAACTGAATAAGTGAAAGCCCTATAGATTGGTCAAGAGTCATAGATGGTGAGAATGATAGATATAATGAAAAATGCAAGATAGGTTGAGCAAGAAAGGAATCTAGCTATTGAAGACCGAAGATAGATAAATGAATAACTTCAAGAAAAATAAAGTGAGATACATAGACTCACCAAGTACCATTTCAAAATTTCCAATCAGATGATGATTGTGAATCAGGAGGGCAACCGAGTTAATGGTGAATTGTCAAGAAAACTTGAAGATATAGGAGTACTCAAAGAAGAGAATGAAAAGATGAGAAATGAAGTGAAAACTCAACAATAGCACCATGAAATGAAGAAATTGGCTGAGGATAGTTCTAAAAGGATTGATGACTTTCTAACTAATCAAAGAAGATTTAGAAGTAAAGTTGAATTAGGCTACACCAGTGAAGGAGAATCATCACAACAAGCTGAACAAGTCAACAACAATCAAAATCAAAGACCTAAAGTATTGACATGCTATCACTATGAAAAACTAGGACATACTTCTAATGTGTGCAGAAGTAGAGCACAAGGTAAACCTCCAGTCACTCCTAAGTTCAATGGTTATTACTATTATTATGGAAAATATGGTCATCAAGCTTATGAGTGTAGAACTAAACAAAATAAGTATGCTAACATTTCTACTATGGAGAAATTATTTTATACTTGTAATGAAGATGGACACACTGCACGATAATGTAAGGCAAAAATGAAGCAAGTCTGGACACCAAAGTAGAAGATCCAATGCAAACCTTATCAACCGAAGATACAAGGTAATTCTTATGTTTGGGATTACAACACATGGGCTAATTGTATTGCATGTGGAAGATATGGACACATTGCAGCAAACTACAATAGGAAAAGATGGGCTGGACAATCACAAAGTTGGACAAGCACTAGAATGGCATGTTTATATTATCATAAGGTTGGTCACCTAAGCAAGGACTGCAGAGACCGAGCACAAGAAGAAGGACATGTATTTGAGAGTGGAAACACTATTGCAGATATCATGAGAATCGAGAACACTATTTGGAGAAAAGCATCTAATGAGAATGCTGAGTCAAGTAATGTTGTCAGTGAAACCTCATCCATTGGATTGGGTGACATCGGTACCTCCACGTAAGGTGATATAGGTATGTATGGGACTGACATTGCAAATGATTATATTTTACATGCAATTCCTTATATATGATGAGAACATACCAAATCTACATGAATAAAGATGCAGTGTGGTTTATAAGTTATGAGCCATCAAAGTCACATAGTAGGTAAAAGTAAGACCGAGCAATGGTTACCTATCGGTAATCACTATCCAAGGTTAACCAAGTATTAGTATCAACCAAGTAAAATTATGTGTTAACTAAGCTGCTAATGTTTTGTGGTCGTCACTGAGTTAACAACTGTCATCTTATCAGAAGTAGGTCAAGCATTTATTACACAACTTTTTTAGTGGGAACATGAAAAAGCTATATATAGACAGAAGGATTATTCATTTTTTTCACAATGCAATTTGAAGAGCGAAGATTTTCACAGAGTGAGTTGAAGCTAAATAATTTTTAGAAGGATTCAAAGCTATTGTAGATCAAACCGAGCACATTATTCACTGATTCTAAGTAAGTTTATCTACTACTGAACATATTCGTAACTTACTTTCACCAGAACCCTAAATTAAGCACAATGGTATCCACATCCACTGCAAGTAAATCATCAAATGTTGAAGAGGAAGTAAATCTAATAGTTTCAGAAAACTTTGATGAACCTAATTACAAATTACACCCTGAAGTAGCATCTAAAATGAATTCAGAGGGTGCTTTTTCAAACATCCCACCTAGGGTTTTACTAGTTGAAGATGTCAAATCATATATTCATTGTAAAATTGGGGAAGTTGGAGACTTTGAGATGATTGTGGTGTTTCAACAACTCTATGGCAAGGATGGAAAGCTGAAACTAGAATATAATCAGGTTGAGAAGATAGGTTTAACAAATGCCATATACTTTCTGCAGAAATTTAAAATTGAATGGATTAGGGTCATATTGAGTTGGTATCATGATAGAAGGTTCTGGTTGGATAAACCAATTGTGGTTACAAAGAAAATAATCAATAGGGTTATAGGTTACCCTACTACCAAAATGAAAAAAGCATTCTGAAGCTCATCTTGAGCTAATGTTGAAAAGAACACTAGAGTGGCATGGGATGGTCGTGCATTCAAAATTACTACAATCAAATACCCACAAGCTAAGTTTGCTTCACATGTGATTGGCTACAAATCTATCAGTTGAGCAGATTAAATAGTGTACCTTGTAGTGTCATGGATATGGCATACAAAATGATTAAGAAAGATCACCAGATAGACCTTATTGAGTTATTGTTGAATCAAGTAAAGGAGAATATAAAGATAATATGGTCACAAAAGATGAATATGTGTAAGTTTGGTTCACTCCTAGTATGTTTTTTTTTCTATCTTCAAAAGTATTTTTGTAGAGTCGGTAAAATGAACTAGTCAACCAACAAACTGATTACAGTATAGATTTCTGATATATTGAACAGTTTGGGAGATAATATGAATAGAGTTCTAGATAAATATTTTGAAGACTTTAAGGTTAAGATGAATCTTAGAAGTAGGATTCCAAGTTCATTGGTAAAGAAATATGAGATGGATATTTGTTTCCTAGTGGACACTGACCATACAGTGATTAAAGCTATAGAGCTAAGAACTAAATAGCTAGCACCTATGGGCTATGAAATGGATCATGATTTTAGGTTGAAATCAATCAAGGTTTTACTAGTATTACCAAAGGACAAGAAGGTTGAGAGGTTTGGAACCTATGAAGAGGCAAAATCAAGAATTAAAATAAGTCTTGTCATCAGGAAAATCACTAGAAAAGCTAAGAAAATGAAGAAAGTTCTAATTGAGAAGTTTTGAGATGTATCTGACTCATCTGAGGAGTCACCTGTTGAACTTACAATTGAAGGTCAGTTGATATTGGCTGACAAACCATATGATAGTGAGGAAACTGAGTCCAAAAAAGAAAAAGATTTAATATCAATTTCTCCCACTCCAGTTCCAAGAAGAAGTAGTTGCCAGTGTAGATAGATGCACAAACAAGGTCAATAACCAGAGCTTCACCTCAAAAAAAGGGAGCTGAGAAAATAACAAAACCTAAGGTAGCTACTCCGACCAAAACATATACAAAAGGAAAAACCAAGGTTGTAGCTACAGCACCAAAGAAGAGAAGAAGACTCATAAGAAGTCAAGAAGACCTCGAGGAAGAAGAAAATGAAAATGAAAACAATCAATTTAAGGTTGTTAGTAATAAAAATAGGTCAATAGATGAGATAGCTGAAGACATAATTGAGAATGGAAATCTTGCAGATTTGGAACTCAGTCGGTTTGACAACTTGTCTGCCAAGGATCAGAATAAAATTGAGGAGGCTGTCATCCAAATGATGATACATTTTAAATGAGTTCTAATGGAGTTTGAACTATCACTACCCAAGACATTAGAAGAAAGAATAAAATAGAAGTGGTCCTATGCCTTGGACACCAAGAAGAAAATGAGAGAACAATCTTTAGTTCAAGTTGCACCACATCTAACTCTTGATGAAATTGATGATTACATGAATACTTATTACAAGAGATTCAAAGTAAAAGGCCTGTCCATGGAAATTTTAGATGAAAATATGGTAGATATTGATGAGACTGGTCACCTCATGTGGGCATCAATTTTTACAGCCAAAGAGCAAGCTAAGAAAAATTCATTTCAAAATTTGTCTAAAAAGAGACAAAGGTCAAAAGGTACAGGTGTATTCATTGATGATGAAGTAGGAAAGAAGTCAAAAGAATCAAGTGTATCATTTACCGAGGTAATTGATACAACTATTGTTAATGAAGTCACAATTAGTTCACAGGATACACAGGATCTAGCAGTGATCCAGATAAAGGAGAACAAAGATGATGAAGTACTCATTGAGGACATCACCAACAATGATCCTGATGACAAACATGCAAATGAAGATGTGAACATTGCACTTGACAATGTATAGGAGGAAGGTCAAGTTGTTGGAAATATTTAGGAATTAACCGAGTTACTGAGAGGGGAGGGGTGAATCAGTAACTCCAAATTTTCTTTCAATTACAGATGTATTAACATGTGATTTACTTTAACCTTTGCATACAGAAAGCATGAAACTTAAAAGCATTCACAATAATGACACATAGATTTGGTTACCCAGAAACCTTCCAAAAAGAAAGTAAAACTGGGGTGGGGATGAAACCCACAAAGCTTTAATACTGCAAAATAAAGTTGGCCGGTTAAGGCTTACAATTTGATCACTTTTGATGATCTGCCCTATTAGGAGCAATAAGGATTGCTAAATCCACCCTGTTAAAGGATTTACAAAAATACAATGAAGTATGCACTCGGTAAAGAGATTTTACAAAAGACTATTAAGTCTACCCGGTTAAAGGATTTAGTACTGATTCACCTGTTAGGATGAAACAGTAGATCTCTTGCTTTGCAACTGGATTGCTGATTGAGATTCGCTGATGTACTGATCACCTTCTGTGATGAATTTGTCTTTGCTATTCCTTATACTGCTGAAGCCCTTTGTAATTCGCTTATCTCTGCCTTTCTTTCTTTTTCACATATATGCTTCTTACATTTTTCTTGACATTTTTACAACATTGTTTATATACAAGTCTTAAACAATTAATTACAATTACAATTACAAAGTCGGCTTGACAAATAAACATAAGTGCTACTAAGTCAGCCCAAGTATGGTTACACAGTTCCTACAAACTAACTCAGTGACTTTCTGATACTCGGCGTCCACTGCATTACTCGGCATCGTCATGCACACGGTAGAAGTGAAGGCACGGTTCATACTGACCACTCGGTAGGTATTGAACTCGGTAAATACTGGTGACTCGGTAGACATGATGTTACTCGGTTTACACTGTCCTGCTCGGTTTGTACTAACTTTCTCAGTTTGCACTGTTTTGCTCAGTTTGCACTATCTGCTCAGTTTGCACTGTCTGCTCAGTTTGCACTGCAGAATGCAAATAAGTGTTGTCACTAGTGGCAATTCTGCTTAATGCCAACAATCTCCCCCTTTGGCATTAGTGACAAAAACACTTATTGGCCAAAACTTATATACATGAATCATGCTGAGTTTTATTTTGATTTTTCAAAATTTGTCTTTGTTATAGGGCTTTATACATTGTCTCCCCCTTTCAATGTGCTGACTTTTTCTATACAAATCTTCTTCTATACATATCTCTCCCTCTATACATATCTCCCCCTTTTTGGTGATAATGCCAAAGAATCATATACAAGTGATTTACAGAGAGAATCCAAAATTTGATAGAAAATCAGAATGTACCTTCATTATTAGTGCCAGGGTTCTGTCCCAACTTTCTTGCAGAATCTTGCATGTTTGGATTGCAATTTGGACTTCTACAGAGAGTTCAATCATGTGATCTACTATAGAGAACTGATTGTCATGAATCAATGTTTTGGAATGTTCAATGTGCTTATACATTGTATTCATGATGGGAAGGATCATGTGTTGGATGTCTAGCAGTGTGGACCGGATCCTTGTGTCTTCTTTCAGTAGATCTGACTGCATATTTGATAGGTATGAGATTTTCATGTGATGAGCAGAGCTTGAACTTGGTTCAAGTTGCAGCTTCTGTATGCTAATCTTCATATCCTCATCCATTTTATTCATTTTATCCATGACATCCTTTGTGAACTCGGCAATGTTGCACAATCTGGCCAAAAGAGAGGTAGCATTCGAATAGGTAGATTCAATGTTTGACAAAACTGAAGACAATTCTACTTGGTTAATAGCTATGTGCTGAGCAATGTGCTCAAGCACTTTATTGTTGAATCTCTTCTCGGCTCTTTCAACTAACTTTTCTATCCCAAATGAATCCTCATTGTATTTATTAACTGCTTCGGCTAATTGTAGCAAAACATGTTGGGAGGAGTCTACTTTAATACCTAATGCATCAGACAAAATGTCCTTAGCATCCTTGATGATTTGATATTCCTTGTCTCTCTCCTCTTTAAGCTTCTTTTGTTTTGCTTTCCTTTGGAGGATCTCACCTATATTTTGCATTTGGTCCGCTGATAGATTTGCAAAATCTAATGTTGGAATCTCTATCTCTTCATCTAGGTCTATATCCTCTACTATATTCTTACCCAAAAATTTTATACTCAGTAGAGCCTTAGGCTTATCTGTACTTAATGCCTTAGTAGTAGTGATAGTAGATATAGTAGGGCTGGCTATAGAGACTGGCACACTGTCTACTGGAGAGCTTAAAATATTTACACTTGTAGATTCAAAAACTGGAAAACTTACTGCTGGAAAACTTGATGATGTGGGAGACTGCAACTTGGTAGAAGAAATGGTAGTTGCTTCTGTTGTTGCTATAGATGATTGGACAAATGTTGAAGTTGTCACAACCATGCTTGAAGGTGTCTTCGGGCTGGATGTAGAAACTTTTACTGGAGAGGTAGGAAGGGATGCAATGACTTCTGCTGCTATCCTCATAGTATCATCTACCTCAGTGGCTTCTTCTTGTTCATCACTGTCATCTTCAATATCTTTTATTATGACTATTTCAATACTCGGTTGGTGAAGGTGGTATATGTTCTTCCATGTAGCATTTGTAGCCTTCACAACCGATTCAATATTGTTGATTAGAATCAAACAAGTATTGAACCTTAGTGTCATCTTATTTTCATTTTCTTTTAATGCCTTCTTTACTTCATCATTTTTCAGGCTCGGCATTAACTGTCTCAGGGTTTGATCAAATATGTCTATCACAGTTTGCTTTGCATTGATCCATCTCATTTTTATTGGATTTAATAAGACAGCTGGAACCTGTGGGGCTATGTCATCAGGAGAGTATTTCCACTGTCCCATCTTTTCAATAATAGCATCTTCTATTTCCTTCTATTCTGTTTCCGATCTGGTTTCATATTTAAAAGATTTTATGTTACTTACTCCAGATCCTGATCCGTCTCTAAAGAGTTTGATCCTTTCTTGAAAGTTTAGAGGAGGCCTTTTGAATACTATGTCTTTATCTGCCTTGTCTGCCTTGTCTGCCTTACCTCTTGCATTTCTCCTTGTAAATACAGTAGTGGGAGGCTTAGGTGCCTTAGTGATGAATACCTTTCCTTTCTTCTTTACAGGTTCTGGTTCCTCTATTTTCTCATCCTTTTCCTCTTCTTCTTCATCTTTTTCTTCTTTGTCCTCGGTTATCATTTGCATTTTGGCTATCCTCTTCTTTCCTTTGTTTACCACCTATGGAAGCTTTATGCTTAGTTCAATTCTCACCTTAGCTTCATCATATGTTCCAAAATATGGAGCTTTGGGATTGACAGGCTGATTAAGAAGAGCTTCAATAATATTCTTGGTTTCATCAATATTTACCTCATAAGGAAGAGGTTTTACATATACAGTCCTCGGTTTAGCTGCTTGAATATATACATTGTCACAATCCACCATAAAACATATGTCATCCTTGTAATCTTCCACCAACTTCTGTGGAATCTGGAATCTGTCATTCATTTTCTCTTTGAAAGACTCAAAATAATTATCCATGATGCTTTCAAAATTTTCACCCATTTCTGAGATGTATTCATTTATTTCATAAAGGACTAGCACATCTTTTCTCCATACAACTTTTCCTTTAGAAGGGAAGAATTTCTAAGCATAGAAGAATAAACAGACCAATAAGGATCCAAACTTACATGGATTGTTTTTGGAAGTTTGAATGCTTTCCATGTTTTTGTTAAACTGCTTTAACAATAAGTCTGCTAGGTCAAATGTTAAGTTATTCTTGACCACTTTGTATGCTAGGTCAATAGCTTCATAGGAGACACTATTCTGTCGACTTGAACTATATATCTTATGGGCAATAATGTGTGTACCAAACTTCAGTTCAGCATCAGTAATGCTGCTAACTTTTATGCCTCTACCGTCCCATTCGGCTAGGGTTTTCTTCTCTAGTTCCGTCCAACCTAGGGTTTTGGTAGTTTTTGCTTTGTTCAACATGGGAAGACCGGTGATTTGATGAATCATCTTCTTTGTGATCTCTATGGGTTGCTCAAGCCAAATCTTGCCATCATGTACATGGCTGAGAATGTATCTAACCCATTTCTCCCGAAAGTTTCGAGGTAGATGTGCAATGTGAACTAATCCCTTATCTTCCAGATGTTTATGTTCGGGTTTCAGAATACCATCCACACACAGTTCCTCACACACAATATCTAGTTCTAGGTTCCCCATTTCATGAATTGAACAGTTGAAATGATTGTGGATATCGTTAATAAGTAGTACCTTAGGAGGAATCTGAGATTGAGCTCCGTTCGGATCTAGGGCTGCTGCAATTGCGGGCACGATCTTGAAATCTGGTGCTTTCCATTCCCCTTGGACTAACATATAAGATCCTTTCTTCGCTGAGGTGTTGGATGATGCCATGGTAGCTCACAGAAAATTCCTTTCGCAAAAGTATTGAATCGCTGGGTTGCTGTTGAAATTTTTTGCTCTCAAAGTGCTAAAGGTTAGCGGTGAAGAATGAGTTCGATTACTTGCCTTTTGTTTACAACTCTGTCATTAATGCTCAGTACAAATTAGGGTATGAATATTGACAGAATGTCACCCACTAAGAATTAATTTCTCAGTAAAGACTTCACAACTCGGTGAATTTGAGAATTCATATTGCTCCGACCTCTCTCGGTAAAGACGGGTACCGACCTTCCTGTGATCTTACTACATCTTGTATGCTGATTTAGATCTTTCTTTTAATTCAGTTCTGGAACTGCTTGAGATTGGTCTATGAGAATACAGTTCCAGTGCTTTCTTGGAAATTTAGTTTGAGTCGGTAGAGCCATCCATTCCATTACTTGGACTGGTTTGCTCGGTAGATTTAGGAATCCATTTTTGTCTTACCTGTTTCCTGACCTTAGTTGCTTCATTCTTCTTTCCATCTTCAACTTCACTAGCATTCATGCAGTTTCTGGCTATGTGACTGAGTTTAGTGCATTTGAAGCATCTTACGGTAGTATCTCTTTTCCTTAGATGATGTTTTATGCAATTCATGCCAATGTGTCCATATTCTCCACAGTAATGACATCTACACCAGGTGTTGTAGTCCCATCCAAACATTGCTTTCATAATTTGTTCTGCTGGATTGAATGTCTTGGATCTGCACTTGGATGCTTTGTGACCTTGTTTGTTGCACTTGTGACAATTACCTCTGAATCTTGGTTTTTCCCTACATTCATTTGCTTTGTGACCAGGTTGATTGCAGTTGTAGCATTTTCCATTGAATTCTGCTTTTTCATTGTTCCAACATTTATTTGAAGTATGTCCTATTTTACCATAGTGATTACAAGTAGGTTTCTGATTCCTTTGAGTACCTTGCTTAGAAGATTCACCTTCTCCTTTGTATCCAAGTCCTTCTTTTCCTTTTTGCCTATGAAGATTTCGCTCATACAGCTGATTCAAGTCTTCTTGGCTTTTCAGCATTCCTTCATTGATTTGTTTTTCAGCGTTTAGGTCATCCACCAATCTTAGATTGATTTCCTTTTCAGATCTTAGTTCTTCTCTTGTGCTTTCTATTTCTGATCTTAGATTCAAAATTTTCTCATTTGTATGAGAGATCTGATCAATTAGGTTTTCTAGCTGAAGGGTTTTATTTTGGACTTCAATGTTCCTTCCATCTAATTCATCTTTCAACTTGTTTCTTTGTTCCAAGATCTCACAAAATCTTGTAGAGTGTAGCTCTTGTTCTCTTTTTAATTTTCTCACTTCTTCCTGTAGAGACCCATTCTTTTCTAGGAGTTCTTTGACAGCATTGTTTGCTTCATCTGAGCTATTTGAGGGAAAAAGATCTTCAATCTTTTCTTCAATGTAATTCTGATCATTCATCTGATTTGCAAGTTCCTTCCTTCTTCTTAGGGATTGGGAAATATATTCTTTTGCTTCTTTAAGTTTAGCTATGGCCATTTCCAGATCTAGCTTTTCATTTTCAATCACCTTGTTCAGTTTGAATACCTCCATTGTCTTGGATCTTCACTCAAGCTAGTTAAGCTTTGTCTTGAGAACCAATGCTGCTCTGATACCAATTGTTGGAAATATTCAGGAATTAACCGAGTTACTGAGAGGGGAGGGGTGAATCAGTAACTCCAAATTTTATTTCAATTACAGATGTATTAACATGTGATTTACTTTAACCTTTGCATACAAAAAGCATGAAACTTAAAAGCATTCACAATAATGACACATAGATTTGGTTACCCAAAAACCTTCCAAAAAGAAAGTAAAACTGGGGTGGGGATGAAACCCACAAAGCTTTAATACTGCAGAATAAAGTTGGCCGGTTAAGGCTTACAATTTGATCACTTCTGATGATCTGCCCTGTTAGGAGCAATAAGGATTGCTAAATCCACCCTGTTAAAGGATTTACAAACATACAATGAAGTATGCACTCGGTAAAGAGATTTTACAAAAGACTGTTAAGTCTACCCAGTTAAAGGATTTAGTACTGATTCACCTGTTAGGATGAAACAGTAGATCTCTTGCTTTGCAATTGGATTGTTGATTGAGATTCGCTGATGTACTGATCACCTTCTGTGATGAATTTGTCTTTGTTGTTCCTTATACTGCTGAAGCCCTTTGTAATTCGCTTATCTCTGCCTTTCTTTCTTTTTCACATATATGCTTCTTACATTTTTCTTGACATTTTTACAACATTGTTTATATACAAGTCTTAAACAATTAATTACAATTACAATTACAAAGTCAGCTTGAAAAATAAACATAAGTGCTACTAATTCGGCCCAAGTATGGTTACATGGTTCCTGCAAACTAACTCGGTGACTTTTTGATACTTGGTGTCCACTGCATTACTCAGCATCGTCATGCACATGGTAGAAGTGAAGGCACGGTTCATACTGACCACTCGGTAGGTATTGAACTTGGTAAATACTGGTGACTCAATAGACATGATGTTACTCAGTTTACACTGTCCTGCTCGGTTTGTACTAACTTGCTCGGTTTGCACTATTTTTCTCAGTTTGCACTGTCTGCTCGGTTTGCACTGTCTGCTCGGTTTGCACTGTCTACTCAGTTTGCACTGCAGAATGCAAATAATTGTTGTCACTAGTGGCAATTCTGCTTAATGCCAACACAAGTTACCAAGTGTTCATTCACATCATTATTGGGTGAGCTTCATGTACTTTTTGAAGCAGTTGAAATTCTTTCATAGGAATAACCCGATGGTTCAGACCCCAAGAAACCAAAAGATACAATAGGGGAAGAAAGCATAGAAACACTTGCTGAAGCAAATAAGCCTGAAGGAGAAGAGGCAACTAAACCTATAATAGGAACAAAGGATCAAGAGAATCCTAGTGTAATCAAGGCCACTATACTGGATACTATATCAAAGGTTCTGACACTATCTACCAACACAAGGTCACCGAGGAGTAGCAAAAGCTGAAGACAGTGTCAATCGAGTAGGTTACACCAACTTCTGAGGTAAAAGACATTGTACCAATTATAAAGAATTCACCTCAAGAACCGAAGAAGAAGAAAAAGAAAGGAAAAGGGCCGATCACTTTAGATGAAGTCATTGTTATACTTGAGTGTGACCTGAGAACCCTTAGCCCCGAAGAACTAAGAAAACATGGGGAATTATGCACAAGAAAAGCAACACAGGAGAAGTTAAGGCAGGAAAGTAAAAGTAAGAAGATATTAGAGAATGTAAGAGACATCTTACAATAGTTTTTATCAAAGGTACTTGTAGATGAGACTACTCCTATCATGGACCAACTTGCTGCACTAACCAAGGAAATCAATGCCCCAGATATTGAAGCAGAAAAAAGGATAAAAGAGTGGGCATAATAAAAAATACAAAAAAATTGGAAGAAAGAATCAACCAAGAAGTGGCAATTAACAAGGTTAAGTTATCTGAGGTAATAACTAAAATTTGGTCTATTACTATATTTATTTGTCAACTCTTGCTCAAGCTTTGCAATGTGGAAACCTTCACTGCTGAGATCAATGAAAAGATTAAATAGCTAGCTAATGAAATCAATGCCAGTGTACAAGCAGCCTTAACTGAGCCTCAAGCCATTTCCAACCATATCTTGAAAGTTCAAGAACTCAGGCGGTTAAGAGTAGATCTTAAGAAAAGGAAGAACAAATCAATGAACAGGACATAGAATTGCAAACCGAGTTACTTCCCTACCTGAAAATCTTTGAGAAGCACATTTTCAAGGCACAAACGCTTGTTGCAACACCAGAAATCTTTGTGTTGGACAATATATTTGACATGCATGCACAAATTAGTCTTGAGCACATTGATCTCACCAACTTGAAAGAGGAATGGGCAAACCTCTTGGAATCTCTAAAGAAAACCCATCAGCACATTTTTGATAAATTGTAAGTATATATGCACATTTTTTTTGTATTTGGCATTAATATCAAAAGGGGGGATAATAATGTATATGCCAAATATGTATATAGAAGCTAAAGTATACTACACATTATCGAGAGCATGCACCAAGGGGGAGTATAAATATTTTTTCTTATATGTATACGATGGAGACAGGAAACATTTTGAGACATTTTTTCTTTATACATTTTGAGTTTTGATACCAATGCCAAAGGGGGAGATTGTTATCTCTATTTGAGCATTAAAGGTTGTCATTAGTATCAAAGACATCATTCGGTTACCTATGCTACTCTAGTCGGTAACTGCAAGAAATACAAGCCAATCGGTTTAGTCTTCACACTGAGCACTGGGGCATTTTTACCAGGCATCAATGTACACCAATATGGAGCAGTAGTAAAAACCAAGCAGACTAGATACCGAGTACCAATTTGATTACCAAGCAGTATATATAGTGTTTACCGAGCATCATAGAAAATGGAATAGTAATCAGAAATGACACATTTATCTATGCAAACAGTTACAACAGAATCAATAAATGTTTTACCAAGATCAAGGATGATTTATTGTTGAGATATTCATTAAATGTGATGAAGGTCTTATGTAATTGTTTGATATAGGTTATTTTTGTACACCATAGTTCTTAGGGTTTTTCTCTAAGATATTTTAACCTAATTTTGTAAGTGGCATAAAGCTATATGCTATATAATTGTTTTTTGCATCATTTTGATGTAACTATGGAGATGTACGAGTGAAGAAGTTCTTGAAGCATCAACCAACTTCAAGATTATCAGTTATCAGATAGAGTAGGATAGGTTATAGAGTAATTCAGATTGAGAAGAATCAAATCAGGCTATCAAGCAGTTCAGAGCAGAGAATCTTCACAGATAAGGTGATATCAAATCAGTACTTGATAGATCTGTATAAAAAAATTAAGTTATCATTAGCAGATAGATAACTATTGCTTTCTAATTATTGTGAGAGTTTTGGTAAAATATCTTAACAAAGTAGACCTAACAGTCTTTATGTAAATCTCTTAACCGAGTGCACACTCAAGAAGTGTTGTTAAAATCCTATCACTGGGTAGATCTAATTGATCTAACATGTTACTGCTAATAGGGTAATATCATCAAAAGTGATCACCACTTATAGCCCTAACAGGCAAACCTTTTCTATCTGCAGTAGTAAAGAATTTATGGGTGTCATCCCCACTGTAGTTTTTACCTTCTAACAAGGGTTTCCGCATTACCAAAATACTAGTGTTATGGGATGATTATATTATTGATTTCATGTTATTTACTTTTACAAGTTGAATGAGTGAATGATACTTGCATTGGATACAAATTACTTTGGAAGGTTTTTACTATTTGTTGTTTAAGGTTTGAAAGGTTTAAGAAGTGAAATTTTTAGAGGGCACTGATTCACCCCTTCCTTCTCAGTACCCTATCTCTCCATTCAAACACTCAATGAATTGCTTAGCCCAAAAGGAATGACTAAGCACTCATAAAATCCATTCTTTATCTTGAAGGCTATCTTCCATTCATCCCTGTTTATGTTCTAGATTTGGTGATACTCACTCTTTAGATCTATCTTTGTGTAGTACACAGCTCCACTCAAACAATCTATAATGTCATCCATCCTTGGCAAGGGAAATCTATACTTGGTAGTAATCATTTTGATAGCCTGAGAAATTATGCACATCCTCCATTCACCATTTTTATTTGGTGCTAGTATTGCTAGTATAGAACAAGGACTCAAACTCTCTTGAATCAACCCCTTCTATAACAACTCTTACACTTTCCTATTCAACTCCTCACTCTCCACCCGAGTCATTCTATGGGCTGCCTTATTTGGAAAAGTGGCTCCTTGAATCAAGTCTATTTGATGACTAATCTTTCTCACTAGTGGAAATCCATTAGGTACATTATCAAACATAATATCCTGAAACTCATCCAAAAAATCTGCAACTTCTCTAGGGACATATTCTACTTCATCTTTACTAACTTTTGGAATTAAAGAAAAATACATATGCTCATTCCTCATGCCTTCTAAAAAATTCCTTCCATAAACTAAACATATTCTATCACTATTGCATGCCTTTTCTTTTGCCTTCATTAGGGGTTTTAGCTTTTGAAAAACTCCATCCTTTACTAGAGAATAGGTTTTTGCATGACCATCATGTATAGTACGCCTGTCAAACTGTCATGGCCTCCCCCAAAAATATATGACATGCATCTATGGGTATGATATCATAGAGTACCTCATCATCATAGCTACCAATCTTGAATGTCACCAGACACTGCTCATTGACTAGGACCTTGTGCTCATCTTGCACCCAAGAAATCTGATATGAATGTGGGTGTCTCTCCATATTGAGAAAAATCTTTGTGAACATCTCTTCTCATACTAGATTATCAGTTCTTCCATTGTCAATAATTACATCACAACACTTATCTTCACACTTACACCTAGTACAAAATAGGCTCTTCCTCTGACCTAACTCATTTTCTTCAATTAACAAGGTTCTCCTAACAACAAGGGTTTCTTCCCTTTTACCATCATCTGAGTGCTCCAATTGAGCTTCTTCATTTTCATGTGCAACTCATTTCTAGCCTTCATTCCTTCTATCCATCCTTCCTTGGTGTTTTGGACATTCATAGGCTTGATGCCCTTCCTTACCACAATGGAAAAAGGTTCCTCTAAAACCACCTCTCCTAGATCCTTGTCCAAACCTTCCTTTTCCTCTTCCTATTTGTTCTTCATTTTTTTGATCATGAGAGCAATTGAAACCCTCATTCCTTGGATTTTAACTGGTACCCACATATTTATTTTTCCTCTAGTCCTCATTTTGATTCCCAAAGGGTCTTCCACTACCTCTTCCTCCTTGACTTTTCCCTCTTTTCTTTCCTTCAAATATTTTTCTTAGCTTCTCTTCTACCCTTTAAGAAAAATGATATGCCTCTTCATTACTAGTAATTCTAACTAGACTCAGCTCCTCCTAGATACTTGGCCTTAACCCATTAAGGTAATAGGAAACTTATTCCTTT
The DNA here is from genome assembly GCA_027943335.1 of Chamaecyparis obtusa. NCBI lineage: Eukaryota > Viridiplantae > Streptophyta > Pinopsida > Cupressales > Cupressaceae > Chamaecyparis > Chamaecyparis obtusa. The sequence goes on from BSBK01004467.1 coordinate 2,304,094, forward strand.
TCAGCTTCTGCATGACCTGTTCTAATGAGGACTCATTATAACTCTTATGTATATTCTTGAATAGATCTTCTTTCTTGCTTCAACCCTTTCATTATTTCAAGCTCATAGTCAATAGGAATGAATTTTCTCTTTAATTTCTCTAGCATCCAATCACATCTTGTGATTTTCTCATTTCCTCTCCAACTGAATCTCCTACCACCAAATTTTGGCATGGCCTTTCAGTTTGGCCTTCACAAATTTGACCCTCCTAGGAACTTCAACATCTTCATACTCAAAATATTCTTCTAGATCATTGATCCAATTGATCAATTCTGCTGGGTTAAGATTTCCCAAAAAATGTAGGGACTTCAATCTTGAGTCTCTTTCCAATCCTAGAAATAACCCTTAAACCATATCCTCCTCAGGATCTCTAGCCTCTTCTAGTGATTCTTGTTCAACTTGTCCTTCTTCATATTCCTCCTCACTTTTATCTTGTATTGCAATATTCATTCCCCTATGTACCTCCTCTTGAAATTCTTTCACTTGTCTTTGGAGGTCTCTTAAAACCTCTTATGTCACATGTGCAATTCTCTTACCAGGGTTCCTTCATGGAGGCATTTTTTTCTACACTTATCTCTCAAACCCACAACCACATTCCTACTATAAAATTCCTCATAGTCACTAATCTATCTACACACTTAGGAGCTCTTACTCTAATACCACTTGATGAAAGATGCTCTCCTTATCAATACAAACACAATAGAATAGAGAACTAACAACTAATTGCAAGAGCCAAATGATTGAAAGAATAGGAAAATTTATTTCTATTATCTCTAATGAAATGAAAATATAATATTAAGAGATATAACATGAAAAACCACATAGGAATTTTCATCACAATATTTTGCAAGCCAAAGCCACCATATACATCCTCAAAACTACTCTATATAACCCTAAGGGCCTGTTAGCTCTTTTTCATGTAGAATCGGCAATATAGCTATTAAGCTTGACTCTCATGTTCCCAATTCTAGATTCTTACAGGGAAAAGGCTAATTGATAAGGACCAAGTCCTTCTTCTACTTCGAGCTCCACAAACCCAGGTGGGTGTACCTATCTTCAAACTCACTGCTACACAATGAAATCCTTCCAGTGGATTAGGGGCTCTCACAATGACTTGCTAATGTCTCTTGTTGCAACTGATGCAAAGCTTAGAAAGCCAATCCATGATGTTAACAAAAGAAAACAATCATTGCAAAAAAATGGCAAAAGTTACAAGGGTATTCACCCTTCTTCTCTTGAAGCTTAAAACTCAGGCAGGCTAACCTATCTCATTCATCTCTTCAAAGAATCACTAAAGGTACTTGCACTATTCAATGAAACTTATAGACATTTTTTCTCTTAAACATGAAAGGGAAAAGTGATTTGAATTGGTTTGGATGCAATTCTGGAAAAAGATCAATGCCTAATCCATTGGGTATGGAGTCAAATTGAACAGACATTCACAAAGATTTACAACTCAACACATCTGAAACCAGTAACATGCCTTACATACTACTTTTATCATTACAAACACATGATCATCAAATCCATATATCCTTGACATTCTCAGAAACTATCCAACAAGATTTACTCCTTCCTTGAAGGAAACTGAAGAATAATATCACAGTCTACCTTATAGACAACAAACCAGAAATGCTTTACAAATCTAGCTCATAAGAATTCCAGAAAACATACATAGACATCAAGTCCTTGCAAAGAGACTTTGGGTGTATTTTATTATATAAACATTGCTTCAATACATTCAAAATGCCAAAATACTCAAAAAACTAGAAGACTAAACTTAACCAAAACTTGCATTAGTTAGAACTCAAACTTGCAGAGCTCTGCTCATGCAAAAAGATTGGAACCCTTTACAAAGAAATCAAATCAAAATAAGGACAGGAGAAAACTCCAAATTCATCCACAAACTGACACTTGTTATCCTCTAAACCTCCTGCTGATGAATCATTGCTTAGAACTGAAAATCTAATCTGCATCATTCCCTCCTGAAAGCACCTGTCCTCTACTCAAACAAACTATGAATCACCAAATTGAACAAAATAGATATTTTCAAAATATCTTCCTAGCCCCTATTTCATTCAACTAGAAATAAATCAAACCAGTAACCACTTATACTAAAATTGATCCCGAAAATGAAATCCTCATTCTCTCACCTTTCCAACGATATATAATACTTGCTATTTGGAGCAAAAACGTGCCCTCTATGAATTAATCAATCCCTCAGGCCTATGATTTTAAATTTTTGAATTTACTCTATAGTCTAAAACTATAGAAATGAACTTTCGAAACCCTTGATTTTTATGCATCTTGAAAGTCACGTGGATTTCCCTTTTTTTTTAATTTTAATTCTTTTCCCTTCATTTTTGCCTCAGATGTGGGACCCACCAATGACATATGGTAGGCACTGATTTGGCCGGCCTCCCACGTTATATCTGACCGGATTGATGACTAGACTATTGCCTCATCACCTACGCCATGTGTCACTCTGGTGCATGATCTCATGGGCTAGAATTGGCCCTTGAGATCATGCGACCATCGTCAGATGGTGCCACAAATCTCAAGGTCATCGGCCTATAGAGTGTATACTTTATCAAAATTATTTACCTTTTGTGGGGCCCTTTGCTTTATCACCGCTAACTCATCCGCTAGTTGGACGCCACATGTCAGCCTGTCGCATGTTCACAAGGGCTGAATTTGGCTCTTGCGATCATGCAACCACTCCATCTTCGAATTGCGAAATAAATTGGCATTGACCACCAGCATTATGCAAATTCACGAACTCTTGCCACATGTCACCTTGTCGCATGATCGCATGGGCCAAAAATGGCCCATGAGATCATGCGACCACCATTGATTAGTGCATTTTCGTTCAAAATTTAGGGCCCGCCAGCATGGAAACCGAGGCGACCGCAAGCCTATGCAAGCATAGCTTCCTATATTCGATTTACTTTCATTGTTTTTTGAATTGGTTATAAACTCTATAAATCTCCATCATGGCACGAATGTGGGATCATTATTTTGAAAGTTTTAAAGACTTTCACAGTGCTTTCGTCCAAAATATGGGGCCCACCAACAAGTCGCAGCTGTGCAGATAGGAAACGCTGATAAAGAGGAAAAAGTGCGAGGTTGAAAACACACAGGATTTTCAGTGAGGGATCGAAAACATCCAGGTTTTTCATGTAGACCAAAAGGTAGTAGGGAGACCGAAAACATCATGGGTTTTCAAAAACATTGTGGGTTTTTGACACTAAGGCATATTCTGAGATTATTTCCTGCAGACCTTGGAACTTGAATATCTCCCTGGGTTTTGTGATTTAGGAGATGCAATCTGAACTGGAGTAAGGTGATACATTAAAGAGCACGGGGCTAAGAGCACAAACCATGAAACATTATGGATTTTCTTCATACATAGTAGGGTGGCACAACTTCAAAATTAGTAGGGAAGAGGCCATTTTCATAGGATTTTGCATTGACTAGAAAATGGACTAATAAGGCCTTCATTAAATAGGGGGAATTTTAACCGCCCAAGAAGCCTCTACAAATTATAACCCTAAAATTTGAGGTTGAACATCCCTAAGAAATTTTTATTTATCTTTTATTACATTGGAATAGGCCCCAAACAACTTTTATAACTCAAATTATTTTTTGAAGGAATTTTATTTTTCCATCATAAGTAGCACAACTTCTGGAAACCATAACTCTTCACTTGTTTCATTTATTGGCTATTCTAACCTCATTTTAGAAATGGTGTGAAGTTCTATATAGGCTCAGATGGAAAAGAACCACTTTCTCTAAGGTTTGACCCCTTTCGGAGCCTCTAAATCCTTCAAAGTTGAGTTCAAATATTTTGTACCCTTCTACCAAAATTGAAATTTTTTAATATCTTCAAAATCAAACTTGATCTTGCAATGAAAATTTACTGGAAGGATAATATAACCAAGGTGAAATTCTAGGGAAGAAATTAGAACATTATTATTTTAAATAAATAACTTAGTAAGAATAGTAAATTTCCAAAAATAGTAACTTTGAACAAAGATTGCCCTTATTGGAAATCCATAGTAACTTTGCATAAAGATAACCCTTATTGACAAACCAAACAATATGTTTTTGTTGATGCAAGATTTCCCTTACACCTAGGATTATCTTGCATCATAAATCCTCTAGACCAATATCCTAAACCCTAAACTCTATATCCTCCACTCTATTTCTAATAACCTATATCCTGAAAAAAGTATATACCCTAAAACCTATACCTTATAGAGGGGGAGGCAATTACCTAGAGGTGGGAGGGGAGAGAAGGGGAGAGACATAAAAAAAAAGAGAGAGGGGAATAACAAAGGATGGAGGGAGAGGTATATGTGATGGATTTAGAGAGAGAGAGAGAGAGAGAGAGAGAGAGAGAATTCATCCTCAAAAGGGAAGGTGATTAGATAGTGTGGTAGAGACCTAGACATCGGTGAGAGAGATGAGAGGTAGGGAGATAAATATAGTGTTTGGGGGATATAAAGAGAGTGAGATACCAAGAAAGAGAGAATACTGATAGGAGCATGTTGATTGCTCAAATTTGACTAAGTTTAAAAATTTAAATGATCACCAAATATTTAGAATCTACATTATAACTCTTATAGATCTAATACCACTCTCAAACATCCTAAAAATATATACATGAAATATAACTTAAAGTATAAGAAAGGAAAAAACACATATTGAAATGTGATTTATACTTAAATTTTATATTTTATGTATATATCCATGTTAGGAGATTAGTCATGGCTTGATAATGGAAAATTACATATTTTACATTTGGTGCACACCATATATGACGTGTTAGATATATGACACACTTCATATGCAAAGCATTTTCTACATATGATGTGCATCATATTTGGCATATGTCATATATGGAATGCACCATGTTTGGCACATGCCATATATGGAATACGACATGTTTGGCACATGCCATATATGGAATGCGCCATGTTTGGCACATGCCATATATGGAATGCGCCATGTTTGGCACATGCCATATATGGAATGTGCCATGTTTGGCACATGCCATACATCGTGTGTGCCATATTTGGAACATGCCATATATGGTGTGTGCCATATTTTGCACATATTGTGTGTGCCATATTTGGCACACCATATATGGTGTCTACATTTTTAACTATTTTTTAAAACACCAAGCCTAAGGCTTGGATGGGCATCCAACCCAAAGGTTTGAACAATTCAAATACGCTTGAGATTTGTTTTCTAACAAATATGTAAAAAGTTCACATTTTTTTTGTCTGTGCTCCTTGTCAGGTTTTCACGTGATTCAACAATGACAAAATCAGACAAAAATATGTTATAGAACTCTCTATTAACTATTTAGCCATATAATTAATTTTGAACTTTATTATGTTAAGCTTTTCATCTCTAATTTCTTTTGTATGTCTAATTTTTGTCAAAAACCAACGTGTACTATTTTGGGCAAAGATTTTTCTCATTTGACAAATTTTGAAATAAGTCACTTTTTTAGAAACTAGACTCCATTTGATGCACATCAATTTATTTTTATTTATGATTAGTTTCCAATGATTTCTAGGGGGAGAACGCTCAAATTTCACATTTTTAAGATGCGTTCACTTCAAAAATTCATAAAAAATCATATAATCATCCAAAAATTAGTAGAAAATATGGGATAAACTACATGGTGTTAGTTAAATTCTCAATAGAGTGATTAAAAAAAATTTTAAAAAATTACATTTTAGGGGGGCACACCAAATGCTATGTTATATTTTTTCACAAAAAATAGGACCACTTTTTGTGCTCGGCCCTTTTTGAAGGCCTTAATATCCACCATTTCAAAAATAAATTAGTAGGTTAGAAACTAGATACGGAGTACTATAACTCTTATTATTATCGCATCTTCAAATTTTGAGTCTAAATATCTTCAATTTCTCATCGAAGTTCAAAGTTTTCTAATTTTAGAAAGAAAAAAGTGGCATCTTATATCCCCATTTTGGTCCCCCATCCTTGTGCACTTACCCTCTAAGTCCATCATATTTGTCCATATTTTATATTGAATATCCTATCCATATCATCCATTCCATATTTCCTATTCTATCCATACCCTCAATATCATAATCCCTATCCTATTCCTACCCTCCATCTAATACCCCCCATCTTATCCAAATCCATCCACCTTTCCTACCTTTTAATCTTGGTAAAAAACTACATGTAGTAAAATATCCATGCATATTTTGGACAATACAAGCCCTTGTTCCCTCCATGGATATCTATTATACACTATCATTCCATCTCATATATCATTTTTCCCCCATTATTCATCCTTCATTTTCCCACCTCTAGTGTGAGGGCATTCAACTTGTTGGTTCCTAAAATAGTTTACACTAAAAAACAACAAACAAGTTCATCCTTCAATTTTTTAAATGGAGAAGCCAACTCTAATTATCAAAAATCTCCAGGACTTGGACCAAGTGAGAAGACTCTAACAAAACCTTATGCACTTTGGGCTCTTCAAAAACTAGGAGGGTGATCCCTTAATGCATTTACAAACCTTTCTTCAGACCTATAAATGACATTAAAATAAAATACATAATGTCAAATAAACTCAACAGAATTGGGAGAATGTTGAAAAATGGTTGAATCTTCATTAATCCCAAACTAATATTGGATCATGAGATGATGCTATAACAACAACACAAAATAAAAATAATATTGCATGACTGAAATATTTTATGCTAAGATCCAAATGAATGTGAACACCAAACTGATAGTAAAACCAATAAAAGTTGTGATCGGTGTCTTACTCCATTGGGGATTTGAGTTCATGTGAAATAAAATGACATATGATAGAATTTCTCTAATAGCATAAGATCTAAGACATTATTGCATTACGGTACTTCTCAACAATAACTATAACCCACACTACTTATCAGAATCCATGTACAAGCTCTACAAATCTGTAACTATATCCAAACATTTAATTGACCCCTTAGATCAAAGAGTGAACATTAGATTACATACACCAAAATAATGCACTAAATGAGATAAATCTATGATTCATTTCATTTAAAACATGATAGAATTGTACACTAGAGAGAATTGAATCAAAATTGTATTTCTATTAAACTCCCTTGCTATCCCTGACACACAACAGTTCTACAACTCATTCACTCAAAATGTGCATAAAATTTGACGATGACTCCTCAATATTTCTTAGTAAATGATCTTACAAACCTGCTCATAGTCACCTACACTCTTACTATGGGAACTATCAAGAATTTGGAACCCTCTACAATGAAGAAGGAGAAGATATAGAAGAAAGAAAGAAACTCCTAATTCATTTTGGTGATGATAGTTGTTCTTTCTTCAAAATCTAGTGTTTCTCACTCAAGCTTCCAACTGAAAATCTAATGTGTACTTCTTTGAACTCTATTTTTCCACATACCCCTGTTTGCTGGAAAATATCTGCTCTCTTTATCTTTGACACCCATCATATCTTTCTTCATGAAAATAATCTTCTCTTATCCCTTTTGTCTTATCTAAAATTTCCTCTAAAATATCATGCCAAGACTATTTTCCTCTTTGAGTGAAAACACATGTCTACCTTTACAAAAAGAACCCTCTTATTCTCCATCTTTACATTTGAGTTTCATACTTCATTTTTGTCATTTTCTTCCCACTTAGATTTTATGCGATGCATCCCATGCTTAATTTGCACATAAGAATTACTTACCAATTTACCCATATAATCCATCCTGTGAAACTACTCTTACGCTTGGAAACAATTATAAATGCCTTGGTAAGAAAAAAAAACTATACTGATTGATTAAATCATTATCCCATTGTAGATTCACATTCTGTGATAAATATTACACTTGGGTAAAACATATACTTTCTAGTCTTAGCTTTCAATGTAGTTTGTGAATATATTTTCACCCAAGTAAAAGAAAATTATTCATGGACCTTCATATATCATTGACAAAATAACCCCACTTTAAAATAAGGCTTCCATGTTCCCTATATTTTTATTTGATGCTTTTTAGTAATATAGGCCCTCTTCATATCATTATATCACCTGGGTACCTCAAATTCCTTCAGAAACTGAAGGTGCCAATAGTGGCTCTAATTGAGGAGGTATGTCTCTTATAGGCATAGAAAGATCTCAAATCTATGGATGAGAAGACTGAGTGCCTTATCCAATGGGAAAAAGAGTCTTATTCAATTTTTTGAATCTCATTTGATGGCCCCAAGCCACCAAATGAAAATGAGATCATCAATTTTTACCTCTGTCAAAAGCTAGCCTATTGAAATACTTGATCTCTTTCAACCCATATTTAATTCCACCATACCACTATTGCATGTGCAACCCTATTCCTACAAGTATTAGCATGTGGTTATCACTAAAATCAACTTGATTATAAAAACTTCCACTATTACCTCTCATGACACTTTTGAGCATACCATTTCTAGTGTATTCTTTGTCATTTTGTATTGTATGGAAAAACATAAACTAATTTTTTTGATCATCACATAACACATATGTGTTACATTCATCACATGAAATACACCCATATTGAAAATAACAATCATTTCTCTTCATCTAATTTTCCCGCTCCATCAAAGTACCTCCCAATGGAATTGGAAATAAAAAGTACTCATACTCTTCCAAGTAGCGTGCAACAAGATACTCAAGTTTATCTACAACATCTATTTGAAATGTAAAATATTTATAATCAATGCCCTCAAGGTGCTCATCATAGTTATCAAAAAAGCGTGGATTATCTCTACACTAAAAATTATCATCATTAGCACTAACTGATGAAAATGGAGTGTCATCAAATAAGGGGTTTTGCCAAATATTAATTGCTGATGGAAATATCTTTGTCCCCTCCACACAAAATTTTGAATTTTCATCAGCATCACTATACTCTGAAGCATTTAAAATGTTGTCTCAATCATAAGAATAATCACAATCAGCCATGAAATTCCAACAACCAAAATTGTCCTTCATTTCATTTGTTGATTGATCAGCACATATACTTGAATTTTTTGTCATGCCTTCATAGTCTAGGATAGTATGATCAAAGAGCTCTTCTATCTCAACAAAATTATCAACCAAAGATTATGGCATCTTATTATTTAGGTTCTCAACATCACACATAATTTATTCATGTAAGAATGAGCCTATATCATCAAATTCTTGCATTCTAGCATTATCTTCAGAAGATGTATAACTTTCTAGCTCTGCCTCCTACAAGCTACTAGGTTTATCTGAAACATTAGACTACAAATGGAATTTTTATGTGGTCTTCTTATTGGAATAACTAGTAGTTCTATTACATGGTGTGATATCTGAAAATATTTCCATCTCTATATCAGTTGTATCATATAGTTTCTCACTAACCTTATCTTCACTAATATGAGGAATAATCACCATCTAGGACAAGTTCTCTTCACTCACTTTCTTTTTGAATCATAACTCATAGCATGGTTACTGTGATTAGTAGGGATGTAAATGCTTTGACATTAATCTTCACTTATTGACTCACACCTTTCTTTAACATTTGGTGTCTTAGGATAGCGAACACTTGTTGATAGATAACCCCTAGCATTCAATATTTCAAGTTGTTCTCAATGTCCATTGTTGTCCTATAAGCCTGATGTAAGGTTTTGGGATCCTTATCTCTTAGAAAATAGATAATTTCTTCATGAAATGAAGCTAATTAAAAAACCAAACACGCTACATCATTTGACATATAACTCCTAGAAATGTCACCCAATGTTCTTGCAAATCTGAGATTGAAAGAAAGAACCAACTCATCTTCTTTCATTTGAATGTCTATGATTTTTTTTATAACTAAATTGTGATTAACTATTTCACCAAATTGCTCTAAGAAAGTTTCAGTTAGTTCATCCCATTAAGAGATAGAACATGATGACAAATATGAAAACCAATCTTTGGAATCTTCCTTAAAATAATGAACAAAAAGCTTCATGAAAACATGTTGCTGACTTATCTCAAAATCTCCCATCAAATTGGAAAATTGTTGCAAATGTTGGCATATTGATTCTGAGTGTTTCCCATTGAACTTTGGTAAATATTTCCTAACCTTAGTAGGGATAGGGTTATGGAAACCTTCAATACAATTAAAACTGAATGGTTTGTATCTTTCAATAGAGAAATATTTACAATGACATGATAGGGGCTGTATATTTTGTACATTTACATTTGATACCTCATAGGTATCTACAGGAAAATGATACATCTTCTTATTCCTCTGTTGGTGAAAAAAAAATTTCTTCAAGAAAAAATGGAAAGAATGACTCAAAAAACCCAAACAGAAGAAAACATTCCACCAACAGTTGGAGAACTTGTCATTGAGTTGAGAACTTTCCTCTGAATTGAGAGGTAAAGCTCCCTCCTAGATGATGTGCAATGAATTATCAAAATATTGATATGATTTTCACCTGAAAGAAATAAAGGCATAAAAATCCACTCATAAACATGAGGTGGATGGAAATATTAATAATCATATTTAAAATAAATTTAAGAAGGGAGATACATAGATCAGTCCTACACTCATAGATGAAAATCATAAGAAGAGGAACAACAACTTTATGATAAATAGCCTCTCCAAATACACAGATTTAAGAATGTAATCTCTCTACTTTTCATAGTGGATTTTGCATTGAAATAATTATAAAAACATTCAAAGATTATAATCCAAAGAGGACATAAATGAATACACAAAAAGATTTAGGTCTCTTTATTTCTGAAAACAACAAAATTGAACACACAGGCTCAATACCCATATACAACAAGCATACAAATAATTCATAAAAGTTATCCCTCTGTTACAAACAAAAAGACTTTATTTTTCTTTTTGCACACACGCCTTTGAAAAAAAAAGTCAAAAACCAGAAGCCCTCTTCTGTTAGGAATGGGTGTTCTACAATATTAATGTTTTTCTGCTTCTTTAAACTTAACCCAATTACTTATATACTGAAATGAATATCAAAGAAAATAAGCATTCAACCATAAACATAACACAAGGTATGATTACAAGGAAACCTTGGCCAAAGGAAAAACCCCAGTGGGAATTAATACCCTCTAATAATTGTACTTTGTATTATGAACCTATTAATGTTCCTTTGCCTTGTTAGGAGTAGTCTTTACAATGCTTAGTACAATGACCTGGTCAAAGGTCAGACCCTATTAGGAGTCTTGAAGTAACAAACCCTGTTAGGGGTGTAAGGCTCACTTCCAGAGCTCACTGCTCAATAGAGAAGGCTACAACCTCCTGGATATCAAATACACACTATATCTACAATGGTGAGCTATTGTCTTGACACTGTTGTCTGATCAGTTCCTTTTTTGCACTAATGCTTTAACCTCTTGTAAAGCTCTATATCATTCTTACTTCTCTTAATTAACACATACTTCACATATTTCTTCTCTTCCATCTCTATCATATATCAACTCACTACATACTCAAATACAAAAGCATGTATCTTATATATAGGCACAACCAAAACTATTTACTAAGTCATCCTATAACCTATTACATAAAATGCTTCCAAATAAATTGGCTCAAGCATGTTTACATACATTGCTATTAACATGTTTACAACACATTTACAATAGGTGCATAGCCTTTACAAAATAAAATATTTATCGCTAATCAAAATCTTTCCTATCAGTTGCATGCTCTGTTCTGTTCTGCCGCTTACTATCTCTATCACTTCAACTCACTATAACTTCTTCATACTGTCACATCTGACCATGCGTTCTTAACCATAACTTACTAACATACTCAAAAAATTATCTCAAGGTCACATACCAAAAATCGATCATACACATGCCCATTGATGCTCTTTTCATCGGTGCTTCATTGACTACTCTATCTTCCATACTTAGCCAGATTCTAATCTTTTGAGTTATTGTGCTAACCTCAAAACTTCATATGACTTTGTTGCCATAATGACAACACTAAAATTAGTCATATATACTAGTATACTCAACTTGCCAAAAATCTCCCCCTTTTTCATTAATGGCAACAAAGGAATATGGTGAAGTTGCTAAACTACATCTTTACACAAAAACTTTCTATCTTTTATCTTATCATTTTTGTACATCATATATTCTTCTATCTCCCTTTTTCCATATACTCTACTCCCCTTTATATCATATACACTACTCCCATATTACTCTACTCCCCCTTTGACATTAATGACAAAGGTGCTCAAAAAATGAATCTTCAAGTACTTACATATAAAGTACATTTGGCTATGCAATCTTAAGGTTTGCAATTTCTTGCTACCAAAAAACCTTTAGTGCATCAATTGTTTGTAGATGGGTGCATAATGCATAGGTTAGTGTATCATCTTAAAATGGAAGCACTTCCATGTTAAGAGCATTTATCCCTCCGAGTAAGTGGTCTGGAGTCATGTTAAGCACCTTGATTAGGTCTTTACATGTATCTGGCTTTCTCCCCCTATTATGCTTCTCTCTGCACCTATTTTTCACTTTATTTCTACATTTCCTAGCATTCTGGACTAAGGTCCCGCATTCTTTCACCTCAAGGTCAAAGATGACCTTAAGGGTCAATGATGACCTTGACCTTGACCTAGGTTAGGGATGACCTCCACCCTGACCTAGGGTGGGGTCTACCACATCCTTGACCCAGATTTCAAATTTTAGGTTTCTGGGATTTTTGGATGTCGGGTTTCAGAAATATTTGTTTTCCTACTTTTAGGTCAGCCATTTAGGGTTTCAAAATGGTAAATCCTTAAAATTAAATTAATCTAGGTATATTTTTAGGGGTTAAGATTAATTGGGATTTAATTCTCCAATGTCGACCTCTCTAGAAGTTTATGCCCTAGATCACTATAAAAGGAGGCCTTCCTCTCTCATTTTGATATCAAGTTTTCAAATCTCATAATCAAGCAATCTTTCAAGCTCTCAAGTGCAATCAAGAAAGTAAGAAGGAGAAGGAAGGCAAGCAAGCATTCATTCATCCTCAATCCTAGCATTCATTCAAGTATTCAAGCATTCATCAAGGAGATCCATTGTTAGCTATTGAAGGATTCAATCTCTTTAGAGCCCCCTAGAAGATCCATCCTTCCACATTCATCCAAGTCAATTCTTATGCAAAGATTCATTCAATAGTGGTGTTGAAGATCAAATTCCATTGATTTGAGACATCGTACATTCATTCTACATCCATTGGAGCATCCCTACTTATGGATTTGAGGATTTGAATCCTCTACAAGGACTTCAACATAAGCAAGGTGAATTATTTCATTTACTTTGTTTATGCACAATATAATTTCAATTCAATTTTAAGGTTAATTCCTAAATTGGGGTTTGACCAAGGCAAACCCCCCATACAAACAACAAAAACCCTCTTTTTCTTGCAGGTACAGGTGCAAAACTATATATCTAAGCTTGGATTTGGATACCCTTTTCGGTGAACTTCTGAGATCTACGAACAAAGTCAAAGTCAACCTTCAAAATATTAATATAGCCTTTGACCTTTTATCAAGGTCAAAGACTACCTACTATCAGAAAGATAAAAGTTTTCTAGGTTTTCTTCATCTCGGCATTTTCAGTCTGAAATAGGGTGCAAAATTGCCTGAAACTACACACATACTTCAAAAATTGGCATTTTCTAGATTTTCCCTATTTTGAGGTTAGTATTTTCCTTTCAATTATTTCAATTTTCAAACATATATCATCCATAGGGAAATATAACATTTTCTCCTTCATTCACATTCTCCATAGATTGATTCAATTGTGCATTAACCTTTTGGTTGATCAATTTGGATCTCTCCTTTGGGAATTTGGATTTAGAATTAGATCTCATATTTCTCCTATCCATTTTGGTGAATCCCATTTCACCTTATTCATTTTGGTGAATCTGACATACTTACTCTCCTTTCTTTTGTGGAATTGGATGCCCTATTGTATCTTGTGATGTTAGATTTCCTTTTATCTTGTTGGTATTAGATTTCTTTTTTATGATAAATCTTGCATGCTAATTAGATTTCAAAAATATAAAAATATTCATGCTTTATGTGTTCTTAGTTTAATTCATTTGGTTTATGAGCTTTACTACTATTAGTCCTACTTATAACATTTTGGTTAGAAGAAGTCGTAGACTCATGGGTGCCTTTGATCCTGAATCTTCCTCTCCTTTCCTTAGGATCCTTGATGATAATTTGATTCTTCATGATTCCAATCCTATTATGGATCAAAACTCTTCTCACTCATCTCATGATGAGGATGATGCTTTAACAGTTCCTCTTGAACAAGTCCAAAAACTTTCAACTAAACTTGATAAAATGGGTAATTGGCTTATTCAAGAAAACCATAATCAAGATTTTATTCAAGCTATAAATGATCTTAAGAAACTTCTCCATGATAGTGATCAAGGTGTTAATCTTCTTTGTGGTATTACTCACCTCCTGCATTCAAATGTTAAACCTTTAGCTCAAGAAGCTCAATATTTAGGGTCGATTCCTCCTATCACTAGTGTAGAACCCTCTTCTAATCCTTTACCTAGTATTCCTACCTATACTCCTTTGGTGATTGTGATGGTTCTCTCTATTCCTATGAGTGTTCCTCCTGTGTCCCTTCCAACATCATAACCTTCATATCATAATGTTCCTTTTACTTATTCAAATCCACTTCCAATTGTGGTTCCTAGTGTTCCTCTAGTTGTGTCTTCTATTCCTGCAGCTCCTTACACTTTACCAAGTGTTTCTAATGTTTCTATTCCTCCTATTTCATCTAATGATTCAACAATCATCAGTTTGGCTCAAACTGTGTCATCCTTACAATAACAACATGCTTCCCTAACTTAAAACAAGTTTAGTGTTCCTACATGTGACATGGGAAGTCCTTTGTCCCTAGACATTATTCATACTCTGCCTCCTCAGCAAGTTCATATGCCTCATCTTGGAAATTACAATAGAAAAGGAGACCCCAGTCATCATGTTAAAACATTCCAAACCCTTTGTAGTGATTATGCTCATGACCATAAGATTTTAGCCAAACTATTTGCTAGAAATTTTCGTGACAAGACCTTACAATGGTATTGTTCCTTGCCTCCTTATTCTATTGATTCCTTTCCACAACTTTCCAATGCCTTTATTCAACAATTTTAAAACAACATTGGCCCACAAGTGTCTTTGATTCATTTGATGCATTGTGAAAAAAATACTAAAGAAAAATTGACTAAATTTATTGGTAGATTTAAGCATTTGTATGCTCACATTTCCTATCCTATTCCTGATATTGATATTCAACGTATGTTTATTTCAAATTTCCAAAAGGATATTAGAGATAAGATTATGTTTAATGAATTTACTTCTTTTCAACAACTTTGTGCAATGCTTCATCATTATCAATTACAAGTGAGTCAATTTGAGAGCAATACTCCAATGGCTCCTATTCCAGTTGATAAGAGTGATGTTGCTCTTAATCCAAACAAGTTTCAAAAATTCAACAATTATGTCAAGATAAACAAACAAGTGAATGCAGTTGCTAATCAAGTTGATGTTGCATCTCACAATGCCAATTCTACATCCACTGCTTTTTGATTAAATCATACATTTACTCCTTGTTCTAAATCTTTACATTCTATTATGAATAGGTTGTTAACTGTTAATATCATTACTTTACCTCCTATTCGACTTCTTTTACCTACCACAATTGCATCTAAATCATTTGATCCTAAAGCTTTTTGTCAATATCATCCTCAGAATGGTCATGATACTGAGAATTTTTATTCTTCAAATCATAAGGTTCAAGACTTAATTGATTCTAATGCCTTATATGTTGATAATCTTGATGGTAGTGGGAACAAATCTATCTCTCCTCCTAATCAAAACCTTCAAATCTATACAAATCCTTTACCTATGCATGATACTAATACCATTTCTTAACCATCTTCTATGGAGATTGCGTATGATCCAAACATGGATGATCTTAATCATGTTGTTAATCAAGTGGAGCATGTTGGTCAACCTCAACCTCGACCTCAACCTTGACCTCAACCTCAGATTCAACCTCAACCAAAATTAAAGCCTAAATTAAAAACTCAACCTAAACCTCGACAACAACCTAAGAATAAAAGACCTTAGGAACTTTTGATTACCTTTAATGACTCTAAGACTATTAAAGCTCATGATGGTCCCCTTTACATTTATGCTATGATTTCTTAGATACTTACTTGTTGGAGATTTGCCAGCAGGCCAGTACTGACTATATGTTTGTCATTGATGACAACATATGGAAAGTAGCATGCATGGAAGTCTTATGTATTAAGCTTTTAGGATATGAGGCATGGACATGATATTAGCATGAAATCATGGGCGCAAAGGTTAACTGTTAGTATAGACAATTATATAGCATCTTGTGTTAGTAGTGTTCCTGACATAGTGACAAAAAGTGTTTAGTGTATTGTTGTCCATAAAACTGTCATGGAGCCATGCACCCTTGGATATGTGATGGAGACATGTTAATGTTGTTTCAGCCATAGTCTAATATTTAGTAGAAGTGAAGTTATGTAGTCACTATTTTCTAGTAGCAGTTTTCAGTGTTTATTCAGAAGAGTCGATAGAGATTTTATTGGTTTCAGAGTTGCACCCATCTTTGGGGTATGTGCCCTTGGAGTTAAGCTTAGAGAAGAGTTTTTGATGTTTAGTTAAGAGCACATCAAGTAATTTAGCTTGAGGATAAAGATCCATTTGTTTTAGTAGAGCCGAAAATGTGTGGTGTGCGTCTACAATTATCTTATTTGGATAGGTCCCATAATGTGTTGTGTGCATAGTAGAGCTGATAGAATATTTATATAAGTTTGTTATGGTTTCTCTAATATGATTTAAAGGTGGTTCTAATAGGCTAACCTGATTATATCATTTAGAGGAAAGATATTTATAGGTAGTCATTTGTGATTGCTGAAGTGTGGTTCATGGTTGATAAGCAGAGCAGAGCAAAGTGTGTGAAGTGTGGAACCATCAGAAGAAGTTCTATGTGACCAAGAAGAGTACTTGTGCTATACATTGGAACTGATCTAGACAAGCAGATCAAAGTGCAGTTCACCAAGATCTAGATATAGTGTGTATCTATTAAATAGAAGTTTGTATCCTTCACCCCTTTGAGTAGTGAGCTCTTGGATAGTGCATCATGTCCCCTAATAGGGACAATTGTTAAAGACTCCTAACAGGGTCCAACCCTTGACTAGGTCTATTGTACTTAATATATTGTAAAGCTACTCCTAATAAGGTAAAGGATCTTCTAGCAAGGATCATTATACACTAGTATAGAATATTAGTGGGTGTTAATTCCCACTGGGGTTTTTACCTATTTGGGTTTCCCCATAACCAAAATATTGGTGTTGTGTTCATGTGTTCTTTCATTGTGTTTATGCTCTATGTTTAAGTATACTTAATTGGATAAAGAATTGAATCTTGTAGATAACTTATTCACCCCCCCCTCTCAGTTTTCTCTTGGGACTATTCCTAACAATTGGTATCAGAGACAAGTGCCTCATAGAGAAAGTTTAACATCTTGAGGTTGATCAGATGGCATACTTCAGAAAAGAAAATCCTAAGTTTGATGGAGAGAATTATCTTGATGGGAAGAACAAGATGGTGACTCATTTGCAGTGCATTGCTTTTGAAGTTTTTAATGTAACTGTCAAAGCAACCAAGATTCCTACCCTAGAAGATCTTGGAAAGGATGATGCTACTAAAAGGGAAAAGGAATTATTTCATCAGAATGCTATAGCTAAAGAAGCCCTTATCAGCACCCTATCTGATAGTGAATTTTTAGAGTTAAAGAAAGTAGACACCACCCATAAGATATGGAAGCACCTAGAAGACATGTTTGAAGGTGACAAACAAGAAAAGGATGCATGCAAAATACATGGAAGAGATTATAATCAAAGGATCAATGAAGCAATTTTTGGAATCAAGAACAATGGTGGATAGATCTTAGAAGAAGATATTATGGACAAGTTGATGACTACTCTCACTCCAAAATATGAAAACACGATCAACATCCTTGATGAGACCATGAAGCTTACATCTAATTTCAAGAGAGAGACCTTGATCAGTAAGATCTCAACTTTTGAGATTTCAAGATTGAAGACAGAACCAAAAAGTGAGACAGCCTTCAAAGCAACAATTCATGGTTAGAAATCTGCAAACACTTCTAGTAATTATGATAATAATGATGAAGAGAAAGCTTTAGATAATTTTATTGCTATGATTTCCAAAAGAGAAAAGAAAGGAAAAGGAAAATATGAAATTCAGTTACCATTTAAGTTCTTTTCATGTAATAAGATAGGTCACTTTGCATCTAAGTGTCCCACTAGAGCTAGAAAGTTCAAAAAGGATTACAAACCTAAGTACTCTAAAGAATGTTACTATGTTGGAGATGGAGTTTCTGATAAAGAATCAGGAGAAGAATAAATTGGATTCATTTTTGTGGTAGACAAAATGAATGATAAGTAAAATCACAAAAATAAGAAAGAGGAACAAGAGCTAGCATTAATCTCCCAAGCAGATATAAGAACGGACTAGATTATAGATAGTGGTTGCTCACATCACATGATAGGTGATAAAGATAGATTTGTTCATCTAGAGAAATAAAATGGTGGTATGGTTAGATTTGGAGACAACACTCCTAAACCTATAGTTGGTAGAGGAGCCATCACTTTGGATGGAAAGAACAGTACTGATGATGTTCTCTATGTTGATGGTTTGAAACACAACCTTCTCAGTGTTGGACAGCTACTTGGAAAAGGATGGTGTTATGATTGCAAATGCATCATTAACAACAAGGATGGTGTTATCATTGCATCAGGCTCAAAGATAAGAGGTAATGTTTTCCAACTCAATTTAGAAGAAAGTTGTTTTGTTTCTATTGTTGATGACAGTTGGTTATGGCATAAAAGACTATGTCATATCAATTTTGATAACATAGTAAAGATAAGCAATGTTAAGGCAGTAAGAGATCTACCTAGCATAGAAAATCCAGTTGATACTATATGTAGGGAATGTGTGATGGGAAAGCATGTGAGAAACTCATTCAGGAGCAAGCTCAATTTAGTAGAGAACAAGTTAGATCTGATTCATACTAACCTATGTGGTCCAGCTCAAACAAGATCATACTATGGTGAAAGGTATTTCATTTTGTTTTTTGATGATTATACTAGGATGATGTGGGTTGCATTCTTGAAAGATAAGTCAGAAGCATTTGATAAGTTCAAAATATTCAAAGCTAAGGTTGAGAAGGAATCTAAACTAAAGATAAAATGTTTGAGATCAGATAGAGAAGGAGAATTCACCTCTGATAGATTCTATGAGTACTACGAAGAACATGGCATAAAGAGACATTTAAGTGCACCTAGAACCCTTTAGAAAAATGGGATTGCAGAGAGAAGGAATAGGATCATCCTTGATATAGTGCACACCATCATGATTGAAGGAAAAGTGACACACACCTATTGGAGAGATGCAGTTAATACAATAGTCTATACCATCAATAGAATTCAATTGAGACCAAGTGCTGACAAGACACCATATGAGCTTTGGTTTGGTAATGTTCCCCCAGTAAAATACTTCAAAATATTTGGAAGCAAGTGCTACATCAAAAGGGATGAAGCAGTAGGCAAGTTTGATGCAACAAGTAATGAAGGTATTTTCCTTGGTTACTCTACTAAAAGTAAAGCCTATAGATGTTTCAATTTAAGATTGAAAAAGATCATTGAAAGTGCTCATGTTAAGATTGATGAAAAGTTCATGATTCAAGAAAGATATCATGATTACTTGAACCCATGATTGAAGATGAACCTAGACCCTCCACTAGTGAGACAATTATTGAAGAAATGTTTGAAAACATTGATGTGTTGTTCAATGACCCTAAGACAAGTGAAGAAGAAACTCCTAAGGCTGATGTGTCAGCATCAACTAAGTTTCCAAAGTTTACATCTAGAAACCATTCCAAGAAAGACATCATTGGAGATCAGAGTGACAAAGTCCTAACAAGATCACAAGCAAAGAACTCAGCTAATAATGATGCGGTATGTTTACTATCTTAGATTGAGGCCCTAAGTGTTGAAGATGCTTGTAATGATTCAAATTGGCATGATGCTATGAAAGAAGAACTTGATCAGATTATCAAGAATGACACTTGGGAAATGGTCCCAAGACCTAGTGATAAGAATGTGATTGGAACAAAGTGGATATTCAGAAACAAGATGAATGAAGATGGAATAGTAGTAAGAAACAAAGCAAGGCTAGTATGTAAAGGATATTCTCAAAGAGAAGGCATTGATTATTCAAACACATTTGCACCTGTGAGTAGATTAGAAGCTATTAACTTGTTTCTAGCTTATGCTACAGTCAAAAACTTCAAAGTATATCAGATGGATGTCAAGTCAACATTCCTAAATAGAGATCTAAAAGAAGAAGTATACATTGAGTAGTGAGAAGGATTCACCTTATCAGACAGACCTAATATGGTATGTACATTGAAGAAGGCCCTCTATGGACTTAAGCAAGCCCCTAGAGCATGGTATGAAAGACTAGATGGATACCTAAAAAAGATTGGATTCAAGAAAGGAGCAGCAGATTGTAATCTATTCATAAGACAGACATCTAAAGGTTTACTACTTGTGGCTATATTTGTTGATGGCATTATCTTTGGAGGTAATTACAAACTTAGTGTTGAATTTTCTAAAGAGATGAAAAATGAATTTGAGATGAGAACGATTGGCCCTATCAAGTACTTTTTGGGATTGAATGTGCAGCAAACAAAGAAAGATATTTTCATTAATTAGTCCAAGTATGTGAAAGAAATACTAAATAAATTCAAGATGGATGATTGCAAGCTCATAGGAACACCTATGATCACTGGATGCAAGCTTAAAAAAGAAGATGATTCACCAGTAGTAGATATAACTTTGTACAAGTCTATGATTGGCAAACTTATTTATCTTACTCAGACTAGACCTAATATTTCCAATGCAATTGGAATAGTTGGAAGATTTGCAGCAGAGCCTAAACAAAGTCACCTCATGGCAGTAAAAAGGATATTCAGATACCTATAAGGCACTATAGACTATGGTCTATGGTATCCCAACTTAGATAATGTTGAGCTTCATGTGTACACTTATGCAAATTGGGTAGGATGCATTGATGACAAAAAGAGTACATCAGGTGGAGCAGTGTTTCTTGGTGATAGACTTGTCACTTGGACAAGCAAGAAACAAAATTGTATTTCTCAATCAACAGAAGAGCAGAATATGTTGCAGCAGCCTTGAACTATTCTACAATTGTTTGGTTCAAGCAAATGATAAAGGATTTTGGAATTCAGATTGATTATCCTATTGTTATTCACTGTGATAACACTAGCACTATCAATATGTTAAAGAACCTTGTGATGCATGCAAAGACAAAGCACATTAAAATCAAGTATCACTTCCTAAGAGATAAAGTGGTAGAGAAAGAAGTCAAGATGGACTATGTAGTACTAAAGATCAGTTGGAAGACATTTTCACAAAGCCCCTACCAAAGGATACTTTTGAGTATCTTAGGGAGAAGTTGGGAGTCATTCCTTCCCTAATTCTACTTAGAAGAAAGAAGGAAAAGCATCAGTCCTCAGGGCCTGATGGAAGGTTGACTACTCTACCTCAGGAGTAGTACCAGTGCTTAAAATGAATGGAACCCTTTGCCATTGATGTCAAAGGGGGAGTAATATAGAGTCATGAAAAACAAAAGTAAAAAGGAGGAGTAATATACTAAGGGGGAGCAGTATTCAGTTATGTCAACAATGCAGTTGAGGAAATGGAGAATGTCAGAAAATATTGCAGCAGATGAAGGATTCATCTTTGGGGGAGTTTTGAAGAGGAAATGGAGAATGTTATAAAAGAAATGTTCATTTGGATTGGTGGTGGTTTTTCTTTCCACATGTTGCCATCAATGCCAAAGGGGGAGATTGTTGGAGATTTGCCAGTAGGCCAGTACTAACTGTATGTTTGTCATTGATGACAACATATGGAAAGTAGCATGCGTGGAAGTTGTATACTAATAAAAGTATCTTCATAGAATTAGGGTTAATCATCAACAATAAATGAAATAGCAACTAAATTAAACCACAATAGAGCAACTATTTAGCTAAATCAATGACTAATTGAGCATCTTATGGCTCTCTAACTAAGAATTTTAATGCAAAGCTCTTAGCAAGCTCTCATTAATGACAGTCCTAGAATGAGAATGATAAAGATGAACAATGCTAAAGCTAATAATTATCAAGATAAATGCTAAAAATTCTCTCAAATGCCTTTCTAAACTCAAATTGCAAGAGGTTGGATGCAATTTTTAGATATGTGATTATCCTTTAATGAAGGAATTTGGTCTTCCTTTTATAGATTTTCCCAATGGTAGGGGGTGTAGTTGTGTTTGATCATGGTTAAGCCTTGGTTGAGTCCTTGGTTCCACCCTTTGAAGACAATGCAAAGTTTGTGTCCTCAAAGCTTGGGACAAGTAGACAAGATCAATGGTCAAGATTCCTTTTCACTTTGAGTGAATGAGATTCAATTTGGCTTGATCTATGTGAATGTCTTTCCTTTAATCTCATTGGTTGATTGATTTTCCTCCCTTTTGTGGTTGTTGAGAGTAATTGATTTTTATTAATTGATTTAATTGATTTATTTTAGCCATGCACCCCTTGAATGGGTTGAATTTAATTTAATCCAAGACTATACAATTAATTAAATTAATTGTATTTTTGATTTGATTGCACTTGATTAAAATGCTCTCAATTTTGATTAATCTTGAATTTGAATTTGATTTTCATTTTGATTGGCTAATTATGCATTGTGACTCAATTGATTCAATTTTGTCCTTGATTTGCTTTGATTTTACTTAATTTGCTTTGAATTATCGTTAAATTGTCTTTGTCGATTTTTAGGTGATTACAAATGCCCCTCTTTGAGTTGACGTGCAAAGCATGTCAATTTAAAGAATACTCTGATCTGGCTTGATTGATAGGTCTTGATTCAATGATGGTCGATCTTTGATGTTCATTTTTAATGTTTTTCTGATTGTCAATCCTTTGATTTTTGATACAAGATTGATATAGATAATGATCAATATGAAACTCTCCTGATTATTGTGGTTTTCTAATAATCATTTTGATATGATAGTTGATTTGATGATCGGTCCTAATATTCGATGATTGATATGAAACTCTCTTGATGTCCAACCTAATTTGATAAGTGTATCGATAATTTCATAATTGTATCGATATGATGCCCCTTTCTTTTGATTACGAAAAATTTTCTGATAAAAGATTTTTGATTTGATTCACTGGTTGGTCCCTGACTCTTGATGATGTTACTGATGATGTTGATCTAATTATCTAATGGTATGACCCCTCAGAAATGAAACATATTGTTGTTTTTGATTTGATAGATTTGATTGATTGATCGATATGTTTGCATTTTTTAAAAACACTGATTATATGGCCCACTTCATGATTTGCCCCAGTTAATGTGATAGGTTGGTATAGGTCAAAGTCAATTATTCACTTCAAAATTAGGTCAAATTAGTATAAATAGGTTGTGAAACCTAGATTTACTATTCATTTTTACTTTTCTCTTTGGTGATTTTGCTTTGGTTCTCCTCTGCTTTCCGAGATGGTTGTGCCTATTTACCAGCATTGATTCTAGTGGTGTTGGAGATACACAAGGCCGCCTAACTATGGACATCTGGTAAGTTATTTTTGAACCCCGGTATTGCATTTATTGCCCATTAATTAGCATTTATTGCATTTTCCAATTTTATCGCTACTTTGAAATAGTTAAATCATGCTTAGCAAATTTTTAATGTCACCTAGGACTATTAAATGTCACATATGTGGATTTTAGTGTCACTAACATGTATTTTAATGTTGCTTAACCAATTTTCATTGTCACCTCTGGTTAGAAAATTCATGCGTATACTTAGGTTTTTAAAACTAGATTTCATAACTTTTTACACCTGGGAAACCCTAGCATTTTGATGTCGCTTAGGAAGATTTTACTGTTGTGTAGTTTAATTCAGTATCGCCTGTGAAAAATTTGTCACCTGAGACAAATGTAATGTCACGTGACAAAAATTTTGTGTTGCCTAAGAGAAATGTCACCTGCAGTGATTAAAATCATGCCTGCAGCATTTTTCGCAAAATTTTTACATGTACTTGACTTTTTTTGTGAATAATTTTACAAGTCAAGATGATCGATGGGAATGATATGATTAATTCAATTACATTTGAACTAAACAATTGATTATAATATCAATATAGTAATACCAAAAAATTTGATTTATCAATCTATTAAGATAGGTTGATGGTTTGATATTTTACTCTCAAGATCTAGAGATATAAAACAATGATTTTCCTTCCTCAAGATATAGAGTTAGGAATTTTGATGTGCTCATGATGAGAAAATGGATAGTAGAATAAATTTGACTGAATTTAGATGTTCCTTGATATAATATGCTAATATGATTCTTTTGTTTTTGCCAAATAGGCTCCCTTTGATGTATTGTATATCCGATCAGTTGTGTCATGGGTTATTGATCTTGGGCAAACACTTACTGCGGCTGAGTACCGTGTTATAAAGCTTTGTGGTTTGAGCTTCCTTCTTGATCTCCCCTAGTTTCAGTTGAACTATGGGCTACTGACAGCTATGGCAGAGCATTGGCACTCCGACCACAATACTTTCCATCTTCCACATGGTGAGATGACGATCACGCCTGAGGATATGTATCATTTTCTATGGATTCCCTATCGAGGAGAGATTGTTTATTATGATTCTATGTATGATTCTACTATCTATCAATGACTGTTCAGGGACAATGCGATTGATGATGATATGATCACATGGCCACAGTTTGCTTCTTTTCCCACATTGCCTGCAATTCTAGGTGCATTGATTGGTGGTCTACTTCTTCCTGACCGATGAGGTCACAGTTTTTTTGTTGGTTGGGGTAGGATCTTAGAGGATTTACTATCATAGCCTTGATGTTTTGATTGGGGTTCCTATGTGCTCACATAGTTATATCGAGATCTTCATGAGGTTGTGTAGAGAGAGAGTTCTTCATTATCTATTGGTGCTATAGTTCTACAATTATGGATTTGGGAGCATCTTTCGATTACCAGGCCTATTTCTGATAGGAGATAGCCTCATGGATTTCCATATTATTTTCTCTATAATGGTATGGTGATTTAGCATCATTTAGGTCATTTGGATTATTGGCATTAAGTTATAGATGATCTTGATCAGGTACAGTGGCATCCCTACCTTGATTGTGATGGTTGGTGGGAGGATGATGATGAGTTGCCATGTATGTTTGCTCCTCATTGGATGATTGGCTGATTTGATACTGTTATTGAGTAGTTTTTTTTGGTGGAGTATCCAGATAGTATCGTAGAGTATAGGGCATGCCTTGGGAAAATGCTTTATATGCGCAAGTATAGGCTAAGAGATCTTTATGGGGCCCTTGTATTGATTATTAGTTTGATGTGAGTCAGATTACTGGTATGTCTTACTAAAGATGGGAGATGTTGACAAGTATGGTTGATGCAGGGATGTCCCATGAGTATCAAGACTAGTGGTCTCGTAATAGGTTTATTCATTTCACAGACCCATTAGAGCCTATTCTCATTCAACATGGTGGCGGTGGTGGTGGTGGTGATGGGCGTGGTGGTGGTAAACATCAGAGGCATTGAGGACATAGAGATCCTCTAGTTTTTATAGGTAATGGATGGGTGAGGGATGGACATGATTGAGGTAGAGCTAGATATAGATAGGATGATGCAGCCCAGGCAGTTCATCCTAGAGCAGCAGTCAGACAGGATAGAGTTCATAGACAGTAGAGAGCTCAGAGACAGGCTCATGTTGATACTGCTAGGTAGGTTCCTGGGGGTTTAGATCCTTTGGTGTAGTTATAGAGAGTTGCCTTGGCATAGTAGGATGATGGTGCTCAATAAGTTCCTCCACTAGTTCAGTAGCCACAAGATCAGGGGCAGGGGTCACAGGATGCTCCCACTATTGGTTCTTTAGCTTGAGATGTGTAGTTGATGAGGACAAATATGTCCGCTATTGTTGGATGATTAGATCAAGTTGCTACCTTGATGCAGCAGTTTATGTCAGTGGTAGTTGTTTAGAGACAGAGCAGAGCGAGCACTTCTCAAGTTCCTCCTCCACAGGATGATAGAGATCTAGGCAGAGCTGGTGCCACAGGATCATGATTGATTGCTGATAGATTTATTCATCATTGATGTCCTATGCTCCACATTTCTTGTTATTTGATTGATCAGAACCTTTGATGTATCACTTTCATGACATTGTATCTTGATATACTGATGTATTGGATCATTTGATGAACCTTCTTTTGATGATATATGATGATCTATTCCTTCGTTCTCCTTGATGAGTTGATTTATGAAATTATCTTTATATGAAGCTATATGATTTTTGTGATGCATTTACTTTGATTATGCAATGGATGCAATGTATCTTATTTTTATGATATAGATAGATGTATGTAATGATGTATGCTTTTTATGATATGTTTTATGTTTTTCAATGTATGGATGCAAATTTTTTTGTGATCATATGAATATGAATGATCCTATGTTTTTGATTTTTCAAATGTATGCAATTCTATCTTTTATTATATGTATGCAAATGATGTATGAGTAATGATTCTATTTCTATTTTCTGCCATATTTATGAATAATGATTAATGCTATAAATGAATGCAAAAGATAATCTCATTTTTGTTGTTTGGAATGAAGGATCATGATGTTTGGATTGAACCCCCTATTTCATTTTTCCCCTTGCAATTTAAGCTAAGAAAGGGGAAAAAAACACATATATACAATGCACTTAATCTAATATGTATGCAGCTAACTGTCATTATTCAAGATTTGGAGCTTATAATCATCATTAAGCTTTTTGAAATCTCATTTTTAGTACAACCATCACTAGTTCAACTATGATGGTATGAATACTTTTTCCTCTTTGTTTGCTTTCTGATCAGTCTCTTCAGTATGACTATCACTGATTGAAACCAATCATGAGAGTACAAATACTAATTTTTTTAGATTCTATGTTGCAAGTGGATTTTGGTATTATGATATGGAAGATCAAAATAGCCAAGGTATCCATTTGTGTAAACAAGCAAAAATCTTCATTTTATCCTATGTACAAGTCCTTGATGATTCTTTGATGATCATGTCCTTAGACAAATAATACATGATTTAAAACTTTGATTTTAAGACACTCATTTAGAAATCAAGAAAAATATCATCCTTTCATCATAGCTTGTCTAGTCTAAAACTTTCATTGATTCGCTAGAAAGAAAGGATTTCATCAACTAAGTCAACACTTAGAAAAAGTTTTGCCATGTTTTTCAAATCCATATTTCAAGTGTAGTTCCATCCATTTCATGCTTTTAATCCTGATAAAGGTAAGGTCATTTAAGTTCTTGGATCAAATTTTCATTTTTAGGCTCAAATTGGATTGGGATGTAGATTTGATTAAGTGTTCCTCTTTCGAGTGTGATGAATTGATTCTCTGATTGAATAAAGCTTGTTGATGAATCCTTGCTCCTTTTGAGTAGATTGCCCCCAGTTTGATGTTGATGTCGTTCATGGGACTTAGGATAATTTTTTTATTAGGTGACCAAAATCTTGAGGTACTTGCAAATGCAACTATGGGGTTTTATTATGCAATATATACAAATGCTGGCAAATGCAATATTGACAAGGTGACCTTCTAAGTATGCAACTGACTTGGACTTTCATTGGCACCTATTTACCAGGTTTTCACCAATTGAATAGATCAAGCTCTTTTTTCTATTTTTAAAGATTTTTCTCTTTTTTTGCTACCAAGGTGCCTATTTGCTAGGTTTTCACCAAGGCACTTTTTTTCTTTTTCAATTTTTTTGTTTTTTTCAATTTTTCAATTTTTTTTCATATCATCAAGGTGCCTATTTGCTAGGTTTTCACCAAGACAACATCTTTTTGAGGATCATATTTGAATGTTTTTGCTTTTTTCATGCTCAATTTTCCACTATTTTTGATCTTTTGTGCTTTCCAATGTTTTTGGTATTTTAAGGTTTTCCAATGTTTTTGGTATTTTCAGGATCTCTTTTAAACTATGTACAATAAATATGATGCTCTCCATATGATACTCTTTATACTCTTTCATCTACTTCATGTATAGAACCTGTTCAGATGTATGCTATTTATAGGTTCTTGTAGCTCTTCACCATCACAATATGCTAACTTGTATGTGCCGGTCCCAAAATATTCAACAATGAGAAATGGTCCTAACCAGTTTTCTTCCCACTTTCCTTTCTTCTCCCTTTCTGCTTGGTTCTTGGGATTTTCTTGCAAAACTAGGTCACCTATTTGGAATGTCCTTGGCTTGATGTTCTTATTGTAAGATCTTGACATTCTATTTTGGTACACCTTTAAGTGATCAAAGGCTTCTTTCTATTTTTCATCCAAAAGATCTAGTTCTTGCAGCCTAGCAACCCTATAGTCTTCTTCATTGATCAAACCATGCATAGATATCCTTAAGGATGGAAGTTCTACCTCCAAAGGAAAAATTACTTATGTTCCAAAGACTAAGGAAAAGGGTGTAGCCCCTATTGGCATCCTTATGCTTATTCTATAAGCCCACAAGGTCGGGTTTATTTTGATATGCCAATCTCTACTAGAATTATCCACCATTCTCTTCAATATTTTTAATATGTTTTTGTTTGTTGCTTCGGCTTGTCCATTACCTTGAGGGTAATAGATTAAAGATGAATGATGTATCATGTGAAATTTGGTGCACAATTTTGTTATGTCTTTGTTCTTGAAATTCCTTGTGTTATTCATTATGACAGCATTAGGTATGCCATATCTACAAATTATATGATTTAGGATAAACAAGGATATCT
This sequence comes from Chamaecyparis obtusa, assembly GCA_027943335.1. Taxonomy (NCBI): domain Eukaryota; kingdom Viridiplantae; phylum Streptophyta; class Pinopsida; order Cupressales; family Cupressaceae; genus Chamaecyparis; species Chamaecyparis obtusa. The sequence goes on from BSBK01004467.1 coordinate 2,333,158, forward strand.
ATTTTCCTGTTGCACTTGATAGGGGTACAACTTCCACCCACTTAGTAAAGTATTATGTGGCTGTTATGATGAATTTATGCCCATTCAAAGATGGTCGATAAATCATTCCTATTAATTCTAGACCCCACTGATAGAATGGCCAAGGTGTGGTCATCAGATGAAGTTCTTGCACTAGCACATGTATGAAATTTATGTCGAATTGACACTTATAGGTTTTTGCAAAGTTACATGAATCTTTTTCCGTGGTAGGCCAAAAATATCCTATCCTAAGAAGTTTCTTAGCTAAAGATAATCTATTTGAGTGTGATCCACAAATTCCTTCATGAATTTCTCGTAAGGCTAAGTTTGATTCTTCCTCTTCTAAACACCTAAGGAGCATTCCATCAAGACTTTTCTAATACAATGTTTCAAAAATTATAGTATATTTGGCAGCTTGTCTAATGAAGCTTTTCTTTTGGTTTCTGGTTTGGTTGATAGGAAGAGTTTGATCTTTTAAATAGGTTTAAATTGGTCCATACCAAGGTGATTCAGTTGTAGTAAGTAGGCAAATGGTATAAGGGTGGGTTAGGTCATACGCGGGTTGAATCACTTCTTCTACCAAGAACTTGTATCTAGCACTTTGATTAGGCATCTGAAAAAGTGAAGCCAAAGTTGCCATAGCATCTGCTACCTTGTTCTTTTCCCTCAGCACTTGTTCAAATGTGATGATTATGAAATACTTCTTGAGATTGTCCACCTTGGTTTTGTAAGGTACCAACTTGTCATCTTTTGTCTGATATTCTTCATTGACTTGATTTATGACTAATTGTGAATCTCCATATACCTTTAACTCTTTCACTTTCCATTCTAATGCCAACTTGATTCCAATAACCAAGGCTTCATATTCCGCTATATTGTTTCTACATGGAAATAGCAATTTTTAAGATTTTGGGATAGTGGATCCTTGAGGCGTGATTAGAAGTATGCCTACTCCTAATCCATGATGAGTGTATGAACCATCAAAATAAAGCTTCCATGTTTTTACCTCAACATTCACAATCTCTACATCTAGGAATTCAACTTGTATAGGATGATCATCATGAAGTGGTGCTTATGCTAATTGGTCTGCAATGACTTGCCATTTAATTTCTTTTATGTCAACATATTCTATATCAAATTTTCTTAGTATCATCACCCACTTTGCTAATCTTCCATTTAATGTTGTTTTTCTTAGTAGATACTTCAAAGGATCAATTTTAGCAATAAGCCTTATCTTGTGGGCTAGCATATAATGGCGTAATTTTTGGGAAGCAAAAACTATAGCCAAGAATGCCCTTTCCATGAAGGTATAATTCAGCTCATATTTGACTAAGGTTCTACTAATGTAGTAGATTGCCTTCTCTTTTCCATTTTCATCCTCTTGTGCTAGAAGTGCCCCTAATGAATTCTCTATTGCTGAAATGTACAAGATTAGAGGCTTGCCTCTGATAGGTGGCATCAATATTGGTGGATTCACGAGGTACTTCTTTAGTAGATTGAAAGCTTCTTCATACTTTTCATCCCATTTGAAAATTGCATCTTTATGCAAGAGTTGGGTGAAATTATGGCATTTTTCTATCAATTGAGAGATGAATCTCCTGATGGATTGTATTCTTCCTTGTAAAGATCTCATCTGACTAATGGTTTTAGGTGCTTCCATTTCCATTGTGGCCTTCACTTTAGTGGGATCAGCCTCTATTCCATTTGTAGATACAATGTAACCTAGAAGTTTGCTAGATTGGACTCCAAAAGCACATTTCTTTGGGTTAAGTCTCACTTTGAATTCTTCTAACCTTTCAAAGATTTTTGCCAAGATTGGTAGATGTTCTTTTCTTGAATGTGACTTAGCTAATATGTCATCCACATAATCCTCCATGAATTTATGCATCATATCATGGAATATTGTAGTCATTTCTCTTTGATAGGTTGCTCTATCATTTTTCAAGCCAAAAGGCATGACATTCCAACAAAATGTGCCCCATGCACATGTAAAGGTAGTTTTATCTTGGTCTTCTAGTGCTATCTTGATTTGATAATAACCACTAAATCCATCCATGAGTGAAAACATGGAGTGTCCCACTATTAAGTCTACAATTGTATCAATGCTTGGTAATGGGAAGTCGTCTTTAGGACATACCAAGTTTAAGTCCCTAAAATCCATGTAGATTCTAGTAGACTTATCTGCTTTTGATACTGGCACTATATTGGAGATCCATTATCCATAATCAATGGATCTTATAAACCCCACCTTTAATAGCTTCTCTAACTCTACTTTGACAAGTAGGGCTATATGAGGGTGCATTTTCCTTAGTTTTTTCTTGACGGGTTTAGCTCCTTCCTTTATATTGACATGGTGCATTATCAATTTTAGGTCTAAACCTGACATGTCATCATAAGACCACATGAAGTTAACTTGCTTTTCCTTAAAGAACTTGATAAATTCTATTCTTTCTTTGCTGGATAAGGATAATGCTAAGTGGATGATCCTTGGTTCTGTTTTTGATCCAATGTTTATCTTTTTTGTTGGCTCGATTAGAATTGAAGACCTTTCTTCATAGTGGTTTGGTAGAACATCCAAACTCCCTTCCAAAGGTGTCTCAATTGGTTTTCACCTTTAGAAACATCCTTTATTTCTTTTTTTCCTTTTTTCAAATCTAATGTTGCCACAAAGTGGTTTTCAACACTTGATTCTTTTCCTTTTATATTTTATTTATTTTTTTCATTTTTTCTCAAATTAAGAGTTTCGATGCTCCCTTTTATCATTTCTTCTTGATATTCCTTGGTAGAAGAAGGTTCAATCACATTGAGGTATTGGGACACCATGTTGTCATTCAAGAAAGTTGGCAAGGTAGTGGATTTGATGGCGTTCCATTCAATTAGATCTGGCCGAATGAGAGTTAATGGGTCAACACTTGGGTTTGTCTCAATTGGGTTTAAAGTGTATATCTCATTATTGGAAGGTTCATACATTGTATCTTGAAGATCTCAAACATGCGCTTCCTCTAAATGCTCTAAAGAAGAAGGATCAAAATCCTCCTCACTAGACTCCACTATGGTTTCTATTCGATAAAAGTCATGCGGATTAAACCTAGCATTCAATTCTTCCATAGTAGGTCTCCATGAAGGAACATATGGCTCACCTACCCATTTATTTATTTTAATTTATATACTTGGCACATCATTTGGACCCTCTTGACTAGAACTAGATGCTTGATTTGAAGTTGATTCCACCATTAGTCCTTTATTTTTGGTAGAGTTATAGGTATGGATAACATCAATGCCCTTATCATGACATGACTCATTTTACAAGGTATCCCATTCCCATTCATTAGAATTGTCATCACTATGAGATTCTAATTGTATTATTTGATCATATAATTTGGGATAATGTTTTTGTGTATATCCTTCTTCAAGATATCCTAAACTTGTTTTCTGCTTGGAATCTCACCATGTGGATTCTAGGGGTTCAATTAGCCCTTCATCTCTTGTGCCCAAAGGTCCCTGACCTTTATAACCCATCTTTTGCATGATTGCAAACCCTTTAACATATTGATGTGTAGGAATGATTATATTTTGGATGTTCTTGACGTGAGCACTTGATTCTTCATCTTTGTATAACCAATTCATAATTTCATTATCCTCTTCACTCATGGTGGATGATGTACTTGCCCTCATAAAGTTTTCATTATATCTATGAGGTAGACTTGGAGGTTTTCCAAAGGAATTTGGTGATAAGGGTAGATCCATCATAGATAAGGAGTATTCACCTACTCCTTGTTGTTTGATCTTGCATTGCTTATCAAATTTTTTCATCATTTGGTCTATCTTTTGATAATGTGCATCTTTAGTATACACTTGGATGGCATCTTTTGATAAGGAGTCTTCTTTTGATTCTTCAATAATATTATTCTCATTAACCTTCTCTTTTCCTTTAGTCGATGTAGTTTGGTTAATGAGTTTTGGTGTGTCTTTAATAACAATTTCTTCTTCCATTTTTCCTTTTCCTTTCAACAAGGGAATATCCTTATAACTTTGGCCTTTTTCCATTTTATTTGATGTAGACCCTTCAACATTGTGTGGAACCAATGAGTCATTAATAGGTTTGACATTATTACAATATTGAAATAGATTGAGGTCTCCACTTACCATTATCTCTTGCCCTTGATATGGGAATTTTAGGCATTGATGATAAGTTGAAGGAATGGCTTGCATTTCATGGATCCATGGCCTTCCTAAAAAAATATTGTAAGTCAACTTCAAGTCCAACACTTGACATATGGTCTCTTTTTGCATGGGACCAACTCTTATGGGCAAGACTATGACTCCTCTTGACGCTCTTTCTTCATCATTGTAGGATTTTATGGTTATCTTTTTCTTTGGGTCAATCACCTCCTCAGAAAATCCTAAGGCTTTCACCAAGCTAAGGGTACAAATATTTAGGCCAGCACCTCCATCTATAAGAACTCTTTTCACCCTATGTTTATGGATCAACACTTCTATATGTAAGGGTAGATTTTGGGGATGATTAAGAGACATATCATCTTGTTTGGAAAATGATAGGCAATGAGGTGCAATTAGGTGCCCTACCATGTTTTGTAATTTGTCTACCTCCAAACTTAGAGGCACATTTGTTTCCAACAAGGCTTTTTCCAAGATATCCTTATGAATTGGTGATAGTTTGAACAACTCAAGAATAGAGATTTGAGTGGGAGTTCTTTCAAATTGGTCAACCAAGTTTTATTGTTTTGATGATGATGTGGAAGCTTGGTTTGACAAAAAAAAATTTGGAGCATTATTAGGTATGACAATTTTTTAGGCTTGCCCCCTAGTGACCACATTTGTTGATGCTTCTCTTGATTTTCCTTTTACTATGACAATATTTATGCTTTGGTCCTCTTCTCTTAGGGTATTTATTGTGTTATCATAAGTGTGGGAAAAGTTCACTTTCTCATTAGCCTTCTTTTGATTTTGATTTGCATTGGATGACTCATCCTTTTCATGATTCAAAAAGGGGTTCTTATAGGCCGTATGGTCCTCATTGTTTTGAGGTCCTTCAATTTTTATGGTCCCATTATCAATTAGATCTTGCACCAAGTGCTTCAATCTCATGCATTCATTGGTTGGATGACCTCTATTTCGATGGTATTCACAATGATGAGATTCATTCCCCCAATGTGGCTTGACTTCAGGTTCATAACCTAAGATGTTGGGTAATCTGATAACTTGATTTGCAAGCAAGCTCTTTAGTACATTCTCCAAAGGTTCACCTAAGTAGGTGAATTTCTTTTTAGTATAGTTGGAGTAAGGTTTTGACTTATCCCAAGTCTTATTGTTAGAAGTGTTGGAATTGTTGTTAGAATTGTTGGAATTATTGGCATTATATGGAGCTTTGTTTTCTTGATTTACATTATTTGAAGAATTCACTCCATATGGTAGAATAAAATGGGTAGACTTGAAGTTGCGTGACTCCACAACCCCATCATTCACAAGATTTTTCTTGTTATTTTTACTCCATGATTTTGATTTATCATTGTGATTGTTGGATACTTGATTATTAAAATATTTAGGGACATAATTATTATTATTATTGTTGTTGTTGTTGTTGGATTTATTGTCTTTAAATAATTTAATCTCACCTCTTTTGACCAAAACATCTTCAATCTTAACTCCATTTTCAATAAGTTTTTCAAATGTTGGAGGACATTTAAGTTGTAATCAATAGTTCATTTCTGCGGTCAAGTTATTGGTGAAGATCTCCATCTTCTCTTTCTCAGGGATACTTCGTGGCTGCCTTACAAAAATAGTCCTCCACCTTTGTAAGAATCCTAAGAAGGACTCTACATCTTTTTTCTTGGTATCACATAACTTGAGCATCATGATCTCATGCTCAATGTTGTAAGAGTAATGGGTTATGAACTTTGAAGCCAACTCCTCAAAGGTCTTTATTCCTTGGGGTAGTTTTGAAAACCACTCCATTGTGGGTCCTCCTAAGCTTCTAGGAAAGAGTCTCATTAGGTACGTATCATTATGCATGAACTCTATACTTAGGGCACAAAACTCTCTTAAATGATCCTGAGGGTCTGTTTTACCCATGTATTTATCATATTTAGGAAAAATGGTGTTGAAAGGAAATGACACCATAACTAGGCTTTTGTCGAAAGGAAAAGGACAGAAAGCTTCAATGGAGAAGGCCTTAGGTTCAGCTACCTTCTTTAGGGTATCGATTTGTTCTTGGAAGGCCTTAATTTTCCTAGTCATAGTGTTCATTGGATCATCTTGTTGCTGGTCCTTCCTAAGTTGGTCAATATCAAAGTCATGAGGAAGCTTCACTCCCTTTTGTGCTAGGTTTAAGAAAAATTATCCTTATCCCTATCTATCAATTTCTCCATAACCTCTAGGAAATCTAGGTCTTGGGAAGCCTTATCAACTCTTTCTTCAAGTGTCTCAATAGGATTTTGGTTGGCATTGTTGGTATTTTGGTTATTTCCTTGCTGAAAATTGTGATATACTGAATTCATATCCATCTCACCAAGTTTTGATTTGAATAAATTTGGAAAAAGTTCTTCTTGGTTATGACCTTGAAACACACTTTGGTACTCAATCTCTTTCCCTTCATTTGCAACAAGAGAGCTATCACCTTGTAATGATACCCTATATGTTTGGGACTGCGTGGAAACTAGCATCCAACAAGGGTTCATTTTAGAATGATCCTTGATATGAAAGTTGTTGATTTTATTTTTGAAGAGATTTAAAAATATAAGATGATTTTCAATGGATGTCTCTCACTTGTTTATGTATTTCAAACACATTAACCACACATTCACTTGTCTCTTTTTATCCTCTTAAACACAAAATGTTTGATTTGTAGAACGTTGTCACGGGTTTTTCACAAGAAGACACTTCAAGTACCTACCTTAGCAATAAATTTGGTTCATAAACATGGCTCTACAAGGTGGTATTTGCTACTTTATCAAGGTTTTATTGTGGATTCCATTAAAAATGGACTTTAATCTTTCATCCCCAAAGTATGTTAAGTTGGTTTTCCACACACACCGAAGTACAATTTCATGCAATCTGTGAGGAATACTAGAGGAAATTCAAAAAAATTAAGACCCTTTTGTCATACACCCCATTAAGGATTTATGCATTTTATTTTATAGTGGGTTGGATTCTCGCAGCAAAAGCAAGCATGTCCCACTTTGGTCTATCCCTCTCACCGGCCTTGTTAAGGCAAACTCAGGAGGTGAGCCCACTAAATTTCTAGCATGTTCATTTTGAAAGAAAGGAAAATGAAATTAAGGTTAAGCTTTTGGGAATTTGGTTCACCAAGAAGGTGAAGAGCATATCCCTAACTTTCCCTTTAGTTCCCAAACACAATTAACAAGGTTCAATTGATTTCACCCACTAACTATAGGGATTTGAGTATTTCTACTCTCTTCCACAAACAAGGGGCTTTGATTTATGTGTTTGATTCTTTAATCCTTCTTAATTACTAGATTTTAAATGCACCAAATGCCACAAGCTAAGGGAAAATATTGACTAGTTTAGGCTTACCTGTTTCTCTTTAGCTAACCGAAGTTAGGGGCATTTTTGAGTGATTTCATTGTTTTCATCTTACCTTGGCAATAGCTCCTTCCAAGTGTGTTTATCCTCCAGCAAGTTAGTCAACACTAATAATCACAATGAGGGGAAACCAAAATCAAAATTGACAAAGAAAAGATTTATGTAATGAATTTTGAGCACCTTATTTGCAAATTTTCAAACAAAAGCTTGAACTAAGGACTGAAGATCCAATTAAGAGAGACAAATTTCTTTTTATAAGCTTCAATAATAGCAAGGTATTTCTGATATACCTAATTGTCCTCCTCTTGTGTTGACTCAAGAACAACCTTGATATGTGCTATGTTTTCCTTCTTGATCTTCTTAGCTAGTGCCTTCCCTTCTTGATTAAACCTGCTTTCTGGCTTCTAAACTTTTTGATGCCTGCTCATTTAGAGTCAAAACGTACAAATAGAGAGTTAGATAAATGAATTTATCAATCTAAAAGAAAATTAAGACAAAAAATTGAAAGTGACATTGTCTAGCAAATACGCGATATCAAATTGTTTGCAGGCGTAACTTTACTGTTAGCAAGCGACACTTAAAAGTGACACAGCGACACAAAAAGTTAAACAAGCGGAAACAATTTACTGCTAAGTGCAAAGAATATTTAAATTGTGTAAACTGATTAAGTCAAAGCGACACTTTAAGAATAGTAAGTGTAAGATAAATGATACTAGGCGTGACTTTTTTCATAAAGTGCTTTGCAAAGCTTGGTCACAGGTGACAACAAATTATCAAAAGGTGACACTTCTTAGCTAGCAGGCATGACTTTTCAAGGCAAAGGCAGTAGCTTTATCGCACATGTGTGATCATTCTGAATGTAAGCGACAAGAAAGAATTTAAGATGGAATAGAAGTTATCAACCAGGCGCAAATGTTCAGCAAATAAGCATCGACATAGAGATTGTAAGCGTCATCTGAATGATTATAGGCGTGATTGAATTGACTGTACATGTCATTTCACCTATTTTTTGCAAAATATTCACAGAAAATAGAAAATACAAGCATACAAAATATGATCCAAATGATAAACTAGATAAAATGAGGCTTAGAGCCCCACGATGGGTGCTATTTTGTATACTAATAAAAGTATCTTCATAAAATTAGGGTTAATCATCAACAATAAATGAAATAGCAACTAAATTAAACCACAATAGAGAAACTATTTAGCTAAATCAATGACTAATTGACCATCCTATGGCTCTCTAACTAAGAATTTTAATGCAAAGCTCTTAGCAAGCTCTCATTAATGATAGTCCTAAAATGAGAATGATAAAGATGAACAATGCTAAAGCTAACAATTATCAAGATAAATCCTAAAAATTCTCTCAAATGCCTTTCTAAACTCAAATTGCAAGAGGTTGGATGCAATTTTCAAATATGTGGTTATCCTTTAATGAAGGAATTTGGTCTTCCTTTTATAGATTTTCCCAATGGTAGGGGGTGTAGTTGTGTTTGATCATGGTTAAGCCTTGGTTGAGTCCTTGGTTCCACCCTTTGAAGACAATGCAAAGTTTGTGTCCTAAAAGCTTGGGACAAGTAGACAAGATCAATGGTCAAGATTCCTTTTCACTTTGAGTGAATGAGATTCAATTTGGCTTGATCCATGTGAATGTCTTTCCTTTAATCTCATTGGTTGATTGATTTTCCTCCCTTTTGTGGTTTTTGAGAGTAATTGATTTATTTTAGCCATGCACCCCTTGAATGGGTTGAATTTAATTTAATCCAAGACTATACAATTAATTAAATTAATTGTATTTTGATTTGATTGCACTTGATTAAAATGCTCTCAATTTTGATTAATCTTGAATTAGAATTTGATTTTCATTTTGATTGGCTAATTATGCATTGTGACTCAATTGATTCAATTTTGTCCTTGATTTTCTTTGATTTTACTTAATTTGCTTTGAATTATCGTTAAATTGTCTTTGTCCATTTTTAGGTGATTACAGAAGTCTTATGCAGTAAGCTTTCAATATATGAGGCATGGACATGATATCAGCATGATATCATGGGCGTAGAGGTTAACTGTTAGTACAAAGAGTTATATAGAAGCTTGTGTCAGCAGTGTTCTTGATAGAGTGACAAGCAGTGTTCTATGTATGGTTGTCTGTATAGTTGTCATGGAGCCATGCACACTTGGATATGTGATGGAGACATGTTAATGTTGTTTCAGCTATGGACACATAGTCTGATATTTAGTAGAAGTGAATTTATGCAGTCGCTATTCGCCAGTAGTAGTTTCCTGTGTTTATTCAGAAGAGCCGACGGAGATTTTATTGGTTTTGGAGTGGCACCCATCTTTGGGGTATGTGCCCTTGGAGTTAACCTTATAGAAGATTTTTTGATGTTCATTTAAGAGCACATAAAGTAATTTAGCTTGATGAGAAAGATCCAGTTGCTTTGGTAGAGTCGACAGTGTGTGGTGTGCGTCTACAATTATCTTATTTGGATAGGTCCCATAATGTGTTGCGTGCATAGTAGAGCTGACAGAATGTTTATATAAGTTTGTTATGGTTTCTCTAATATGATTTAAAGGTTTTTCTAATAGGTTGACCTGATTATATCATTTAGTGGAAAGATATTTATAGGCAGTCATTTGTGATTGTTGAAGTGTGGTTCATGGTTGATAAGCAGAGCAAAGCAGAGTGTGCCAAGTGTGGAACCATTAGAAGAAGGTCTATGTGACCAAGAAGAGAACTTGTGCTATACATTGGAACTGATCTAGACAAGCAGATCAAAGTGCAATTCACCAAGATCTAGATATAGTGTGTATCTGTTAAATAGAAGGTTGTAGCCTTCACCCCTTTGAGTAGTGAGCTCTTGGATAGTGTATCCTCTCCCCTAACAGTGACAATTGTAAAAGACTCCTAATAGGGTCCAAGCCTTGACTAGGTCTACTATACTTAATATATTCTAAAGCTACTCCAAACAGGGTAAAGTATCTTCTAGAAAGGATCATTATACAGTAGTACAGAATATTAGTGGGTGTCAATTCCCACCTAGGTTTTTACCTATTTGGGTTTCCCCATAAACAAAATATTGGTTTTTTGTTCATGTGTTCTTTCATTGTGTTTATACTCTATGTTTAAGTATACTTAATTGGATAAAGAATTGAATCTTGTAGATAAATGATTCAACCCACCCCCCCCCCCCCCCCCCCTCTTAGTTATCTCTTGGGACTATTCCTAACACTAGTCATGGTTGTCTTGTTGATCCTACATCCTTAGTTAATGTTATTACTGAAGAAAATATTTTTATGAAAAGCTTACAACATGACTTTTATGATACATCAGATGTGTGGATTCAAACTTTTAATGGTTTTCTTTATCCATTATCTGGTTCTATTACCTTACTGGTTGAACTTTGTGGAAAGATTGTGAACACTACCTTTGTTTTTGTTCCTACTTCTGATCAATTTCAAGTTAAGATAGGTTTGTTGTGGTTGAATGCCATGCATATTGTTGCTTCACCTATCCATAAACATCTTAAATTTGTTCATGATGAAGAAGTGAAGATGGTTAATCATAGTTTGTATCAACCTTCTAGGCCTAGAGATTGTGTTGTTCTTGATTTCTTTTGGCCTTCATTACCTAATTCATGTCCTCCTCGACCTGATAATATTTTTTGTTCATATCAAGCTTATAAACTTTTTAAGATTCTTGAATTAAGAATACCTCTGATGGCTCTTACTCATGGTCTTTTTCCTACACCTTCCATACCTCCTTTAACTATGGCTTCTAGTTCTGTTAATCAAGTTCCTCCTATTATCGATAATCCTATTGATCTTCCTAAAGAACCTATGAAGGATCCTGTGATTGTTCCTCCTAGTTCTCAACCTATTTCAAGTAAATCAAAATGTAATTTATTTGCTAATGAACATCATAAAAAGAATCATGCTCAGGCTAAAGCTCATAATTCTATTCTTCATAGATCTCTACCTTCTTCGGATAAATCTATGCATGATGTGTTAGAAGAAGTTGTTACTAATTATAATGGTAAGATGCATGATTATGATGATTCTATTCATATCTTAGATCCTATTTTGATCAATTTGGATGAAGAAGATATGCTTGATGATACTGATGATGTTAATGATGAATATGAGACTATTGACATTGACATTGATTTACCTAATATTCTTTCATCAGAATAAACACTTACACCTAGTATCAAACATTGTGATTCTCAAGAGGATCCTTGTTTGGAACTGGCTATCATTCCTACTATGTTGGATATAGCCCCTCTTGAAAGCTACCCACCTTCCTTAAATGATATACAATGAGATGGGGAGAGTAGGCAGCATGCTTGATTGGATTATCCTTTGTGGTAGCTTTGTTGTGTGTTTTCCTGTTGTACTGTGCTTCTCCCATGATGTGTTTGCTAAATGTTGTTAGATTATTTTATACGACCCTCGTTACTCTGTTGGTGCAAGGTGATGAAGGAATCAAACCTAAAGTACCATTCCTCTATATGTATCTCTATTCTTCTATGCATTGTTTCATGTTATGTCGTAAATGTGCTATTATTCGTAAATGTTTCCTTGTGTAATCTGATTGGATTCAAGATGTGGTAGTACTGATTTTTTTTGGTCTCCATGTCATGGTCTAAAAAGATTCCTCTTCGTATATCTTATGTGATCTTTCCTCCTTTTTTATTGTAGTTCTACTTTCTTTGGGGAATGATGTCAATTCATGTGCAATAATATCATATATATATATATATATATATATATATATATATATATATATATATATATATATATATATATATATATATATATATATATATATATATATATATATATATATATATATATATATATATATATATATATATATAATGATCATACTGACCCCACGATAGGTAGATCCCTTCTAAGTTCTATGTATGTTTTTGTGATATTTCCCTTGATTTGTCTTCATCTGGGGGCATCTCAACGTGGAAATGTAATCAGTGGAGTTGTTTATGTTTCTGTTAAAGCCATTGCTCTTGTTAAAGTGTTAGAAATGACTTTAACATGGGGGCATATGCTCTGCTCACCTGTTGCATACACCCACTTTTTGATACGCATATATTATTTTTCAAGATACCTTTTTCCCTTTTTGGATTAGTAACTAATCCTTAAAGCATGGATTTATATTTAAGGATCTCTTGATCCCTCCAGTTTCAAATATATATATTTTTGATCCCTTAAGGTCGGAGGTGTCCTTAAGACTGGATCTCTTTTACTTTTGGTTTTATTCTTATGGAATAGAATATTCCTAAGGGTAAATCCTTGATGGGTTGACTAGGGAGTGGCCACATTGACTAGGTGGTTCAATTCCATCTTTTGAGTTGCATTGTTTTCTTGTGTGGTTCACAATGGGACATAAGTTCTCATTGGGTGAGATAATCACACCCTCTCCCTCTCTCTCTAGAGATCTCTCTCTTATTGTGATCTTGGATTCGACGAAGACTTGAGTCCCTAGGGGATTGAGGTTTATCTTTGTCCCTTTGATTATGATAAGATTAGCTTTTCATTTTGATCTCCTTTACCAAAAGCTTGCATCAAGTCCATACTCTTGCTAAAGTGGGGGCTTAATGTATCATCTTAAAATGGAAGCACTTCCATGTTAAGAGCATTTAGCCTTCCGAGTAAGTGGTATGGGGTCATGTTAAGCACCTTGATTTGGTATTTTCATGTATCTGGCTTTGTCCCCCCATTCTGCTTCTCTTTGTACCTATTTTTCACTTTATTTCTGGATTTCCTAGCATTCTGGACTGAGGTCCTGAGGTCTTTGACCTCAAGGTCAAAGATGACCTTGAGGGTCAATGAAGACCTTGACCCTAACCTAGGTCAGGGATGACCTTGACCCTGACCTAAGATGGGGTCTACCTCATCCTTACCCAGATTTCAAATTTCAGGTTTCCAGGATTTTCAGATGTCGGGTTTTAGAAATATTTGTTTTCCCACTTTCGGGTCGGCCATTTCGGGTTTCAGAATGGTAAATCCTTAAATTGCATTTAATCTAGGTATATTTCTAGGGGTTTTCGATACCCTTTTCAATGAACTTCTGAGATCTGTGAACAAAGTCAAAGTTGACCTTCAAAATATTAATGTAGCCTTTGACCTTTTATCAAGGTCAAAAACTACTTGTCAGAAAGATAAAAGTTTTCTGGGTTTTCTTCGTCTCAACATTTTTAGTCTAAAATAGGTGTAGAATTATCTGAAACTACACACAGACATCAAAAATTGGCATTTTCTAGATTTTCCCGATTTTGAGGTTAGTATTTACCTTTCAATTATTTCAATTTTCAAACATATATCATCCATAGGGAAATATAAGGTTTTCTCCTTCATTCACATTTTCCATAGATTGATTCAATTGTGCATTAACCTTTTGGTTGATCAATTTGGATCTCTCCTTTGGAAATTTGGATTTAGAATCAGATCTCATATTTCCCCTATCCATTTTGGTGAATCCCATTTCACCTTATTCAGTTAGCTTCTCCATCTTTTCTAACTTAGTACAGGGACCTTGATCATATGTCACAATAGTAGCATCTATCTGCTTAATGTTCTGATTTAGTACATCTAGAGAGGGTGCAAGTGCATGTCTTAACTGAGTTTGTCTAGCCCTTATCTTTTCCATTTATTTTTTTGCCTTCTCAATTTTATCCAACTAACCTTGATAGACATTATTGCACATGTTAATATCTTGGGAAGGATCTTCCACTGATTTTCTTATTTCTACCATCATAGATTCTGCTTCCTAAATCTTCTTGGAAAGGTCTATAGTGAGTTTGTATTTGTTCATAAAGTCAGCAATTGTTTTTCTTCCTTTTTTTTCTATCTCCTTTAGCATAGCCTGACGAACCTTTAGAGAATTAAGGTCAAGTGAGAAATTTTCTATCAATTCATTTAGCCTTTTCTTGAGATATTTCTTTTTTGCAATTTTAGATGTTGATTCTTCAAGACTTGAGAAATTTACTTTGAAGCTTGATAGGATGTTTCTTACATCATCTACTGAATGAACATTGATCACTTTCTTATTCTCAGGAAGTAGGTTTTTTAGTATGCTAACTGATTCTAGAAGTAATGGATTTCTCATTACTTGTTTCTCCTTTTCTTTTTCCATTGCCAAAACTCTAATCTTCATCAGATCCTCTTCTCCCCATGAGTCTAAACTGGTTGTATCTGATGTCAAACTTGACAACAATGAAATAGATGACTTAGGAGTAAGGAGTGTGTTATCCAAAATTTCACTCTTTACTTTCACTGGTATCTCAACAAAGGGATCTTCTTTTTCAACTTCCTTCTCTTCTTCTTGTTCTGTTAAGTCCTTAATTTGTACTTCTTCTTTCTACTTAGGTGTTTCATTAGCACATAGAATCTCTACTTCATCAGTACTCACAAAGGCTTCCTCAAACTTGTCTAGATCCTTGTCTGATGCTGCCATGGATATCTCATCATTGTCAATAACAATAGTTTCATCCTTTATTTCAAGCATGGGCGTAGATTCCTATGGACCTGTCATAAGTGCATCAGGCATCTCAGACTCTTTTACTTTCTAAGATGGAACTTGGGTTGCAGGCGCAGTAGTAGGATACAAGTGTCTTTCCAAAAGTACTTTTTCAAATGCCTTTTATGTCTCCTTCGCAACCAACTCATAATCCTTGTTCATAATTTGCACATTTCTTAATTTAGTTCTTAGGTGAGGCTTCACCAAATTTAGCAACAATGACTTTTTTTAAAATAAGCATATAGGGAGGTTATCATCTAGTGGCTTTTCTCTTATCCTAAAATCTTCTTCAATGGCTTGTCTCTTCAAAGTGTCAAGTATACTCCATACTTGATCAGGAACAAATATCTTAATCTCTAATATAATCTTCTTGAACTTAATCATGTGCTTGATTATCATACCATGGATCTCTAATTTATCAATCTCATGATATTTGTCATAAAATTTTGCTATTTGATCAATCCTTCCTTCATCTACTACTCTAAATCTCAACACTTCTAGATTCAGTAGGAATCCTACCTAGGGAGGTGCTTGAGTGTGTAGACATCAAAAAATGGACAAAGTGCTTAAAATCATAAAAATGCTTTAAAACTCATCAAAAAGGATCAAATCAATTTAAATGGACATTAATAAATCAAATTTGGACAAAATCAATCAAATAAAAGGAAAAATTAAATAATGACATCAAATAATTAAATACAAGCTTAAAGGGGCAAAATACACTATATAATTGATTTTAATTAATTAACTGTATAGTTTTGAATCAAAAATCAAAATGAACCTATTCCCTACATGGCTAAATTAATTAATTGATTGAATTTAATAAATCCTAATATCTTTATATTGGCAAGTTGACTATACTAAAGTATATGACTTGATATAGTGTGGTCGTTATGGCAACAAAGTCATATAGCAGTTTGGAGTGAGCACACTTGATGAGAAGATCAGAAATTAGTAAGTGTTGAAGACTGGATATTGTATAGAGTTCCTGTAGCTTAGAGCATCAGTGCATGTGTGTATGGATGAATTATGGTATGCGCCCTGGAAGTTAAGTTAGTTAGACTATACTCTTTCTTAGTCTATGAGTGCATGATCAGATATGGAAAGATGTGAAAGATACAATCAGTTGAAGTTGCACAGCCAGTGTGTGCCAACAAAGAACAGAGCATGGAGCTAACAATTAATATTTTGGTATGAGGTTGTAATGTAAAGTTTTAAAGGCTATGCACCTATTGTATTTAGGTTTTTGACATGTATATTTGTTTGTATTTAAGCATGCTTAAGCCAATTCATTTGGAAGCACTGTTTGTAATAGGTCTAAGGGATGACCTAGTTCATTATTTTGTATGAGCGTATAAATATAAGGTGCACCCATTGTATTTGGTATGGAAGTAGAGATTGAGTTGTGATAACAAGAGTAGAAGTGTGCAAAGACACTATGAGATGTATTAAATCTTTATAAGAGGTCAAAGAATCAGCACATCAAAGGAACTAATCTGACAAGCAGTGTCACAGTGACAGTTCACTCGGCAGATATAGTGTGTATCTGATATCAGAAGGTTGCAGCCTTCATCAATTGAGTAGTGAGCTCTAGATAGTGAGTCCACTCCCCTAATAGGGATCATTTTAAAAGAATCCTAACAGGGTCCGACCCTTAACCGGGTCTACTATACTTAAAACATTGTAAAGCTACTCCTAACAGGGTAAAGGATCTTCTAACAAGGATCACAAAACACTAGTACAGAATATTAGTGGGTGTCAATTCCCACCGGGGTTTTTACCTATTTGGGTTTCCTCCTAATCATATTGGTGTCATGTGTTGGTTTCATGTTTCATGTTTCATGTTTATGTGAATGTTTAATTCAGTACTTAAGCATTTAAGTTCAGTATAGAGATTAAAGTGAAAATTTAAAATACAGTGAACACTAATTCACCCCCCCTCTCAGTGTTCCCATTCCTAAAAATTGGTATCAGAGCTCTTGTCCTCAACAAAGAAATTTAACCACTTGAGGAGATCATGGACAAAGTAGAAATGAAACATCTGATGAAGAATCTTGAAGCCGTTCTTGAAGACCTAGACAGTTTAGAAAGAGAAATTGAAAAATTAAAAGGAAAAGTCAGTGATGCTCAATTAGTTATCAAAAGACTAAGAAAGGATTTGAAAGGACACTCTAACAATGATCTTGAAGAAAAATTCAAGAGGTTGAATGAAGAAAATGCATCCTTATTAAGTCATCTTGAAGAATTTGATGACAAACTAATGAACAATCAAGATGTCTATAATGAACAAGTCAAGGAGAATCTTCAACTCAATGAAAAACTAAGGGAAGCTAACTTGGAAATCTTGGAGCTAAGGAATATCAAAGAAAGCTTAGAATTTAAATTGAAAGAAGCAAAGGATCATATTGAAAAATTGCACACCAGTTCTTATATGATAGAATCTTAGTTGTATGCAAGAAGAGCCAAAGGAGACACTAGCTGTATTGGATACAATGAAGCTCAAAACTAGATTGACAATATATGAGCAAGAAAGGATACTCAAAAGGACTCTTCCAATACTGAGAAGATTGAAGATCAAACCAAAGACAATGGTGAACCTCCTAAGAATGAGCGCAAACCTAAAGAACGCACTTGTTTTGCATGTAACAAGCCTGGACATATTGCAAGGAACTATATAGAGGTAAGATCTTTCAATGGATAATGCTATTCATGCAATAGATTTGGTCATAGAGCAATAAATTATAAGACTAGCAAGAAGAACAGGATTCAGCATGATCAAAGAAATCAAAATCAGACCAATGTAAGAAGTTCTCAGAATGTTACATGTCAGATATGTAACTATAATGGCCACTTAGTGAAACATTGTAAAATGGTGACTAATGTCAATGGGCTGAGGAATAGGAAACCTCTAGTCATTTTTCACTCATGTAACAAGGCTGGACATATCTCAAAGTTTTGTAGATCATGGATGCAAGGTCAGGAAAGCCCTAAAAAGGTTGAAGAACTAGTATTGGATCTTGAAGGAGATGTCAAGTTTGTGAAAGCCTCAGAGGATGCGAGCATAATTTAGACAGAACGAAAGAAGGAAAAAGTTGATGAGAATGTATTGGATGCATCCCCAGTGGATGCACCCTCTACATCTACATGAATGGCCCTCAGGGTCACAGGGGGAGCTAATTTAGCTCTAGACCCTTGCGTGGCTGGTATACTCATTCTCAGAGTATGCACCTTTGGACTTAAACTTTTGGAGTGTTAAGGAACCTATGTGCTAGAGCGCACATGCTGATTGTTAGCAGAACTCGAGTTTGAAATTTTGAAGTGACAACTGTATACACCTAAAAATGGTCATCTAGACTATTGTATGCACCCTAAAATGGTCACCTAGACATTGGGCCCCATTTTTGCAATTTGTCAAATCCCTAAATCAATATTTTCAAATATCAACAATATCAATTATATCAATTTCCTTGATCAAATCATAATCAATTCAATATTTCCTATGGTTTGAGCCTTATTTAATTTAAAAGAAAAATAAAAATAAAAATCTTATTTAATTAAGAGAACATGCTCCCTTTTAATTAATTAAAAATATCTTTTAATTAAATAATAAAATCACTTTATCCTAAGCCTTTATTTAATTAAAAAGAATTTCCTCCCTTTTTATTTAAATAAAAAATCTCCACTTTTCCTCTTATCCTATGTTGCACAAATAAAGCATTTAATTCTTATTTATAAAGAAAAATAAAATAAAAAATAAAAGAAAAGTACTTTTTGTCTCACATGGACATAAAGTAAATGCTCAACATAATGTAAATGCTTCTAATTTTCTTATTGGAGGATATTTGTGCACAAGGATCAAGCTTCCATTTTTCTCCATCGTTGATTAAGTCTTTTGCCTCTTAATCTCAATCGTCCATTGATTTTTCATTCTCTATAAAAGAAGAGCTCTCTTCTTCATTTTGCATACACTTGAATTTTATGCTATTGTTATGCTACAAGTTTTCTTAGATTAATTTTGCATTGCATTGCATTCATATTTGGTTTCATTGGAGATACTGGCATTCTTGCCCTTGTTTTCATTGTGAATCTCTCATTGTGTGGTTGACTAGCAAGGTCATGAGTTTATAGCTCTAGCTGAGAGCAATTTTACAAATCTTGCAACTCCATGCATAGAGAGCTATGGATCAATTTGTGAGGGCTCATTATTGAGTTTTCTTGCATGTAAGGATTCATAGAAGTGTGGTCACATTTTCACCATACAACTATTAGCCCCTTTCTAGCATTATTTGCTAAAATCATCAATTGCTTATTCTTGATCAAATCCTAGTTCTATCATTTATTCGATTATTTTCTATGGGCTAACCATTTTATCCTAAACCTTTATTTAATTAAAAGGAATATTTCCTTCCCTTTAATTAAATAAAAAGCCCCCACTTTTTCTCTTATCCTAAGTTGCACAAATAAAGCACTATTCTTCTTTTATAAATAGACCAAAAGCACTTTTTGTCTCATATGGACACAAAAGTCAACTCTTATTTTCCCATTGGAGGATATTTGTGCACATGGATTTCTCCTCTTTCAAGATCCACCCTTGATTAAACCTTTTGCCTCTTAATCTCCATGGTCCATTCCTTTTCATTTCTTATAAAAGGAGAGCTCTGTTCTTCATTCTAAATCCCCAACTTTTTATGCTAACTTTATGCTGCAAGATTTCTAGGTCACTTTGGAGCTTTTGAAGATTTGGAGCATTCTTAGCATCTACATATCATTCTTGCATTCTTAGCTTAGCTTCATATTTATGCTTTCTTAGATTAGCTTCATTTCCATGCTCTAGATTAGCTCACATAGATTAATTAGCTTGGGTTGTAACACTTGTACTTTCATTTCCATAGCTTAGCTTGTTCGTCCATTTTCATAGCATAGCTTGCATATTTGCATCCTCATTCTTAGCTTACTTGCATTGCATTGCATTTGATTCTTAGAGATATTGACATTCTTTCCCTTGTCTTCATTGAATCTCCCATTACATGGTTTACTAGCAAGGTTATAGGCTTAATAGCTCTAGCTGAGAGCATTCTTAAAAACCCTTGCACTCCATGCCTAGGGAGCTATGGATCAATTTTTGAGACCTCATTCTTGAGTATTCTTCATTTTAATGATTCATAGAAGTGCACTATTTAGAGTAAACATTTTTGGCACCCACCATGGGGTGGAGTAGACTAGCTTTGTCCCTTCTTTTTCTGCATTTTCGTCATTTTCTATTAATTTTTCAGTAAGTTTTGAGCTTAATTTTTGGTCTTTATTTTTCTATCTCAGAATATCATGCGATACTTCCAGAAGTATCACGTGATAGTTCTCTGTATGCATGTACGATACTTCACTTATCGAAAGTATCGCCTGGCTATTACAGAAAATATCACCTGGTCTCATGCAAAGTATCACCTGGTATAGAGCAAAGTATCGCACAGACTAATATTATCGCCCCAGTATACTGAGAAGTATCGCACGATAATTTTGGTGTCTGTAACTATCACCTATACCCGACAGTGAGCTATTTTTGATCTATTTTGTTTATCTTGCAATTTTTAGGTTCTCTGCTATCTTTTTGAAAATTTTAACGTTTTCAAATCCATGCCACTTTGGAAAACGAGCACCCATTTTTGAGAATTTTTTGCAAATGGTATCAAAAATTGAAGTGTGATATATCGTTGAAAAGGTCTTTTCGAGCCTAATCCAACCATGCTAGTTTCATTCTCAAATTTTATCATTTGATTAACTATTTTACTTGCAGATTATCTAATTTTTTATTTTGCTAACCTTGTGGGTCTAACAAGTTGTGGTTGTAGGTGCACTTGCTTGAGATATTTTTCTAAAAGAACGCATGTCAAAGAGGGTTACTAATGGTTTTTGTAGGGCTGCCCTAAGCATAAAAACCAAATCAAGTGCTTGTTTAATTGCTTTCTTTATTGAGTGCAGCATATACTAGTTGTTTCATTTCATAGGCACTTAATACCTTGTTGTAAGAATTTTGAGGTGGTAGGAGAAGTATGCTCTTCGCCCTTGTGGTGAACCAGAAAATCTTGACCCATCTTTAGATTTTGAAAGCAAGGGGGGGTGATTGAATCTTTGCTTGGTGTGTTTGGGATAAATTTTTGAGATAGGGGAGTATGCTCTTCACCCTTGTGGTGAATCAAAAACTTTGAACCTCAAAAATTGATCTACTCTTTGTTTAAATTTAGAATCCTTTCGCGGGCCTACTCTTGAGCAATCAAGATGAACGACCCAAGTGGGGACAAGCTAATACCGAGCTATTCCAACCCACTATAATCTCAAGGCTATCAAGGACACAAAACCTTGGTAGACATAGCACTTGTCTTTGCTTAATGTGAGTACTTGTGGGATTGTGACCATGAGAAAAATGTTGAGCAAGGATCCTTAAGGTACTCTTGAGGCCACAAGGTCCTAGTCCTTTATGAGGAGCAAGAGGGGTGCTATGAAAAAAAGCCCTTACTAAGAACCATTAGATAGAAGCCACCCTATTTTGCCGCTTAGTTTCTTGGTGCAAAGATTGATCCAAGTGGAATAACCCAGATCACCCCAAGACACTCACCATATGTGTTCCTTTGGTTGTTTTTTTTACACTTCCATGACAACGCCAATATCTATTATGGGCAACCACTTTGTGTGAGGCAAGGGAGAATCAAGTTGTGGGCCAAGTTGCTAAGTAATGAGCCTTGGCTTTTTAGGTAGTAAGTGCTTGAAGTGTTTTCATTGTGCTATACCAATGTAAACATTCTCAACATTCAAACAAAATGATAGCATTCATAAGGTTTTCTATTTTGATATCACAAGTTCTTGTCTTGGCAAGGTTGCTTTTGCCCTTGTTTCAAGTACATGTCTGATCCTATACTATTTGCAAACCTATCTTTTATCTACTGTTACTGCTTGTCAAACTGAGAAATTGCACTATCCAACCTTCGAACTTGATCAAAATGCTTCAAAAATGAGACTTTTATGTTCACTGGTCATAGAATCGCCCAAATCTGCAATATTTTGCACACTTTGCTAAGAAATATCATGCGATAGTTCGCACCTACTGGCCTATTGCCCAGCTAGCCTGAACTCTCTCACTCTGCCTGCCTGGAGTCTATCGCCCTGCCCAAGGTGAAGGCTCACCCGGTCTTAAACTATTTCCCTCTCTACCTGGAAAGTATCACCTAGAGTCTTTTGACTGTTCTACTAATTTGTGTCATTTCCAGTCCTCCTTGGTCAGTCCAGATCTTAGATCCTAGGTGCTATGACATATTTCTCAACATTAAATGAACTCCAATGGTATCAAAATTGCATAAAATGACTCTTGGTCTTCCTTCTTCCATGTCTTCTAGTCTCCCATTTTCATCCAATCTCTTCTTCCTTCATGATTCTTCCTCTTCTTCCTAAACTCTTCATGTCTTCTTGATTCTTTTCCTCTTATTTTCCAGTCTACTTTCTTCTATTCATCTCTTCTATTCATTTCTTCCATGCTTGATTCCTTCTCTTCTACAACCATGAATTTCAACTACCTTGTTATGGAACCTCTCTTGAAAATAGATGATCTCAAACTCATTGCTCAATTCAAAGAGTTTAATTCCTCCAATAGTCTTTCTAGATATGGCAATAGTGATACACTTAAGGAAAAAATTTAAAAAAAGATGATTGAATCAGATGCCTTTGCTAGGATCATAGACATGATCATATCACAACCTCCCTCTTCTAAACATTCTTTGTCATCTAAGTCTTCTCATTCTTCCTCATCTTCCAAGTCTCATCATAGCTCTTCTAGACATTATTTGCATCCCTCATTATCCAAGTCTTATTCCTCTACTAGGTCTTCACCTTCTTCTTCTTCACAATCTCGCTCCTCTTCTACTTCTCCCAAGAGTCTTACTCCTCACTATAAGCACTATGGTAGTCCTTGTGATACCTATGATACCTTTATTCCTAATAGTCCTAGTCGTAGGCTCATGCTTACTAGAAATGGGTCACCGCATTAGATAGATCGTGATGGTGATCCATATGATTCAGATTTTGAAAGAGAGTTTGATGAGTTCTGTAAACAATACCTTGATTATGACCCATCTACCACTACTAAGGACTGTAAAATGCATTGCACTGATATGAAATGTCAATATTATTAAAATCCTTCCTCTGAGGACTCTCATGCTGAAAATAAAGATGACACTCTCAAGAAAGATCATGTTGATGATGTACCTTTATCTTGTGATGGTTCCCTTCCATCCCCTACTTCCTCCAATACTCATACATCTCCTAAAGCTTCAGAGTCTTCCAAATCTTTCACAAATCCTTCATACAACAAAGATCCTAATGATTTTCATGCAGTTCCCTATAGTTATCCTCAAGGGCTACCTATTAAAGAAGCTCAAGCTAACCTTCACTTGGCTGCAAATACTTCCAATAATGCTAAACCCAAAGAGCCTAAGCCTTTATGCGCTATAATGCCTACTTCAACTACTCCTTCACCATCTTTTCCAAAGTCTTCCATATGATCCCAACATGCTTTCTTGTCCTTAGAAGTGGCTCCATGTCAAGAGGATTTTAAAAATGATAAAGAAAAGAATGTAAAAAAGGATCAAGATCAAGAACCCTCCATGTCATCCAATCCTTTTCATGATGTCTCTAATTTGCTTCATGGTTATTTTGATCCTCTACACTCTTTCACATTCATTCCACCATCTCCTAAGCAAGATCAAGCTACTACTTACACCATTGAGCTTATTGACAATCAAAATAACCTTATTACACTTGCGCTTTCCAAAGATGATGCTTCCATTAAAGTTATTAAAAATAGTGTTGTTACTTCCAATGTTAAGCTTATTGAAGATCAAGAAGCTCCTTGTCAAGATCAAAATCTTTCATCTTCTTATTCTACCACTCCATGTTCACTTCCACTTTCTACTCTTCTTGAGTCTTTGCAAGCTCCGAATAATCCTATCAAAGAAGTTTCTCATATTAAAGATGTTCATGATTCTATTTTGAATCCTAATGCTCACTCTAAAGATGCTAATGTCCTTGGTTGTTATATAGATGATGATGAGCTTATTGATTATCCTTTTGTATCTTCCACATCTATCCTTGGACCTCCTCCACCAATACTAAGGGCTTCATGTCTTCCTTCCATCTTGGGCCCTCATGTCCCTTCACTTTCCCCTTCTTACTCTCCTAATTCATCATCCATCTTGGGTCCTTACGTTCCTCCATCTCCTATCTTTCCTCAAGATCAACATAGATGCATACCCTTGAATCTTTTTCATCCACCCACTCATCTAAACCAGTCATATTCTCTTTCTTCTTCCACAAGTCCCAAGTCTTTTGGAAGTAACTTGAATGTTCAATATAAGGAAAATAAGAAATACAAAAATCCATCTAAAACAGAAGATCACCATGTCTACTCTAATCGACATGGAAGCATAAAGTCAAAAGAGATATCTAAGAAGAAAACTACAAGACAAGTATGGGTTCCAAAATTCATCATTGAAGATATTCTCTCTAAATCATCAAAAGGAAATAAAAAGCCTAAGGCTATATGGATTCCAAAGTCTCTCTTGAAAGAGTCTAATATTGAACAAAAAGTGAAGTTGACATTCAAGCTTCCAAAGGCTTCCACTTCATCTTCTTCCAAAAATGATCTTCAATTTCATGCGCCTGAACTGCAACCTCTGCTAAACATTCACCATATTTCTTCTAGTATTCCTTCATTCACATTTCCTCCATCCTCTCACCACCCTTCAAGGTGTGTGTTGATGTTGATCTTTCTTTCCTTTCCATCTACCCTTTCACAGTCCTTCCATTCATTATACTTCTACCTTCTATCATTTTTCCTCATTTTCCTATTCCTCCTATCTTCCAACCTCACTCACTTTACATAAAACCTTATCCTCCATTTTTCTCTACCATCTTCCTTTCCCTGTCAGCATCTTTGAGCATATCATTTTTAATCCTTGGAATATCATGGTTTACCCTTTCAAGGAGTGTTATCTAAAAATCTTGCCTTCTTCCAAAAAACAAAATAATTCAAAAGAAATAAAAAAATTCAAAAAAAAATAAAATTGAAAATGTGTCTTCATGAAAACTTGGAAACAGGCACCTTGGTAGAAAAATTAAAGAGAATTAAATTCATCCTATAGTGAAAACCACTCCCTTATGGCACCTTGGATAAGTACCATGATGAAAACCTGGCAATCAGGCATCATGCGTAGTTCTTCTACATATTTCATCTTCTCTCTTTGATCTTGACAATGTTGCGCTATACACAAACATTTGGCTATCTTTTGAACTATCTTATGATGATCTTTCTTTCATTCCATTCATTTTTAATCCTTCATTTTTATTTTCCTCCATTCATTCTAAGCTTTTGCTATCCTTTTCCCCTTTGGTCTTGATCTAATAAAAAAAGAGTAAAACACGATGCTATGAAGCCTCTTGACATGTCTAGTCCTTTGGACTGAATCATTTCCTTCTTTTGCATTATACCTTTGTGACTTATGTTGTGCTAGCCTTTCATTGTTTGTCCAAATGTGCTTTACATGACAATTTTTTCCTAGCTTGGGTACTTTTGAGGAGTTTGCTCTTGAGGATTTCTTCCCTTCATTCTCCTTCATTCTCTTATCTTTGATCTCTTCCACTAGCTTTCTCATCCCCCTTGATCTCCACCTTCCTAGGCATTGGGACTTCACGATGTGATCTTGCTTGGGAGTTTGATGCCCATTCTTTCTGGGGGCATCCTTTGTGCATACTTATTGATCTTGAAAAAATATTTTAAAAATGATATATTGTTAAAAATTCTAAAAATTAGAAACTGTCCTAAAAAAATGATCATCTTAGTGAAAACCTAGCAATAGGCGCTTTGATGTATCTCCAAAAAAATTATATATAGTAAAAATATTTTTTTTAAAAAAAAAATAGCAAAAAAATAAATTAAAAATTAAAAATTAAAAAATTAAAAAAATGAAAAAATGAAACAAGATTTCAAGTGATGAAAACTTGGAAACAGGCGCTACTTGAGGCCTTTGCACTCCTATTTATTAGCATGCGTCCTCGACACTGTGCCTTTCTCCATCATGCCTTGACCTTATTTGACTTAGTCTAGAATTGGTCTTTATTTTTGTCTAGGGGGCATACCTATTAGCATAGGTCCTATAGGTGTGTTTGTCTCTTGGGGAATTTCACAATAGGTGTTTTTTAACACCACCCCAAATAGTGTTTTTCAACACTACCTTGTGTCGAGTGTTTCTTAAAACACTCATCAGATGTCTTAACCAACACTCTAAGTGTGATGTGATATCGTTCATTAGCAAATTTGATACTCAAAGTTTGACTCTATGACCAACACACACGCACTTAAACACTTGTTGAGATGTGCTTGACTTTCTTTCTTGGTGTGTTGTCTATGATGATTTCTTTGTTGAGTGTTCTATCCCTAATAGTTTTCGATGATGCTAAGCTAGAAGACTGAGGCATGAGGACATGTTTTATTATTTTTTCTACTTGTGGGTATATCTTGTTCTTTCTTTCTGTCATTAGCATTCATGCTTGATCCACTTGACACTGAGGATCTACAAGGTATTATCCTTGACTATTTTTCACAAGTGCATACTTGTAGTCATCTTGACTTTCTTGTGTCTCAATGTGAGTATAATCTTGCCATATCAAACTTAGGTAATCTCACTAAATTAGTCATCTTGACCTACATGTCTTTGATGCTTAGGTGGGATTTCCATATTCCTATCTGATATAGATCATATTCAGATTCACATAGTTATACTATTGTGTATTGTATGATCTTATGACATTACCAATAAAGTTTGATGATGATTATTAGATGTCTATTGGCGTTGTGACCTTGCAAGTCAACCACTTTTCATAGTAGCTTGCATTTTAGGTTCATGTTAGATTAGTTTTGCATCTTGCATATGGAGAGAGCTCTCCTTTCATCTTTCATGGACCTGTCAGTCAATTGTGCTCACCTTTCACTTCTTCTTGATCATGTCTTTCACTTCTTGTCTTTCCTCTCACATCATTTTCTAATCATTTCAGGATCGAAACTAAAATCCACGTTCACCTTGATTGTCCAAATTGCATTTCCCCTTCTTTTGCGTAGTTGGCCAACCATTTGAGGTTTGATCCTTCGATCTTTGCTAGGGCATCTTCTTTTCTTCATCCCTCATCTCTCTCAATCTTCTACTCTTTCATTCACATTCATTTCTCCTTCTCTCCTTGTTGGGGCATCTCTTCACTACTTGATGGTTATTCTATCATCTTTCATCTTTGATTATGATTTCTAGTGATTTGATCATGTTGCTCTTTCTTCTGCATTCCCTCTATCTAATTTCACTTTCGATCTCGAGGGGGCATACACATCATATCCTATTGGCTATTCTCCAGAGCATATGCTTGACCTTTCCATTTTCTCTGATCAATCTATCTTTGTGCTTGACATGTTAGTTCTCATCTCAAGTCCTGATACTATCCATCTCTTTCCTAAGTGTTCAGTATTGTCGCTACTAGGCTGACCATGCAGAATTTTCTATCTCTCTACACTTCATTCTTTGGAGTCAGATTGCTATTACTTGCCTTCTTGGCTAATCTATTCTTTGACGTAATGTGTTCCTAGATTGATCACACATTAGTCAAAGAGGAGAAAATGTATACACCTAAAAATGGTCATCTAGACTATTAGCCCCTTTCTAGCATTATTTGCTAAAATCATCAATTGCTTATTCTTGATCAAATCCTAGCTCCATCATTTATTCGATTATTTTCTATGGGCTAACCATTTTATCCTAAGCCTTTATTTAATTAAAATAAATATTTCCTCCCCTTTAATTAAATAAAAATCGCCCACTTTTCCTCTTATCCTAAGTTGCACAAATAAAGCACTATTCTTATTTTATAAAAAGACAAAAAGCATTTTTTGTCTCATATGGACACAAAAGTCAACTTTTATTTTTCCATTGGAGGATATTTGTGCACATAAATTTCTCCTCTTTCAAGCTCCACCCTTGATTAAACCTTTTTCCTCTTAATCTCCATGGTTCATTCCTTTTCATTTCTTATAAAAGGAGAGCTCTCATCTTCATTCTAGATCCCCAACTTTTTATGCTAACTTTATGCTACAGGATTTCTAGGTCACTTTGGAGATTTTGAAGATTTGAAGCATTCTTAGCATCTACATCTCATTTTTGCATTCTTAGCTTAGCTTCATATTTATGCTTTCTTAGATTAGCTTCATCTCCATGCTCTAGATTAGCTCACATAGATTAATTAGCTTAGGTTGTAACACTTGTACTTTCCTTTCCATAGCTTAGCTTGTTCGTCCATTTTCATAGCATAGCTTGCATATTTTCATCCTCATTCTTAGCTTACTTGCATTGCATTTCATTTGATTCTTGGAGATATTGGTATTCTTTCCCTTGTCTTCATTGAATCTCCCATTACATGGTTTACTAGCAAGGTTATAGGCTTAATAGCTCTAGCTCAGAGCATTCTTAAAAACCCTTGCACTCCATGCCTAGGGAGCTATGGATCAATTTTTGAGACCTCATTCTTGAGTGTTCTTGATTGTAATGATTCGTAGAAGTGCACTATTTAGAGTACACAATAGCATAGTTTAAGCAACTTGCATTAATGGTGGAATTCTCACTTTAAGTACAGAGAAAGTTGTTTTCATTACTCATTGCATTTGAATTCAGAGCAATTAGAGAGCAGAAAGAGCCTTGGAAGTTTTTGTGAAGATTTGGAGATTGAACTATCAGTGTTTGTAGTGCATTTGATCAGTTGCAAAAACCCTAGTTCATTGCGCCAATTTGGAAGTCATCAAATCATCTCAGAGATCAATTAGAAAGTTATTAACAAGTAAGTCATGGCCACTACCATTGTCTATGATGTCACTGAGAAGAAAATATATGTTTTCAAGAGGCACCCATTTAAATCAACCCTAGATGATTTAGAGGGAGCTTTCTCCCACACACCTATGGGCATCATGCATGTGGAAGACATAAGGGCTTACATCTACTGTAAGAAAGAACCTGTTGGACTAGATAGGTTAAGGGTGCACATGGACACAATGTTGAAACCAGATAAAATGTTCATGGATGAATATGTCAAATGGAATGATCACCCCCTTGTGGAGTATGCTACGGCATATGAATTCTATGAAACTGAATGGATAAAGATTTTATTGAGCAGAATCCATGATAATCTATTTTGGATTGGTGATGTGCCAGTAAGAATCATAGGAGACTTGATATATGAGATGACAGGCCTTTCTAGGATAGGTGCCATCCTCCCTATGGGCAGGGATGTTAGGAAGATGGTGGAGCAAACATGTAAATCTAGAAGTGATAGGTGCAGCATGACCATTGAGCCTATAGAGAAACTAGACATCAAATTGATGTCAATGATACTAGGTTATAGATTTCATCACACCAACAGGTTGAATAG
The DNA here is from genome assembly GCA_027943335.1 of Chamaecyparis obtusa. Taxonomy (NCBI): domain Eukaryota; kingdom Viridiplantae; phylum Streptophyta; class Pinopsida; order Cupressales; family Cupressaceae; genus Chamaecyparis; species Chamaecyparis obtusa. The sequence continues at coordinate 2,362,781 of BSBK01004467.1, forward strand.
TGTGTCTGCGGGCACTATTCTAGTAGCCATTCGACTTGTAAAGGAAGATGGAGAGTTCAACTTGTGTGAGACCTTGCATACCCTATTGATTGATAACATCAAGGCTATCAAACATGACAAGACATAGATATTTAGGTTTGGGTCCTTAATCATCTATATGTACCTTCATATAGTTGGGAAATTATCAGACTTGTACTTGGACAAATCAATTCCAAGCATGCCTTAGATATCTAAAAAGGCATGCATTGAGAGCACATTGAGAGACTATATAACCTTGGAATTGAAGACCTTTAGAGAAAAGATGCAGATGAGGTACAGGATTCCTAAGAGCATTGTGGAAAAGTATAAAGAAACAATATGTTTTATGGTTGAAACTAATACTACTTGCATGGAAGTTGTGGAAGCAAGAACTAAGTGGATTAATCCACTTGGCTATGAGGTAGAGGAATAGGTCCTTGAAGCATATGCATAGGTACTCTATCAGCCCCCAAAGACCCTAATGAACCTAGGTGGGGAACCTATGAGGAGAAAACAAGAGAAGTTGATGCTAAGCTAAACAGTGCTGCAACAAAAAGAAAATTTGCTAAGGTCACATCTGAGATCTTGAGAATACATGGTGTCTCTCAAGAAAACCTTGATAAGGAAAGGGAAGAGAAGACAGCATTGGAAATTAAAATCACATCCTTAGTAGAAGAAGAAGATCCTAAGATGAAGAAGATTAAAGTTGAAATAGATGATAGTTAGAAGGATAAAGAATAATACACTCCTTCTACACCCAAAGAAACCAGTGATCCTATTGGTCCTCTGGAGTATAAGCCTATAGCAAAAAGGAATAAAGAAGCTAGCACCAGTCATCCATCCTTGTGAGCTACAAGGAGAAGGAGAAACATTCAAGCACCTCCTAAGGTAGGATTTAGACCAAGCCTAAAAGTTTGAATGCAAGAATTGTTGATGAGGGTAGAATTGATCAAGTAGAGAAATATTATGACACATACAGTGAGATTGACAAATCAAAAATTCATGGTATGATTGTCAAACATATGATCAAGTTCAAAAAAATAGTTCTTGAATTAAAGACTGCTATTCCAGATAGAGTATGGGATATCTTGGAATTTCAAAAGAGACAAGCAAATGAGGAAGATCTAAGGATCAGAGAAAAGATATTAGAAGATAGTCTGCCAGTATGTTCTAATGATGAAAAGACACTGATATTGAATCTAGTGAAGTTGCACCTAAGAACAAAGATGAGAACTCTTCACATTATGAACAAACACTATGAGATGATAAAAAAGGAAATAGAGAAGGCTTTTGAGAAGGTGTTCTTAGAACAACACATGAAACCTCCTTCTGCACCCATCACTCATGCACCTAGTAAGCAAGATAAAGTGGCAAAGCCCACTAATGTACCAGTGATAGGTCCATGGGTCTCAACGCCCATAGTAGAAGCTCAAACAGAGGTAGAAAAGTTTGTGCCCATGACAGAATCACTCAAGGATAGCATGATTGTTATTGACAATGTAGAGATAGCCATGGTGGCCACTAACACAGAATTAGATAAGTTTGAGGAAGTATTTTTAAGCACACAAGAAGCTGAAATCTTATGTAGCAGATCACCTCCCACTCATCAAGAAGAAGTGCTCATTAAAGACATATCTAATGAGAAATAAGAATAAAACAAAGAAGGAAAAGAGGAAAAAGAAATTAAAGATGAAACTTCTATTGAAATGGTCACAGTGAAACAAGAAGTGATGGATAGCACTCCCATCACTCCTTCAACATTATTGTCAAGTTTGACACCTGACACAAGTAGTTTGGACTCTTGGAAAGAAGAAGACCTAATTAAGTTTAGCATCTTGGCTATGGAAAAGGCAAAGGAGAAACAGGTGATGAGGAATCCCCTCTTAGTATAATCAATAAACATTTTGAACAGTTTACTGCCAAAGGATAAGAAAGTGCAAAAAGTACATTCGGTTGATGATGTGAGTACAGTCATCTCATAGTTCAAAAGTAATTTTTCAATCCTTGAAGAGTTTATATCCATAGTAGCAGAAGAGAAGTAATTAAAGAAGAGATTGAATGAGTTGATCATTAACTTTGCACTAGACTTGAATTCACTTAAGTCTGGTCAAGCATCCTTGAAAGGATTTGCAGATGAGAGAAGAAGAATCATTACAGAATGCATGGATCAAGACAAGCTCATTGATGCTCATTTAAAGGAGATAAAAGAGGTTGAAGCCATGATTGAGAAGGTGAATAATTTAGTGATAGACACATCCACTGATGTGAACATATGCAACAATGTCTACCAAGGAGAGATAGACAAGATTGAGAAGGAAGAAAAAGAGATAACAAGGATAAGGTCCAGACATACTCAGTTGAGGAATGGTCTTGCACCCTCTTTAGACATCCTCAATCAGAACATCAAGGAGATTGATGCCACCATGGTAAATTATGATCATGGTCCCAATAGTGACTTGGAGAAGATGGAGAAGCTTTAATATACATTATGCACCCATCTCCAGATAGTTAACTCTTTGATAACTTTTTGGAAGAAGGAGATCTAGAATCTCAAGATAGCATATCAGGATGTTTTCCCTCAGTAAGTGTATGTAGATAAATTATTTGATACACCTTTGTCATTAATGTCAAAGGGGGAATTGTGTATAGAATATGGAGTATAAGATGTATAAGGAGATATAAGATTATGTACAAGAATGTATAGAAGATAAAAGTTTTTTTTGTTGTAAGGATAGTTAGCAACTTGGCCATATTTCTTTGTTGCCATCAATGACAAAGGGGGAGATTGTTGGAAATTTGACTATAGTAAAGTATATGACTTGATATAGTGTTTTCATTATGGAAAAAAAGTCATATAGTAGTTTGGAGTGAGTGCACTTGATGAGAAGATCAGAAATCAGTTAAGTGTTGAAGACTAGATAGTGTACAGAGTTCCTGTAACTCAGAGCATCAGCGCACATGTGTACAGACAAATTATGGCATGTGACCTAGAAGTTAAGTTGGTTAGACTATACACTTTCTTATTCTATGAGTGCATGATTAGATATGCAAAGATGTGAAAGATATAGTTAATTGAAGTTGCACAGCCAGTGTGTGCCAGCAGAGAACAGACCATGGAGCTGACAATTAGTATTTTGGTATGCGATTGTAATGTAAAGTTGTAAAGACTATGCACCTATTATATTTAGGTTGCCAACATGTATATTTGTTTGTATGTAAGCATGCTTAAGCCAATTCATTTGGAAGCATTGTTTGTTACACTATACTCTTGCTTAGTCTATGAGTGCATGATCAAATATGCAAAGATGTGAAAGATACAGCTAATTGAAGTTGCACAGCCAGTGTGTACCAGCAAGGAATAGAGCATGGAGCCGATAATTAGTATTTTGGTATGTGATTGTAATGTAAAGTTGTAAAGACTATGCACCTATTGTATTTAGGTTGTCAACATGTATATTTGTTTGTATGTAAGCACACTTAAGCCAATTCATTTGGAAGCGTTGTTTGTAATAGGTCTAAAGGTTGACCTAGTTGATTATTTTGTATGAGTGTATAAATATAAGGTGTTCCCATTGTATTCGGTATGGATGTAGAGATTGAGTTGTGATAAGAAGAGAAAAAGTGTGCGAAAACACTATGAGATGTATTAAATGTTTGTAAGAGGTCAAAGAATCAGCGCATCAAAGGAACTGATCTGACAAGCAGTGTCACAGTGATAGTTCACCTAGCAAATATAGTGTGTATCTAATATCAAAAGGTTTTAGCCTTCATCAATTGAGTAGTGAGCTCTAGGATAGTGAGTCCACTCCCCTAATAGGGATCATTGTAAAAGACTCCTAACAGGGTCTGACCCTTAACCAGGTCTACTGTACTTAAAGCATTGTAAAGCTACTCCTAAAAGGGTAAAGGATCTTCTAACAAGGATCACAAAACACTAGTGCAGAATATTAGTGGGTGTCAATTCCCACCGGGGTTTTTACCTATTTGGGTTTCCCCGTAATCATATTGGTGTCATGTGTTGATTTCATGTTTCATGTTTATTTGAATGTTTAATTCAATACTTAAGCATTTAAGTTCAATATAGAGATTAAAGTAAAAAGTTAAAATATAGTGAACACTAATTCACCCCCCCCCCTCTCAGTGTTCCCATTCCTAACACTTTCAATAAATTTGAGGAAACAATGAAAATTGAGAACAGAAAGCACATGGATCACTCAAAGGAATTCAATCTTGATCACACAAATTGAGCTTTTAATCTCATCCACTCAATTTTGTCCTTTTGTCCAAAGTATTGAGACAAACATTTAAATTGTCCCCCCATTTAAAAGCATTGCAAATTTTTTGACTCAACCAAGGCTAAATCATGATTACTTCACTCTACCCCCTACCCTTGGGAATTTACTATAAATATGAGGCATTTTGTGAGCATAAAATAAATTAGAGATTTGAGGAGAAAAGCATCCTTATTATAGTCATTTTATGAGTAATTGAGAGCATTTAAGAGCATTTATCATTCGCATTTGCATTTTATCATAGCATAATGGAGAATTGTGATCTAGATTAGCCATATTAGTATCATAGATTTATCATTTTAGAAGTGTCACTAGTAGCGAATACAAATTTGAGAGCTCTACTTACCACATCTAATTAGAGAACCATAAGATGTCATGATGTTAAATTCATTTCTTAGTTTAAATTTGCA